>CM052814.1:17375660-17487337 GCA_028533885.1 Nasua narica
TCGGAGGGGGTGATGAACCAGGAGAGACTGTGGACTCCGAGCAACAAACTGAGGGTTTTGGAGGGGAGGGGGTGGGGGGGTGGCCGAGCCTGGTGGTGGGTATTGAGGACACGTTTTGCATGGAGCACTGGGTGTGGAGCATGAACAATCAATCTTGTAACACTGAAAAATTAAAATAAACATATTTGGGGAGAAAAAAAAAAGAGTCAAGACCCAATTTCAAATCTCTAAAAGGTTTACAGGGTGCTTCAAAGAGACAGTATCACATTATCTGGATGTTACATAAAGGACTTAAAAAAAAAATACTAGTCTAAAAAAAAAAAAAAAAGAAAAAAGGCCTTTAAAAATTTATGACTGTTTTGTAATCACTAGACTGATTATTTCAAATAAATAAAGAAAGATATTCCAATCCATAAAATCAGTGTATATATACACTCATATATACACTATATATATACATATATATACTCATACATACACTGCTAGTGGGAATGTAGAATGGCATAAACAATTTTGAAAGCAGGTGATTTCCTAAAAATGGAAGTGTCTGTACCAAGTCACTCATTTTATTCTAGGGATTTATTCCAGAGAAATGGAAGTGTATTTCTATGTGAACACTTACACATGAAAGTCTCCTAGCAGCTTTGTTTGTAATAGTCAAAAACTGGAACTAATCCAAGCAATCATCAATAGATGAGTGGATAAACAAATTGTAGAATATTCATACCATTGGTTACTCCTGAGCAATAAAAAGCATACACCCACATATACAAAAGATATAAAATTTTTTACAGAAAATACAAACTATTAATGAATAAAAGCAGGTGAACATGGCATCAGGCTAGAGAAGTGGTGGGGGGAGCAAAAGGCACTAGAACACTTCTGGGGGTGATTTATCTTGACTTAGTGATGTTGCAGGGTTTTACACAAATCTAAAATCTTGTTAAATTATGTATTCTAAATATGTGCAGGTATTATATCCCAATTATATATCAAAAGCAGTTTAAAAAGTAGTATGAGTTTTTAAGAGAGTGCATATTTAGACTCAACAAATTTTACATATAAATAACACTTCATGATAACCAATATTGAATAATCTATTCTAGTTTATAATAATTAGTGGTGTTATATATGCGTAATTAAGTATAGAACATGATGTGGAAAGGGATATTCTTTTTTTTTTTTAAGATTTTATTTATTTATTAGAGAGACAGAGAAAGTGAGAGAGAGCATGAGAGGAGAGAAGGTTAGAGGAAGAAGCAGACTCCCCATGGAGCCGCGAGCCCGATGTGGGACTGGATCCCAGAACTCAAGGATCATGACCTGAGCCGAAGGCAGTCGCTCAACCAACTGAGCCACCCAGGCGCTCTGGAAAGGGATATTCTTGTGATTTTGGATTTATTTTTTGCTACATACTATGTATCTAATATATTTAAATAAATGAGAATTAGGCATTGATGAAAGCATTCAACTTCAATAATATTTAGCTATTTATTTTAATAGTGTGACAGTTTTAAAATAGGTCTCCTTTTTCTTCCTTTTTTTTTTTTAAATAGTCCTACCTTTGAGAGATAAGGGTAGACCCAACTCTGGAGTCTGAGTGGACTTCTACATATTTCAACCATTATTGTATGATGAACTGATAACTGAGTGACTTCTGAGTTTTGGTCATAAAAGGCAAGGCAATGTCTTATTCACAGAAATACTTGGACTCAAAGCCCTGAGACACCACAAAAATACTTGGACTAGTAGCCCAGAGACACCATGTATGAATTTCAACCAGCTTGAGTCGGCCATGCTGGGAGGGAGCCAAGTTTCAATGGAGGGGCCTGTGTAGGTGTCTCCACGGGCAGTCCTCACCGTCAATTCATTCCAGTCCAGGAGCTTGATATGTAAGTGAAGGAGCCAACCGATGATTCCAAATCCAATTCTCAAGCCACTGCCAGCCTTCTAGTTTTCTGAGTGGAGTTTCCAGACATCACGGAGCACAAAACAATCATTCTTGCTCTGTCCTGTCAGGATTCCGGCTCCACAGTTTGTGAGTTTAATAAAAAGTTGGTTTAGGCCACTAAGTTTTGTGGTAGTTTGTATGCGGCAACAGTAACTGATCTCTAAGGTAATGGCCATTTTAATATCAGGATTTTAAATGGATTTTCTTTTCAAGACCTACAGTATTATGAAAAAAAATAGTCAGATTTAGACTTAAATATACACAGAAACCTTTGGGTTACCAGATATTTACAACTCCCTAAGCATGTGGATGAGCTTGAATTAGAAATGGTAGGAATTATTTCCATGATGTCTGGCAACAGTGCCGCCGTATGAGAGCAGCTGTTGGCTTTAAAGAGTAAAGCTTGCACATATTTAATAGCAAAACTAATATTGGCTTATTAAAAATGTATTATTGCTTTGTACATTCTGTCAAATGACAGGTGCAAAACACATATATCTTTATTTAAAATGCAGAGATTAAAAAAGATATTGAACATACTGTCCTGAGTTGTTTTAGACAACTGTGCTGTGCATTCATGCACAACCAGTAACAAAATAAAAATAGAGATTTCAAGTATGTTATAGGGCAAAATTCAGTCCCCCCAGATACTTTTTCTTTTCACCTTCCCACAGTCAAGAATGTACTTTATGACCTTTATTCCCAGGCAGCTGAGACAGAGCATCCTTGGCAGCCTATATTCCCAATTCTACTGTTCTCCATCAGTTTTGGTGGCATAATGGTGCTTAGTTAATGATTTATTATATTACAAAATTGAATATATTTGATACAATATGAATCCATTAAGTAGCATCTGCCATACACTTTCATCAATAATCTTATAGGACATGGGTAAATCAGACAATTCTTGGAACTAATAAAAACATGGCTCATAACTAATTCCCTTAATTCTGCTGAAGACCAAAATATGGAATTGTCTTCAGCTTCTGTTTACACAGCCACTAGAGAACATCATTCTCATTTTGTGCTATCATGTTTCATTTCTACTGAGGCTTGATTACTCACCAGAATGTGCCCCAAATATTTTTAAGTTTTTATCAGAATTAAAATTCAGTTTCAACAGATAAGGCTTTGAAAACATTGGGAACTATTGGATGTAATTTTAAAACCATTTTAATTTGTAAAAATTTCAAAGTAGTCTTAAACATTAACAGGAACATTTACATAAGGGCATCTCAAAGAAACAATTTTGAAGAGAAAGACTTAGCATTCCTTTTTTTCTTTTTAAGATTTTATTTATTTTAGAGAGAGAGAGAGAAAGCCTGAGCAAACAGGGGGAGGGAAGGAGGGTCTGAAGCGGACTGAGCACGGCGCCCAACACGGGGCTTGATTCCAGGAGCACGAGATCATGACCTGAGCTGAAACCAAGAGTTGGACCCTCAACCGATCGAGCCACCCAAGCACTCCAGAATTACTGTACTTTTAAATAAAAGCAGTTCAAATTTACACTGAAACCTTTTTCATGGTATCTGTGTCCCAGTTTACATTTCTATGTTCAAACCTTGAAAACATTGATGCAATGATCAAATGACTGTCTTCTTTGTAATTTTCTTTCCTTTACTTTGATTTCAACAAAGATATCTAACAAAGATCAATGAGTTAAATGACAGCAAATATGGCACATGGCTCAGCCTTTCTGGAAGAGAATTAGTATTAATACGGCACTTTTTTTTTTTTAAAGATTTTATTTATTTATTTGACAGAGAAAGAGATCACAAGTAGGCAGAGAGGCAGGCAGAGAGAGAGGGAAGCAGGCTCCCCACTGAGCAGAGAGCCCAATGTGGGGTTCAATCCCAGGACCTGAGATCATGACCTGAGCTGAAGGCAGAGGCTTTAACCCACTGAGCCACCCAGTTGCCCCAATAGTGGTACTATTAATGGGGACAACGGAGATAGTTCTTGCCTCAATGCTGATAACTGTAACAATCTCATCAATATCATTGGGTCAGCATGCCAGTTCTCTTACCCAGGGTTCTCTACTCTACCAAGTGATATATAATTTGCAATGCTATTTTATGTACAGGGTGTGAAGTTCATAAAGTCATTTTTAGGATTTATGAGGTCATGATATCAGGATTGTTTTTGAAAGGGTTATTTTTTGAATTAAATGCAAAAGAATATAGAAAAAAGAAGAGTTTGGCATTATTATGACTATGATAATATGGGTTTTTATTTTTCTTTTCAGTCCAAATCACAAAAGAATTTTCTAAAAGGAGGGTTTTTTGTTGCTATCACTTTTCGGAAAGTAATACAGAGAAAGCAAATAATACCTTCAAACTGAAGTTTATTTGATGTTTCAAACCCTGAAACACCTTTCGAATTATACCCATAATAGTGGCTTGGTATTTAATGTTATTCTACTTTTCCTTTCTTTTCTCATCTGTTTTTATGTAGTTTGATAGACAAGCATTCAAAGCCAATTGAACAGAGGGATGAAAGCTTATAGAGATAGAGAAGGAAAGAAAGGCTTTGTTGATAGCACTTATAGAAAAGAATAGATTGCACGTAGTCAAACAGGACTAAAGGAGGGAGAAACAACTAATAGTTGAAGAGAAGTACGGCAATCTTGAGAAAATACTGGTACCACTATAATAGCTCAAGATTTTTTACTGGAAAATGTTTAAAATGAATTTATTATTGGCATGTTAAGAAGTTTTCAGACAGGAAAAAGAAGTTTTTTAAAAAAATTGTTTTTGATATTATAGTATATTCTCAAATATTCAGAGGGACAGGGCTCTCTCCTCCCTTTCACTCCTGCTGCTTGCCTTCAGGCTATTTCACTGCTCATTAGCACCTTCACCAGAGAGTGGGCAGGAAGAAAAAAGAGCTAAAACATGAGTCAGTCAATTACAGTTCTCATTAGGGGCTCTGGCAAAAATTGTATGGGTGGGCGGAGTCTGAAACTGACAGCTAAAGAGAGATGTGGGATTATCTATGGTATTCTCTTGTCCAAATCACTCTGCTCCCTGAATATCAGAGATAATTGCATGTTGACTATATTATAATACATTTTCATAGCAATTACTGACATGTTTGCAGAAGGGAAACAAAGCAAAAGGGTGAAGTAATTATCTAGGTCAGTGGTTCTCCAATTTGAGCTTGCATTGGAATCACCTGCAGTGCTTTTTTAGAAAAGGCAGATGTGGGGCTCCACCCATAAAATTTCTTATTGAATAGATGTGTGGTGGTGCCCCAAAATATGAATTTCTAGCAAGTTTCCGGGTGATGCTGCTGTTGCTGGTCCACAGATCATCCAATCATGGACCTAGATAATTCAGAAAACATTGCATAGTTGCTAACAAGAAACATAATTGACTGATTTTAATTTTTTCTTTTTCTAGGGATTATGAATCCTGATATGACTTCTTATAGGAATTCTGGCAGCAATGCCATTTTTTTTTGGCCTTATTCTAGTTTGATATACAAACAACAACAAAAACAAACATTGAGTTGCTACCCAACTTCTTTAATAACATCCTAAAGTATAATAGCAAAAATGGATGGATTATTTAGATATGTGCTTTCGAGTTCATTTTTATTTCATTGACATATAGTTCATCCATCTGAAACTGTTAATTTACCAATTAAGTCTCTTGAGGCTATATTTTTTCTTTTTCTCTTTTAAATGTTCAAAGTTTTTTTTTTGTTTTTTTGTTTTTGGTTTTTTTTTAGGTTTTCCCATCAGGATTTTTATTATAAAGAAGGCTCCAGAACGTCCCAGCCACCCTCTTCAGCCCAGCCCCTGCTGGCCCGGGGCCAGTCCCAGTGCTGGCCAGGTCTGCTGTCAGGGTGCTCTTTGAAAAAGAGAAGTATGGAAGTCTAAAGTAAAAATGCAAAAATCTTCACTTTCTACTTCCACTTGACCCATAATCTCACTCTACAAACATGTGGTATGTATGGCTTCCCACATAGATATGCAAAAACTCACAAGTATAATAGCATATAATGATATTTTAGTATAATTTACATGACTATAATATATATTAGATATGACTATAGTATATTTCTTCTGTAAATGGTTTTATAATTTATGGACAGTGTATTGTGGATATAGCAGAAACTTCATTGCCTCTTTTATGCATTCCCCCTTTTTCCATTTTAATGTAACTGTAAGCTTCTGGATTTTCTTATGGACACGTAGATTAGATTTTATTTGTTCTATCCTGATTTAAAGTTTGTTGTGGCCAAATTGAATGACTACAATGTGGCATAAGTGTGGTATCAAACTTCCCAGACATATCTTTAAAACATTGGAAAATTAGCTGTATCAGAATCACCGGGAAGGTTTAATAAGTCAAAATACTGGGCCCCAGCCCTAGAGTTTCTGATGCAATAAATCTGGGATGAGACCTGAAAATCTGCATTTCAGGTAAGTACCTACGTGACCCTGATGCTGCTTGGGTTTAAAGACCACACTTTGAGAACCAGTGACTTCTTCTTTTTTTTCCCCAAAGTTTATTTATTTATTTAAGAGAGAGAGCACAAGCTGGGGAGAGAGGCAGAGGGTGAAGGAGAAGCACACTACTTGCTGAGCAGGGAGCCCAACGCGGGGCTCAATCTCAGGACTCTGGGATTAGGACTCGAGCTGAAGGCAGCCCAAGTGACTGAGCCACCCAGGCATCCCAAGAACTAGTGCCTTAGAGGAAGAAGATGTAAACTTCTCTTTCCTTTGTTTTTGGTGTTGGCTTAATTAATATGGACCTTCCTCTTAATCACAAAGAGCCATTTTGACTTTATCATAAAAGCCACACTCTGAGAATGCCAGAACAATATTAAAAGTATAAGGATCTCTGAAGACTATGGGACTTCACTATCATCTCAATACTCCCTACCTTTAGACGAGAGAAGTACGTTTCTTTTTTTTAAATTTTTTATGTTATTGTGTTATTATCTTTTTAAATTTCTACTTTTTAAAACCACTTATTGTGTTCTCTCTCATTTGCAATCAAATTTGCATGGATTTTGTGGATCTATTTTTATGCAAAATATATATAAATTCAATGTATTGCTTTTAATTGCTGCATAATATATTTTTTTATAGACAAACACAATTTTTTGAAGATTTTATTTATTTGAGAGAGAGAGGGAGCAAGAGAAAGCATGAGCAGGGGAAGAGACAGAGGAAGAGGGAGAAGCGGGCTCCCGCTGAGGTGGGAGCCCAACATGGGGCTCGATCCCAGGACCCTGAGATCATGACCTGAGCTAAAGGCAAATACTTAACTGACTGAGCCACCCAGGTGCCCCAGATAAATATATTTTATTTTGTGAAAATTAAATACAAAATGAAGACCTGATTTGAAAATTCCCTGAGCAGACAAAAACATTTTTTTTTTTTAAGATTTTTTAATTTATTAGAGAGAGAGAGACTGAGAATGAGAGGGGAGAAGGTCAGAGGGAGAAGCAGACTTCCCGCAGAGCCAGGAGTCCGACATGGGCCTCGATCCCGGGATTCCGGGATCATGACCTGAGCCGAAGGCAGTCGCCCAGCCAACTGAGCCACCCAGGTGCCCCGACAAACACATTTAAACCACATAAGCAAACTAAATCGATTTTATTTCATGAACAAGGAAACTTCTTAGGTTACTTCTTGTAAATGCTTCTGAGAACCATAAAAGAAACTTGTCATCTTCCAAAAAATGGCATGAGATAATCACTTCAAAACAATTCTGCTATCTTTCTAGTAGAAACCCCTACTATCAAAACTAACCATTGGAAAGGGCAAACAATTTCCTCGTTTTTCAATTGATCAGCCATCCTGTGAATTCATGCTTTGGAACTTCCTAACAGCCTTTGGATTTGAAGACTCCCGGCTGGTGAACAGTTTTTCTTTGCACACTAAACTCTTACTAAATACCATTTACTGATTGTGCTATTTCTGAAATTTTGATAGTTTCTGGAAAAAGAAGTCAGAACCAAAGATATCTTCCCCCCAGTGATGCTGTATATGATAGTTTTAAAAGAGTTCTATTTAATTGACTTAAAGAGAAATGAGCGCTTATATAAGTCAGATATTTCTAAACTTTCAGAAATAAAGAAACGAATTCAAACCATTTTTAAGTTCACATGGTCTAGGATTATCTTTGATATATAAAAGCTATTTTAAGTTTGTTACTTTAATGTAACAGACTTGTCTTAAATACATTGCAAATACATAACTTTTTCTACCTTGGCTTACTAGGCAAATAAGCTCTTGCTATCTTATCTCTAGGTTACAAAATTTGTCAAAAAGAAAAATAGCAAGATGATGGTTAGCTGTTTGATATCTGATCTGAGCATAACGATTAAAACAAGTAATGTAAGCAGATACAAATACATTTATATTAAATAATAATAAATAGATTTTTGTTGAATATCTAAATCACTTCCAAATAAGATAATACACTGAGGTATTAATCACTAAACATTAATTTATCTATTGTTTAAATTTTTACAGAGTGAAATAATACTGGGATCTATTAATAAAATATGACTTTGCCACTTTAAAAATATATTATGAAAAAATCTATGAAAATTATAAATTTCATAATTATGTATTTATAAAGTTGTTAAACTACTCCAGGATGCTATTTATGCTAGTTCACAATTGCCTGCTTCATAGTTTTCACTGACTTCACAAAGTAATTTTTGAGGATTATTGAAAAAGTACATGGATATGGGGAGTGAGTCTTACTCAGATTTAAATCTGAAATCTGGACTTAAAATGTTTTCAATTAGCAATAATCGAGCCTCGGATAAACCTCATTGGCTGTGATACTCACTGCGTAAAGCTTGGACTTAAAATGTTTTAATAATGCTTTGGCCCTGACACTGAGGGTATAGGTTGCTATTAGTAAATGGATATCGGTCGTAAGACTCAGTGAATAATAGTCACTACGGTTATAGAGTCAGGATGGGTAATCACTGAAGAAACACGTTGTTAACCTAACCAAGTCTGACTTAAGCGAACCCTGTTAAGTAAGCTGGTGTAACAATACAAGAGTGAAGTTGGCTTGTATGATCTCTTCTCTTAATAAAATGATCATAAGTCATGTCAAACGTGCTTTCTGTCTTATTCATAGCTGTTTTACAGTGCTCAGCAGAATTTCTCATATATGATAAATGTTCAATAATTATATATTAAGTGATTATATATGTGATTTTTATGAACCAACTAGGAAGTGATATTTTCTATAAATACTATATCTCTCAGAATATCATAGAACTTCCATTAAAAATTCTGTACATAAGTAATACTGTTTAAAATATCCAATATTTGTTAATAGGAATGCTAATTTTGCTATCTCAAATTCTATTACTTTATTACACTGATGAATAATTTTCATCCATTTTTGTGTATTTTTAGAACCCCTAATTTTTTACTTATTGTAGATTGCCTTTTTAAAATTGATCCTAGTTTTATGTCAATATTCTTGAGAGAATCTTCTTAAAAAGAATTGTTTTTTATAATTTTATAGTTTTTAAATTTCTAAAAAAGTTATAACAAAATGGACAAAATGTAGTAAAAACTGAGCAATCAAAATAATAACTCATTCAAGAGAAGAATAGATAATTTAAAAACAGTATGTGGCCAATTTCTAAAATATTAGCTAGAATCATGTGAAATCACTGGTATTCAACTGTTTTGAACCTGTAAAAATGAAAAATTCCATATACCTAATCATCTTATTTATTTTTCATAGCAGTTTATGTCTAAATATTGTTTTCATTAGTTTCTTTCTTTCATTAGTGTTTCATATATTTTTGTCTTTATTACTATTAGCTGTTTTTAATTTGTTGTTTTAATTTATTTTCATAACTCTGAAAAATATATCTAATGAAATAATTTTCCTAAGAGATTTTTCCTGAGTAGTATATTGGTAGAATCAGAGCTTGAAGGATATTAATAATAGCTTGGTCTATCTACGTTTAGAATTTTTAATAAAAAGTTAAATGTATGTAAATAAACTTTTTCAAGACCTGACTATAAATGACTGTATGTATTTCTCACCTGCAATTTTTTAAACTTTGCCTAAGACATCTTCAAATAATCTATTTTCAGGTCTCAAAAATTATTATAAATTGTAAATGAACTTAATTTCCAAGTGTATTCTTTATTTGCACAGACCTGCTAGATGCCAGCAACCAGGTTTAAATTTGTATCTTAGCCCTAGTATCGACTTTCTGTGAATAACTTGTACAAGTTATTCAAACCCCCAAGTATTAATTTCTTCTTCTGTAAAATGCGGTGTTAATTAATAGAGTTGAAAAACTTAAGTTATGCATTTTTTTAGTCTGTAATACAGTGTCAGGTGCATGTTGAAACTTCTAGAAGAAAGAATGTTTCAAATGTGTACCATTTGGGGGTTCATGGTAAATGTTTATATTGCTGTACATTGTTCTTTTAAACTTTCTCAAATCTGTGATGAGCTTTACACAAAAGGTAATATTTTAATTGAACAAGTTATATGATGGCATATTTTCTTTGTAAAAATTAAAATATTATTGGGTAATTATTTTCTGAAACAAGTATTGTCCTTTTTTGTTGTATTTCTTGCAGGTCTTTTTGTATACATTATCTATTTTGAATAGCAGTAGATATGCAGAATTTCTTCCAATGCTTATTTGACTTTTTTTTTTTACATAAATGGTATTATCTGCAATCTCAACTTCTATAATTTGTTCTTTCACTTAGTAAATATTAAAGATCCATCTATATCCAGTAATACGAACCTACCTCCATTTTCTAACTGAAACATAGACTGACTCATAGTTTATGCCACACTTCCTTAGTTTATGGACATTTAGACTGATTTCAGGCTGGTCATTATTAGAAAATATACTACAATGAACATCTTTATACAAGTATTAAACAAGTATGCAAAGTTTCTCTAGTGTAGATCCCACTAGCAGAATTTCTAAGTCATAACGTGTACATTCTACCTAATTTTATAACCATCACAAACTAGGTCTCTTAAAAACCTATACCAATATGTAAATCCATTAGCTATATTTAAGATTTCCTCTTCTTCCCATATATATACTAAGAGTCAATATTTTTTTAACTTCTATGTTTTGACAACTTGATGGGTAAAATAATGCTTTTTCATTGTTGTTTTAATTTGATTTTCCTAATAATTAATGGAATCATCTTTTCATATCCTTAATTCTCATTTCTATTTATGCTTCTGTGAAATGACTATTTAAATTATTTGTTTATTTTTTTGAAAATAAAAGTATTATTATCATGATATTCTGGGTATTATTTGGCTATTAGAATATTGCAAATATTTTCTCCTTGAGGGACAAGAGTCTTTAAAATTTTTTACAATTTTTTTTTTCCCCATGAGGACATTTATAATTTTGATACATTTAGATTCATCTTATTTTCCTTCATGGCTTTAGCTTTTAATGTGTTCGTGAAAAAACCTTCCCCCTGCCCAAAGACATACATTTGGTCTCCCATATTTCCCTTTATTTATTTATTTTTTATTCCTTGTAAGACTATTTATGGTCTTTTATACATCAAGAATGATTCGGGGATAGTACGAGGTAGGGATTTTTAATGGATATGCTTTTCTAAACATTTTCTAACATCATTTATTGAACATTCTTCTCTGATTTGAAATAGAACTTTTATGTCATAATAAGTTTTCATATCCACCTGGCGTCTATAAAGCAGTTTTCTTTTTAACTTCAAGATCTTGCTTTTTTAAAGGCCAGTTCTCAGTTTTAAGGTTCAAGAAATTCTCTGTAATTTTACCCAAAGCTTTGCGAGTTCACATGTACATTTCTCTCCAACAAGTAACCTTAACTTTAATTAGATCTTTAAATAGTTACACACACACACAATGCAACACGTTGACAGGCGTTGCATTTAAATGAAGGAACACTGGTGAACCTTTCCACCAAAATTGCTGCTTTAGAATCATGTGGAGCCTACTAAGTAGGCAGAAATCAAAAAGAATTAGGGATTATGCTCAAAGTTACTGTTTGCTGGGTGGATAGTAAAATGTTTCATTGTATGGAAAGAAAAGCCTTTTAATGAGTGCACTTAAACTTTCCTTGGAAGTTTTATAGTTTGCTCTATAGCCATCTGGACTCAAAGTTTTACATCTTTTGAAATATACTTTCAAAAAAAATGTTTGAATTACTTGATCATTGCTTCTACTTCTAGCACCACAGGGGCAAGTAGGTTTTCTGGTTGAGCTCTTGAGAGCTGAGGAAAATCTGAATTAATCAAAAATTGGCATGTTCTCACTGCTAAATTTTCAAGGGAGTTTCTTTTAAATAGAGTGTTTGATAATATTGAAAACAGCATCTGTTACAGTTTTTGCTTTGTTTGCTGCTTTGTTGTAATTGGATTGTTGGTTCTTTGTCACTATGTTGAAGCTTATTGTTTTCTTAATTGAAAGGCCAACAGCTGGCTCTTTTTGTTACACTCTTTCCCCCACATGCTATTAAAATACTCCTTGATTTAAAATGCAAAGGTGCAATTATAAATAGCTAAAAATCATCTCGCATATATGCAACAGGAGGTTCTGACGCAAAATAGAAAAAAATAGATGTTAAATTTTGAATAACACCTAAGTATTAAGCACAGATGCTATCTGCTTAAAATTTCTCAATAAGTGAGCATCCTTCCTAATTAAAATATTTTATACTCTATAAAATACTTTAACTTATATGACTCATTGACCTTGTAACTTCTGAGATATACACTTGTATAGCTCTATGGGAACTGTAAAGGACCACTAAAGGACAAATCTTCCACAATCTTTTTGTGCTGCAAGATGGAGATGTGCCAGGTTCTCAAATCAGAAAATGGATAGCCACATGCCAACCAGATAGATGGTGTAGAGGAAGTCTTAGAAAAATGTAAACCAGCTCCCGGCCAACACAGTGCCTGCGTGGACTGAGGCGAATGGACCTCACCTCTCTGCCGGACAGAGGAAAGAGAGAACACCTCTGACATTCAAAGGTAACTCCTTCTCCGAAGCCTATGTGGTTCTTATATTCTTGAGACCCATTGTATCTTAAAAATACTATGGAGCTCCAGGGTGCCGCAGTCCATTAAGTTACTGACTCTTGGTTTCAGCTCAAGTTGTGATTGCAGGGTTTTGAGATCAAGCAGTACAGAGTCGGCTAAGGTTTCTTTCTCCCTCCTCCCTCTTCCCCTCCCCACACTTTCTCTCTCTCTCTCTCAAATAAATAAATGAATAAATAAATAAATAAATCTTGTAAAAATGTACATACATATAAAATATATAAATAGTCAATAAAATACAACCAGCAATGAAGAGAAAAAAACAGAAATAGACACATTGCACAAAATTCAGTTTATATTGTGAAACTGCATAATATCTTTGTCTTTTCCTCTTTTGATTTTTCAGTCCTTGGAAATATATCATACAAATGTGGCACATAATTAAAATCCTCTGTATAGAGCATTTACTATATACTTATTACCTAACTCTTGAAGAGTCTTATATTTATCAAAGTTTGTAATGATAAACTTCTGTTGTTAAATGCAAATAATTTGGAATATAAATCAGAAAAAATCAAATAGACAAATTAATAGATTATAGATATAAAAAAATTAATTGGCCAAATATATAATTGCTTTTCTTTTTCAAATACAAAATTTACGTAAGCCATTTCAGTAGATACAGAGCCATCCTTTTTTTACAATGAAAGCTTCTCCTAGGAAGAGGAAATTTAAGCTATGATTATCTTTAATTAAGGGTGGTTCACTTTAGTTGATGGGTTGCTATTTGACCTCCCCAAATGAAATATGATTGAGTGTAATCAAAAAGATAATAATTTACCAAATTCAGAGAGATCTTTTTTAGTATTATATAGGTTAAGATTAATTGGAGCATTCCCCAAGCCCCTCAAGTATCTCACTTTTCATGGATAAAGTAGTAGAGAAATTATATTCATGTAGCTGTCTTCAAAAAAGGTGGTCTCTGTAATTCCTTGTTCTTTGTTAATAAGGTATTAAATTAGGCATATAACATGAACATCGTTTTTCTAATTTAAAACCTAAGAGAATTTTAGCTTATGGTTACTTAAGTTGTTTTATCTTCTTCCATCTCCTATGTAAAACAGCAGCTAATCAAAGAAAAGCATTTTGTAGACTCTCCAGAGTCATCGATTACCTTTTATTATGTGTGTGTGTGTTTGTGTGTGTGTGTGTATGAATATGCTTGCTTTTTTTTTTTTATTTTTATTTTTTTTATTAGAGAGAGAGACTGAGAATGAGAGGGGAGAAGGTCAGAGGGAGAAGCAGACTTCCCGCAGAGCCGGGAGTCCGACATGGGACTCGATCCCGGGACTCCGGGATCATGACCTGAGCCGAAGGCAGTCGCCCAACCAACTGAGCCACCCAGGCGCCCAATATGCTTGCTTTTTAATCAACAGGTCCATTTCTAGATTACTCTAGATAATAATATTGTCATTGCAGTGCCTTCTGCTACCCAGCTACGGTAATCCCAGAGGCTGTTCTCTAATGTGGATCATTATCATTCAGTCGCACAATAGGATCACGCTGCTCAACTATTTTAACTCGGGCATGGACTTCGATTTATGTTAACCCGTGCATTGTGAAAAGAAGATAGATGAATATCTTGGAAGAAATTTGAAGAACCAATTTGCTTCTCACTATAGTCACTTTTCTTCTACGTCTGCACTCTTCACCTGGAAGCATGCATCAAGATGGCGCCTATTATAGATGGTGTCTCTGAATAAAGGGAGTGAACAGAGTTCCCCACAACAACCTATGAGAGAAGTAGCATGAAGAAAGAATAAACTTCATTGTTTTGTTACAAAAGGATCTTTGAGATTGTTTCCTTAGTATAACCTGGCTTCTTCCAGGTAACAGGTAAGTTGGAACCAAAAGTAGTTTGCAAATAACCTCAAATATGTGGCACGGCCTCTGGAATCAGCCAGAGAATGGTGAGGTAACTGTTACTGGAGTTTGGGAGTAAATGTAATTGGAAGCTATCAGAGCTATTCATGTGATGCACTGGCAAAATGTAGTAAACTGCTTCTCTATAATGAGCTTATAGCTCTAGATCAAGGGTCGTCAAACTTTTTTTTTTTTTTTTTTGTAAGGACCAGTTAGTAAGTAAATGTTTTTGGTTTTGTGGGCCATATGGTCCCTGTTGCAATGACTCAGCTCCATCATCATTGTAAGAAAGTAGCCATAACAATACAGATGTTTAGTCAAAGATATAATTTAGAAATGCTTTTAGCTGCAAAGACTTATCTTAGCCTCTTATTAAGGATAAAATAAAAGATGTAGCTGTCACACCCATGTTTCAAAGCTCTGACTAGGTTAATATGATACCCAGAAAACTTTCTCAGCAAAACAAATGTTTAAGGGAAAAGAAAAGTATGGCTTTCCCAGGGAGATCTCATAAGCTCAAATTATATACAATTTACCCAGTTATGTCTCCAGTGAATTATGGGTATAATTTTTGGTGCATGCAACTGATTGAAGTCAAACAAATAATATGCCTAGCACGTTTCTAAGACAATTACACTGCTACACTAAGAATCACCATCTTGCCTTAAAAGAAACCATAACTGTTCAGTACTTAACACTCTTCCTTGAGCTCCCTACTTTCTATATGCAGGGCAGATTTAAAAAGATGGTCAGCCCATAAAAACAGAGCTGAGAAGATAATTAAAAAAGGAAAGAACCACACATGATGACAGGCTGATTTGGAGAATGGCCTAGGATATTATTCCCTGGGATTAGAACCTGTCTAATCTAAAAAATTATCCATTCCCAGGATGTGAGATTAGAGGTTTCACCTAATATTTGTCTTCTGAAATTTAAATATTGCTATAAAAAGAGACTGATGTATAGCTCCAATTCTTCTTTTTTTTTTCCCCGAAAAAGTGAGTGTTTATTATGGTTATCCTGCCCCAAAGCTATCACCTTTTGCTGCCTTTGTGGAGAGAATATTACTTGTCTTCTTGGTTCATAAGTCTCTAGACTTAGACCAGATGTAAGATTTTCCCAAGAACCTGAATATGGAATATAATAAGTTACGATGGACTTTTGGGCTTTCTCTCTTAAAAAGAGGCCAGTATGTTATGCATGAGTGATTATTTTTTATCATAGAAGGACAGAACATTTTATCCATTAAGATTATTACTAATGTGTAGTGTTATCACTTTAGAAACATGGAACACTCCTACACACTTTAATGAGTTTTCATTTGAGTTTATTTTACCAATAAAATGTGAGATGACATGATATATATCCCATCTAGATGAAAATTTTGTCATGTGACCAGCCAAATTTTTTTTCTTTTTCTCTCTCCTCTCAGAAGTATATAGCATTTATTAAGACAGTATTCTTGCTCGTTCATGTCTATGAGTAACTACTAAGGCTTGAATCCCCTCATAGTCATCAATGGCCATATGGCATCAGTGACAGATTCATTTTCTTGTTTTAAGCTTAAAATATAAGATGAATAATAGCTTGTTAAAATCGTGCATTTTCCAAACTATACTTGCAAGTTGACTAGCAATGCTTCCTCTTCAATTCTCTTTGATTGGCACTGGCCAGTCTTTAAAAATCCATTTAAAGTTCTTAAAAATAAGGAAAGTCTTCAAACAAACAAAAATATCCAGATGGGAAGCATCCTAGAGGATGCAGCAAGACAACCAGTTGACAAGGGAGCCAGGCAAGAAAACATCATATGCTGGTCATCCAG
This sequence comes from Nasua narica, assembly GCA_028533885.1. Lineage (NCBI taxonomy): Eukaryota > Metazoa > Chordata > Mammalia > Carnivora > Procyonidae > Nasua > Nasua narica. Next base: position 17,392,380 of record CM052814.1, read on the forward strand.
ACTTGGAGTAATAAAGGTACTGAAAGCAGTAGGGAGCCTTTCAGGATTCATAAGCACCCAGGAGGGATAGGAATGCTCTAGGCAGCAACACCAAGGCTGCTAAAACTTGAAACAGCAATAAAATAGAGAAACAACCTGAGATAACCACTTACAGGTCAGCAGTTGAAGAAAACATTCTGAGGAGGAAAGCTTCAGTATAAGACCCAGAACTCACACAGAATTACTTAAAGCCATACAGTCATGGCCAAAGATGGCCAAGTATTCAAGAATCCCCACACCCGTGAATGACATTCTAAAAGAAACAATAAACAACAGATTTTTAACTCCAAGGATTATTTGTGTTTGGAAGGTCATTCACAGAATATAGGATATCTCGGTATAAAAGTGTAAAAAAACAAATTATGCCGCTTCTGAAACATTCCACAGGGAAACTGTATGAAAAACAGATTTGGAAATAAAACTGAAAATGAAACCTGAAAATGAAACTGAAAAAAAAAACCTGAAAATGAAACCTGAAAACTGAAAATGAAAAAAACAAAATAAACAACAAACCTGTTACAATCAAAAATTGAAGGATGGTTGAGACAATTACTAAATTACAGGAAAAGTATGATCATCTCACTAAAATGAAAAAAAAAAGATAAAATTTGGCATCTGCTTTTTTAATATTAAATGCACGAACAGAAATATTTAGAATATGTGGCATACAGAGAAAATTATTTAACCTGGTAAAATAGGTAAAAAATGTTCTCAATTACTATAACTCTAAATTAGTATTGTGAGAGGCAAAATTGTTTACTAACAAGGACAGGCCCCATTATCACTGCTTACATTCAACAATGTAGGAGGTGATGTAGCAAATTGTAAGGGAGACATAAAAGCACAAGGGTTAGAAAGGGCAATTAATCATCATTTGCATTTTATGTGATTATTTACAAGGGGAAGGGAAGGATATACAGACATATTATCAGTATTGAAGATAATAGGATAAAAGAACAAAGCAGTTCAAAATAAGAAAAATATGCAAAATAAAATCAGTGTTTGCTAAACCTGTTATTGAAATTTAAATAGCAAGAACAAACAAATACCTAGATATTGCATAACAAAAGATGTGCCATCTGTGACCTGTGCAGAAAATCGTATATCTACTGAACAATCATTAAACTCTAAAACAATAAAGGTAAACCCCGTGTCAGTAGATATAACGAATAGATATCATAAAGATGCTATATCTTCTCTGCCATTCAAACTGACCTACAGATATTCAATGATTATATAGAATAACAAAGAACTATAAATAGTTTAAGCCTTTCTGAAAAAGAAAAAAAATGTGGAAGAAAAGCCTTTTTGAAATCCTGAGACTTATTTTAAGTTATAGTAATTCAGACAGTGTAAAAAGTGTGCAAGCATAGGCAAATTGACATATATAACAGAATAGTAAATCCAGAAATAGATCCACACAAATATACCACTTTGATTTAGGGCTGAGGTGGCAAAATGAGCAGCAAAAAGTTTGTTATCCATATGGAAAGAAAGTGAAATTGTATTCCTCCATCACAATGTATCTATAATTCAAACCCAGATAGCTTAAAACTTGAAATACCACACACAAATCTTTATAGTCTTTGGAAGAAAATATAGATGAATATATTTTTGATACTGGGAGGTGGTAGATTTCTTAAATAAGATATGAAAGTGTTCATTATTGAAGAAAAAAAATTAAACGTGGTTATATTTAGTTCAAAAGCTTCTGTCCATCCAAAAATATCTTAAAAAGTAAAAAATCAAGATATATACTTGGAAAAATATTTGCAACACATTTAACTTATGAAACATTACTATAAAAATATGAAGAATATAATAAAAATTTGTTTTAGTAATCTTTTGATATACAACAAACCACTCCAGAACTTAGTGGATCAGAACAAGAACCATGTATTTTTCATGAAACACATACCACCTTGGTACTTCATCAAGCTGTTTATTCATACATTTGGTATTTTACGGACAATTAATCACCACAGTTATTTGGATACAGTTAAACAATGTTATTAAATTACATATTTAAACACGAAATTGTAATGTATAAATCACAGAATAAATAATAAAGTCACTTCTCATATATTTTTTAATTTCTATGTTTTCAAAATATTTCATGTATAATAGGAACAATTTTTCAATTCAATTCTGACATGTTGTTGTTTTATACCATGGGCCATTCTCCATTTAAAAGTATTTTGCTTATTATTTTCACATAATTGTATTGATACTGATTCATTTCATATATTTGCACTATTTTTAATGCGTTTGTGTTTTAAAATCTAAATTGACATTAAGAATTGTATTTTACAATATGAAATGCTTTCTTGTGGTAGATAGTACTTCTCTAGTACCTTCTAGTCCTTTAAAGATATCCGGCATGTGACTATATAAGCTGTTAATACTAGGGTGTTTTTTTTTTAAGATTTTATTCATTTATTTGACAGAGAGAGATCACAAGTAGGCAGGGAGGCAGAGAGAGAGGGAGGGGGAAGCAGGCTCCCTGCTGAGCAGAGAGCCCAGATGCAGAGCTTGATCCCAGGACCCCGAGATCATGACCTGAGCTGAAGGCAGAGGCTTTAACACTGAGCCACCCAGGCACCTGTTAGTGCTAGTTTTGGTAGTTTCTGTTCTGACTATAAATACCCACTACAGTCAGTATTTTTGAAACAGTGTTCATATATTATCTGAAGGAACCTCTACATAGAAATGTTACAGAAATAGCTCTGACTGATAATTTTGATGTGATATTTTGTTTCTGAGGATATTATCATTAATTTTAGGAGGTTTTGTTTTATTTTGTTTTGTTGTATGTGCCTGGCAGTTTTTTCCCTCCTTGACACATGAAAATATTTCTGACAGATTACTAGTTAATTAAAACTAGTGGTTTCGTATGTTTCTTAAAGTTGAGACTTTGGATCATTTTTCAGTTCTTCATATTTAATTCCATTATTCCATCTTTTTTTTCCAGTAAATTTACAGGGAAAATGCAATGCATTGAGTAAAATGCTGAAATCATTTGAATGGTTAGGCATTTTAATTATGAAGCTTTTCATTTCATGTCTTTGTTTGTCATAAAAGCAGATAGTTATTGAGGCAGTTATAGCTACCTGAACATAAAGAACCTAGACTATTTCGAATGCTCATGGCAACACCATGCATATATCTAAAATTCAGATGTAGTATTCCATCTACAATTATGTTGGATTGGTTTTATTTGTCATTTGCAGGCAGTCCCAAATGAATCACTAAAAAATAGTCCATCAATTCCTCAATATAAAATGATCCATTATTATAGAATATGTTAAGTCTAAAAACACAGTTTCCCAACAAGTGATTACCTTGCAAAGTAAAAGTGTCCTGTCTCCTCTGAGAGCACAATAATTCAAGGCTGGAAATGTAGTTTTGTTCCATGGCTGAATGGCTCGAGCACATTTTAGCATACTGTCTAAACACGTGAATAACGGGACAGAAAAAAATACAATGAAAATTTATGAAGTACAGTATGTTCTTTTATTGTTAACCTAACTTTCCAATTGTAAAGAAATGTGGCTATCTTATAAGAGTTATTTCTCCCCATAATCTTTACTGTTTAATTGATTGTCTAATTGATACTGCTTAAAGAACATATAGCAGTCAGTAATCTTTTTAATAATGGAATGACACAAAAGTGTAATCTAAGGGCATAAAAATAATGGATAAATTGACATAGATTTTAATGGGAACTTCTCGTAAAAACCTTTAGTGATTATTCTTTTGGAATTGAAGGGACTTTTTTTTTCCTTTTAACAAGAGTCATTACTAAAGTAGACAGATGATACAGAAAAGACACAGAACTTGAATACTGGAATGTACAGAAAATCTTAAGAGCTGAAATTATGGAGTCAGTAACATGTTGACTCAAACTTATGCAATTTACAGACTTTATTATTTCTCAACGTTCTTTTTGTGCGAGAATTCTGTATAGACAGATATGCTTGATATGTGCTTAAACTCTATGCCCAATAAAATTATGGAGAAATAGCTTTTTAAAATCTGGGGCTTCCCCTTATTACCTGTGTAATTTTAGACTACATAATTCCTTAACCTTTCTGTGCCTCAGTTTCCTCCCCTGCAAACTGGAAAAATTAAAATCCTGAATTGTAGTACTATTATAAAAATTACAGTTATAAATGTAATGTAGTTTAGAAAAGCATAGACTAATAATGTGCACTTAATAAATGTTAGCTATCAGTATTAGAATTCTAATATCATACATTCCTTACAGGTCTTTATATACCGATGTCAGGAACTTATTTTTTTTTTTAATAGGAGAAATGTGTTCATCATAGAAAGTTCTTGTTTAGGAAGTATAAAGAGTGATATTGTTTTCACATCAATCTTCTTTTTCCAAAGGCATGATACCATCATAACATTCAAGGAGAAGCACTTTATTAAATATTTTGCTGGTGGACCTGTTCTTTACTGACTGACATCGTCATCAATCCTCCATACCAGTGGCTAGAACATACCTGAAGTATCAGTTCATCTCTGCTTACAAGAACAGAAGTCATTCCATTGCCATTGGTTTTTAAAATATATATCTAGTGTATTGAGGAGAATATTTCACTGAAAATTGATGAAGTCATTCCCATGGCATTCCAATAAATCTATGTTACTATCCTGTGTAGTCTAAATATTCAGGGTGGCAGTAGGTGGGCAAGCCAGCACTGTCTGACTGTGGATTCTAGTTCCACTACTTGTTGGGTGAACTTGACAAGCACTTACTCCAAATTTTAGGCTTCTCATCTGTAAAATGGAAATAACAGTATTGGCTTCAGAGAATATTTGTGAGGATGAAATGAACGAATCTATCTTAAAATGTTTAGCGCTGTGCCAGGTACAGAGAACACAGAACAAAGGGGCACCTTCAGTGCTGTTTTGTAACTGGTGGTGGCAGTGATGCTGTTACTTAATTTGTTACTAAATTTGACAGTTTTCTTTTGCCCCAATAAAAGTTTTGATTCTAGGGGCGCCGAGTTGGCCCAGTCGGTCAAGAGTCTGACTCTCAATTTTGGCTCAGGTCATGATCTCAGGGTTCTGACATCCAGCCCAGAGTCTGACTCCAGGTCAGCAGAATCTGCTTTCCTTCCTCCCCTCCCCCTCCACTTGAGTGCCCTTACTCTCTCTCTAAAATAAATAAATCTTTTTTTTTTAAGATTTTATTTATTTATTCAACAGAGAGCAGGAAAGAGGTGGGAGAGAGAGTGAGAGAAAGCACAAGCAGGGGGAGCAGCAGAAGGAGAGAGAGGAGCAGGCTCCTTACTGAGCAGGGAACCTGATGCAAGACTCCACCCTCAGGACTCTGGGATCATGAATGACTGAGCCACCCAGGCGCCCCAATCATGTGACTTTAAAAAGCACCTACGCGGTGAACATTTCAAATTTACAACTCCATCTCAGATTTAGCTTCTGAAAATTTAGATTCTTACATACAACTGAAATACTCAATGCTCCCATTTAACTTGAACATACCGATCAACATGCCTGTGAACTCCTCGTGTTGCCCACAGACTTGTCCCATATGCATAATTTTCATCTCATTAATGATGTTCTACTCTTCGGTTTGTGGGGGTACCTTCCTGAATGCTACCTTCATGACCACAGCTAATTTTTCAGGAAAATACATTGACTCTATATACTTTTTAAGAAGCAAAAATCTTGAATCTGACCACTTCTCACCAACTTTGTTTCATTTTTCAAAATATGTCAGTAGTTTTCTAACTAGTGCTTCCCAGCTCCAATGCTTTAGAGTCTATGTTCAACACAGCAACACACTTCAAAAATGTAACTGGAAAAAAAAAATGTAACTGAGATTGTACTATCCCTCTGATTCAACCCTCTACTGGCTCCTCAGTTTACAGAATAAAAGCCAAAGTCGTATTAGTACCCCATGAGGCTCTACAAAGTCTTACCCCTGTTATATCTTTGACTTTATCTCCTATTATACTATTTATCTGCTCCAGCTAAAGAAATCTTACTCTTCCTTGTACATGATCTTCACATTTTCACCTCAGGGCTTTGTAATGTTTCTTCTTTCTAGGATACTTTTTTCCTAAAATATTTGTGAGGATCAATCCTTGCCTAGTCCTTCTTACAAATTTTGCTCAAGTGTCACTTTCTCAATGAGTCATACTTGACAACTTTACTTAGAATTTTAACCCATCTCCTTACTTACCACCCTTATTTGTCTTATTTTTCCCTGTAACACCTATCACCTTATAAATACAATTTAATTAACCTATATTTATATCTCCCCCAACTAACTTAACACTTCATGCATTCAAAAATTTTCGTCTGTTTTATTCTCCATTATATCCTTAATATACCATATCTCTTAGTAGAGTAGGTGCTCAATAAATATTTGGTATATGAGAGAATAAAATACAAATTTTATAATTTAGGCAGTTAGAACAAAAGAACAATGGATGATGACACAGTTTACAATGGAATATGCTACTAATTAAGTAAATCAAATACCTAAAAATTCATTTGTATTTCTTTTAATAAATGCATAGGGATACCTGAGTGGTTCAGTCAGTTAGGCATCTGCGTTAGGCTCAGGTTATGGCCCCAGGATCTTGGAATCAAGTTCTGCATTGGGTTCCTTGCTCAGCAGGGAAACTGCTTCTCCCTCTGGCTGCCACTCCCCCTGCTTGTGTGCTCTCTCTCTCTCTCTGACAAATAAATAAATAAAATATTAAAAAATAAATGTATAACATAAAGTAGAAGTAAAATGGGAAAGCTTTCATTAAAAAAATAACTGCGTATTCAACATTTTCTACAATTGTAAACACAACTAGTATTATTTCTAGTGTTCCTTTTCTACCTATGTTAATTAATAAACTGATGCTCAGAAATTTTAAAAACAAACAAATACAGAAACTTATATCCTAGAATTAATTCAAAACTATCTTCTGGTGCTTCTTTCTGATTAGCATTCCTCCATGTGGTCCATTCCTCCGATGGAAACCAACTCTAACATTACATCTTCTTTTCACTACCTTGGAATTTTTTTTTTAATATTTTATTTATTTATTTGACAGAGAGAAAGAGATCACAAGTAGGCAGAGAGACAAGCAGAGGGAGAGGGGGAAGCAGCCTCCCTGCCAAGCAGAGAGCCCTATGCGGGGCTTGATCCCAGGGCCCTGAGATCATGACCTGAGCCAAAGGCAGAGACTTACCCACTGAGTCATCCAGGCGCCCACTACCTTGGAATTTTATACACAATGTTTTTCATGTATTTTTTATAGCAACACTTCAAGGGAGGTAATATCAATAGTTCTGTTTAACGATCAGGAAACTAACACCTCTGAGACTAATCAAGTTTCCTAAGATCACTTAGCTCATAAGTTCTATAATCAAAACTCAAATGCAAGTCTGTATGAATCCAATTCTTACCAATTTTTTTTTAACTAAGTAAAGACATAGTCAAAGGCTACATGAAGATCCAAATTACTACTATGAATTACTAACATGAATTATTAACATGGATTTAAAGAGAATTTACTCTATTCCAGGCATTATATTACATGGTGGTTTGATGAGTGGAGATAGGGTACAGAGAGGGTGTAAAGATTAGTACACCTTCCATAATTTCAAGGATCAGAGAAAATGCACACATAAAGAATTATCCAGAAACACCTGTGCTATACTATAGGCCTAGTATACTATAGGCTATACTATAGGCCTATATACTATAATACTATAGTATAGTATTATACTATACTATAATGGGGACCCGCTTAGAATCCCAGACTTTATATAAAAGTTTATTTTTATCTGTACACATTTGAAAATCAATAGATGCAGGAAAAAATTAAGCCTTCTTGGAGCTTCCTCTGTCTACCTAATGTGAGGAGTGGGTTTGGGAGACATTTCATATTTCATAGAAGAAATTAAAAGATGAGAAGAGGCTACCAAGGTAAGGAATGGACAGTAGATGGTGGAAATATTATTGACTTCATCCTTTACATGGTGGTGAACTGCTGCTTATCTGGGCCATATAAGAGATGATATAGTGGAACTTGCATAGTGTTAGAAAGGAAATGGTTAAAAGGGAAAACCTGAACTTCTCTGGTGGGAGAATGTAACACAGAGAGAGATATTTAATAGTGTTAGCCTTTGAATATCTTATGTCTCTGCCTAATGAGGGATGCTTTTCAAAAAAATGAGGCAGAATATAACTCTCCCCATTACTGCAAATTGAAAACATTACAGGCAAAAGGCAGAAAGTTCTCAAATTAGAGAAAGAACAAAATGTAAACCGAGGTCAGTCATTCTCAGGTTAAAAAGCAGAAGCAATATTCAAAGAGCTTATTGGAAGAAACAACTCTCATTAACAACAAAGTGGTGACACTATATTTAAAGTTAACTTTAAACAACTGCCCACAGGTTATGAATACCTTGCAAATAGCACTAAAACCCTGACAAAATCAAAACTACAGCATAACACACATGACTCCATCTCTCTTTCTCTCTCCCTTCTCACTATACCAGAAAAGAAATTGTATTATTATTTATTTCATTTCTCCTGTGGAACATTTCTAGTAATTATATGGTGAATAATTTACTGATTGAAATATAGAAAAGGAAGGGGAAACAATGGTATAGAAAATTTAATTAAACCTTGGAAGTAGGGGCACCTGGGTGGCTCAATGGGTTAAAGCCTCTGCCATTGGCTCAAATCATGATCTCAGGGTCCTGGGATCCAGCCCTGCATCTGGCTCTCTGCCCAGTAGGGAGCCTGCTTCCCGCCCTCTCTTTCTGCCTGCCTCTCTACCTACTTGTGATCTCTCTCTCTGTCAAATAAATAAATAAAATCTTTAAAAAAATTTTAAAAAAACCACACTTGGAAGTAAAGGAATTCCAGACCATACCAGAAATTACACTATGTTCTCTGTTAAACTTAGCTAAGGAGTTTTTCTAGTTCTTTGTGAAGAGAAACTAAATACTGATATTTGAACGCAACTGTAAATCCTTCATATATTTATAATCTTTAAATGAATGATAAGATATAACTAGTTTTCCTTCCAGCTTGTTCATTCTGTTATGCTCATTATTTTCTTCCTTTATCTCTAAGTCCTGAGATAAAGAACTCCTAGCAACTTTTTTTTCTACATAGTTCTCTAGACTAATATTATTCATGCTATTATAATCAAATACTGATGCCAAATAGTGGATTCCATAAGAAAAGAAATGCCGCCTACTGAATGAGGCTATAATAAGACCAATTTCTGTTTGTATGAGCTACAACTTGTTATTACAACAGTATTTAAAAATTAATAAAAATAATCACAGTTGAAGTATTTAAAATGTTTAGTCTGTTCATTCAACTCAATATTATTTCAAATATCAAAACAGTTTTAATTGCTTATTGTCTATTTTAGATTCAAAATGATTACTACAACAGTTGTATTCATTTCTAGTGTTCTTTGTGACTTAGGGATAAAATGATGCCTTCAATTCTATGATAAAAGCAAATTCTCATCTATCAATTCAGTTGAGTAGTAACATCCTCATTAAACCTTCATAGCTTTTTTTGATATGATCTCAAGGTAACATAAAAAAATTGCCACAATAGTTTAAAAAAACTCTCATAGAATCTTTATGCAGTTTGACCAAGTATTTCTGTTTAACCTCATTTGCTTATTTATTACCCTCTTACTTGTTAAGAGATGTAGATAAATATATTAATATTTATGAGTCAGTTCTAAGAGAGTTGTACAATTATGTTCTAGATCTAAATATTTCACTATATGCTTCCTAAAGAAAACGGTTTACTCTAGTGCAATTTTCAAAATCAGAATATTTAATGTACATGCAATACTGTCATCTAATTCATCTATTCATCTAATCCAATAACATTCTTTGTAACTATTTTTTCCTGATTTGGGATTCAGTCCAGTGTCATAAATTACATTTCACTGTCTTGTGTATTTTGACCCAGAACGTTTCCTTAAACTTTCTTTGTCTGCTTTGACTTTGGCATTTTTGAAGAACACAGGTGAATTCTTTTTTAGATATCCTTCGGTTTGGGTTTTGCATTTATTTTTGTGAGAATACCACACAAGTGATGATTGTTCTTGGAAGCATATGATGTTAATTTGTCTGATATAGGAACAATAATTTCATGACTTGTTTAAGTTAATCTATCAGGTATCCTTACTATAAAATTATTTTTTGTAATTAATAACTAATTTTACTTCCCAAATATTGACCTGCCAAGTTTATCATCTATTGATTCTTTTTTTGACTGGTAATTCTTCCTATTATTTTAGATGATCTTCTGTAAGGAAAAGCTTTCCTTTTTTATTTCTTTCTTTCCTTCCTTCCTTCCTCCTTCCCTCTTTTCCTCCCTCATTCTTCCTTCTTTCCTTTCTTTCTTCCTTTTCTTCCTTCCTCCCTTCCTTTATTCTTTCATTCATTTATGTCATAATGAGTTCAGATTATTACCCATTAATATCTGGGTAGTTGTTACCCCTTCAAACTGGTTCCTTTGTTCTTTACATATATTCCAATCATCTTTTGAACCCTTTCTTACCTTAGGTGATACAAAATAATCCAGGATCAATATGTACTTCCTCTACCCCAGACCTGAAACCAACTCCTTGATTAAAAAGCCAGATCCTGGGGCACTTGGATGGCTCAGTCAGTTTAAGCATCTGCCTTTAGCTCAGCTCATTTATCCCAGGGTCTTGGGATCGAGCCCCTCATCAGGTTCCTTGCTTAGTGGGGACCCTACTTCTCCCTCTCCCTCTGCCACTATCCCTGCTTGTGCAGTCTCTCTTTCTCTCTGTCAAATAAATAAATGAAATCTTAAAAAGAAAGCCAGATCCTTTGAGTAAAAAAATATATGTTCTTTTCTTTGATTTGTAAATTTTACTTAGGTACTGTCACTTTATATCTCATAAAAAAAACCTTGGAAGTAAAAGAAAATGTTGAACACAAATTTCACATTTTTAAATTTAGAACCTATAATAAGGAAGATCATGAACAATTAAAATAACCAAAGGTAAGTTTTCCTTCTGTTGGATATATGTAAAATATCATTTTCATTGCCACAAATTCTGCTGAAAGCAATGTTTTGAAAATATGTTAATTTCTTCAATATAAAAGGGCTCAGCTATAATAATGTGTACTCTCTTTGTATTAAGCATGTGCTATTTTAGACAAGACATCTTGTTAGGCTTTCTAGGCACAACTTAGATTTGGTTCTCCAGGTAAGCAAACCTAGAGGAAGGATCTTCAGTTTCCTTGACACGTTTTTCAATTAACACTTACCCTTTGGATTAGCTTGCTTCTCCCCAAGGTAATGCCAGGGGCCGCTAAATGATGAACTTGCTTTCCCAGACTCCCTCAAAAGCACTGAACTATTTTAATTGTTGATCCATGTGGAGAAATGATTGATGTGGAAAAGAAACCAGAGTTGCTCACTATCACACTTTATAAAATTCCCTTCCATTTATCATTCACTATATAAAAGCCCTCAAGATTAGTTTTGTTTAAAGATTATTTGCATTTAAATTGTGAGGATATAGTAGAGTACTTGTATTTATGACTGAGGTTAAAAGCGAAAGTCATCAGTGGTTTAATCTTTTTTAAAACTGTATTCCCTAAAGCAACCCAAAGTACTGAATATGTTAAAATATTGAGAGGAAATTCTTCCACTAAGGGGATACTGGGGAGTCAACAATGTAAAAGAGAAAAAAGTATCTTTATTTTCTGCTAGGTTGGAGTCAAAAATATATTCCAATAGAATAGTAGTCCTTGACGTGAGCTACTCTTCACAAACAAAAACAAAGCTTTTTCTTTTCTGAAATTACAATTGTGTAAGCCAATTTTTTCTCAGGTATCATGCAGAGTTAATTGACTTCCAGTAACCTAAATTATGTTGTTACCTTACAGTTCAATTTAAAATTGTTAAGCAGAGAAATTTAGAAATGCTAGAACGAAAACATTAGGCATAAAATAGACTGTAATGTAGCATTACAGCAATTCTAAGTAGATTGCACACAATGCAGGTTATAACTGTGAGTGTAAAATGCAATTATCTATATTCTTCCATTCATTTCAAAGAGTTCATGGGGTCATTCATATCAAGTAAACAATCACACTATTGAGATTTTACCAGTTAGGATACCTAATTGGAATTAACTCTCGAATGCCTTTCACTTCAAAAGTTTTAAGATATTGAGTTCTTAAAAAAATGACCATTTTGGGGTGCCTGGGTGGCTCAGTTGGTTGAGCAACTGCCTTCTGCTCAGGTCATGATCCTTGAGTTCCTGGATTGAGTCCCACATCGGGCTCCCGGCTCCATGGGGAGTCTGCTTCTTCCTCTGACCTTCTCTCCTCTCATGCTCTCTCTCACTTTCTCTGTCTCTCAAATAAATAAATAAAATCTTTTTTTTTTTTTTAAAATGACCATTTCTATGTTAGTAGTTTTTTTTTAATCCAATAAGTGAAGGAATCTTGTTTTGTATTTTAAAAGTATTTAACAAACAAAACCATGTGGTTAAGGTCGAAATTGGCCTGAAGGTTAAGACTGTGTATGTATCTAAAGTGAATTTACTGAGGGAGAAGAATGATTTTTACCTTGCGTGGTTCATACTGGCTTATTCATTTTCATGTGAAACTTCTGTATCTAAAATCCAACAATGTGATTTTATAATCAAGTATTTCGCTTACCATGTTTGATAGAGTCTCTTTAAGAGTTATATATTATACTACATTGTGTATACTAATTATTAGAGGTGGACTTGAAAGTTCTAGTCTCCTTTATACCTTAAGGGAGAAAACCTGTGGAAAGAATTCATGTGATTCAAACTATTTTCTCAGCATCTGTGTATTTGTTAAATATAATCAAAATATTAATAAAATTAACCATTCCTCCACATCATTTTACATTCATAGTGTTTATAGTTACTTACTAAGACTTATTAAAAATTCATAGCCTTACAATGTACACATAATCTGTCAGAACAAAAAGACAAATGAAGATATATAAAATTTTAAAATAGGTATTTGTAGTTTGTGCACTATATGTACCCATCTCCTGTGAGGATAAGGTACAAAGCAAATGTGATAATATAAATAAAAAAACATTTATAAAATACAAAATTAGGTCAAAGTGATACATACAAATTAATAACATTCTTCACTGGCCACAGTGCTCGCAAGAATTCATTACCTTCTCAATGTTCCTCAATGTAAGCAAAGAAGTTGACAGGCCTATGGTACATATTAGATCTCTCAGTAACCCCTTTCCTCAGTTCAAATATATGCACTGTGTATTTAATCCTCCGATATTAATCAGAGAAACACAATTTTGGGAAAAGGAAGCTTCTAAATACTGGGCAAATGAACTTTACGTGCTTAGCTTATAGCTTCTCTATTTTCATAAAATATATTATTGGAACAAAATTATAATTATTGCCAGAGCTTGATCTTAAAAGCCAAATATCCTAAGGGGAGTAAAATTTTGAATTTCAATGTCATACAGATTGTGTTGTTCTATTCATATCGTTCTCGAATGCCACTGCTTCTCAGAAGTAGAAATTCCCTTTGTCTTCGTCTCTGTGTTATCTTGGCATTGGTGAATTTTACTAGTGGTGGTATTTTCCTGGTTCTTGGTATGACAAATTATTTCTTTTGTATCCTAGGTATTTTGAACATTATGTTATGAGACATTGTATTTCATTGAAATCTTCTAAGAGGCCTGCTGTAACATCATGTCTTTAGGGGAATGTGGCAATGTTTCATTACTGCATGTTGGGGTAGAAATTGAGGTTCCTCACTTGGCTCCTTGACATCCCAAAGGATGCCAGGCAGGGTGAAATTCAGGTTCCCCATTAGACCCCTGCTAACATTATTAGAGTCTTTGTGAGAAACAATATGGGTCTAAATTTGGGGAATGACTTTTGGGACTGATAATCAAGGGATAATTATAAGAACACTGGAGTTCAGGGAGCACTGGAAAGGGTGAGGGAAATGAGCCAAAGATGGTGTCCAGATTCAGGTTTTGTAAATCAGAAATTAGTGATATTATATCAAAGAACACAGTTTTTGTTATATTTACTACCTAGTGAAACTATTATGTAACAATATATTATAAGTATTATAAAATACTTTATTAAAGATACTTTAATATTGTTTAACTATCTACTGGTAAAGTCTATGAAAACTTTTATTTATTCAAATAATTAATATGTTTTTCATCTGGTAAGACAAACCCAGGTACACCAGCATTGATTTTTTTGTTTGCATGTCCCAAAATAGTCTGTACAAACCTGGAAAAATGATTTACCCCAAACAGCATGAAACTTACCACATTCAGTTTTAAATACCTTAAGTAACTCATCATCTTTTATTTATTTATTTATCTATTTATTTTACAGATTTTATTTATTTATTCAAGATAGACAGAGATAGAGCATGAGTGGGGGAAGGGCAGAGTGAGAGAGAGAAACAGACTCCCCACTGGGCAGGAAATCCAATGTAGGGCTCATCGCAGGACACCTAGGATCATGAATGACCTGAGCAAAAGGCAGACCTTTAACTGACTGAGCCACCCAGGTGCCCAATCATCTTTTATTTATATGAATTACACATTTTGATATTTAATACAGTGCATCAAAAAATATAGGGGAGCATATGACTTTTTTTTTTTTTTGCCTACCCACTTAATGGCCTTTATGGAAACTTTATATAATAATTCATGTTATGTCATTACTGGTAGGGACATTTTCTCAGTTCAAGGTCTTTAAGTGGATTATATTTATCTCTGAAATCTTTTCTCCATTATCTATTCTTTTTAAAATCTTACTTGTTGAAAACTGATTTTGAAGGAAGGAAGTAAGTATATTTAATTCTACACAGACTTCCATGCATCAAAAGAAACTTCAGATACAATAATTAATTAAAATTAATTACTTTCTTTAATTAAAATATAGGAAAAAATATCCTGAGGCATAAAACTGAAATATGAACAGGTAATTGTGAATGCACAAAATCTAAAATGTGAGTTACATCTAAAATAATAAACATAGTGAAAGGACAAAAATATAAAATATAAAATTTTGCAACATAGAGTTGATAAAAAAATTTGGCAATAAATAAAATTACCTAATTAAAATTTGGAAGAATATATAAATACATAATTTCGAGGAAATTCTCTTAGAGATAATGCATTTATTTTTAAAAAAATTTACCATCACTCAATGTGTTACATTCCTTTATTTAGAGTTGTCTTTATACCTATTCACACATTATTTTAAATATCATAATACTAATGTATAGTTATCCTTTGGTAGTGGGCTTGGTTTTCTAAAACCATCCAAGAAGACTGGACCTGGAAATAAATGGATAAAGGATAAATGGGTAAAGTTCTCCAAGGAACTAAAGGTTATTGAGAAAATACACAAGATAATACACAATACAGTACACAAGAAAATACACAATACCAACTATTTTTTGGAAAGTTATGCTGCCACTGAGATATTCACATACTACATATGCTATGTTAGTAGAGTGGAAAAACATGTATCAAATACAGTTAGCTTATCCTGTGAATGGAGTGAGGGATAAATAATTATTGAGAAGGTAAGCTTGAGCTGAATCTGGAACAATTAGTTTGAAAGTTGACTAGATAAAAGTTGAAGCAGGTTTCTTGGCAGAAGTAATGTGGAAAAACATGAAAGGCTTCAAAGTTGATGCACTTTCAAAGGATTTGTATGTAGCTTATTCTCGTTGTATGTGGCAGAAATATAAAGAAGCAAGCAAGTGACATTATAAAGGTCTAAGGGATGCAACCTTACCCTTTAAACAGTGAGCAACAGATGATGGATTTTAAATAGGGGGTTATTTGCATTTAAGGCAACTTGGAGGATGTATTAAAGAATGTAAGTAAGTATATCTGATTCTAAAAACTGTGATGGTATATTGTTATTTCATATCAGAGAGAAACAATGCTATTGATATTTATTCAATCTTTCAAACTGCTAGAGTAGAGTTCAAAATAATATGAATTATTTCACTATTCAAAATCTCTTTATATTGTTAAATCAATGCCTCCACTTCAAAATTTAGGGGATCCATTTTATAGTCAGTCATAAATAAAACAATTGAATTTGAAGTAAAATTCTTTCTTTTTTAAAGTTTTTATTTTTTGACTTTTTTTTAAAGTAATCTCTACCCCAAACGTGAGGCTCACACTCACAACCCTGAGATCAAGAGTCACATGCTCTACAAACTGAGTCAGCCAGGCATCCATAAAGTGAAAATTTTTAAAATATATAATCATTTTATAGAAAGTAAGCATGTCGAGAAAAATCTCCTGTAAAATTTCCCAGACCAATTCAGGGCTTTGGAAACATTTTTAGAAGTAAAGCATATATGTTGTTAAAATTGATACATTAAAAAAATTGATACATTAAAAAGTTGATAAAGTAGGGGCGCCTGGGTGGGTCAGTTGGTTGCACAAATGCCTTCAGCTCTGATCCTGATCCTTGCGTTCCAGGATCGAGTCCCATGTGGGGCTCCCGGCTCCATGTGGGGTATGCTTCTTCCTCTGGCCTTCTCTCCTCTCATGCTCTCTCTCGCTTTCTCTGTCTCTCAAATAAATAAATAAAATCTTTTAAAAAAAAGTTGATAAAATAAAGTGAAGAGAGACAGTCAACATTTTTCCCACCTAAAAAATTTGTCACATATATATTATTTTGTATTTTCTTTTAATTACAATTTACCCCATATTTAATGGACAGTTTCTGAAATAGTCAAGTGTAAGCGGGCAAACACAGAATGTCCCAACTTTACCTTTTTTTTTTTCCTCAAAAATTCCCAATCAAGTCTAGTTTGAAATCATTCTGGGTATTTTTATTTTTAGATTTCCAGTTATGTCTGAATCTAGCCTTCACTTTTTTCCCCCAAGTTCATTTCTTAATCAGAATCACAACTCAATTGGTTCCTAAAACATTGAGCCAGATACTGAAATAGTATAGTGATACTGAAAAATATAGTTTTATATTTTTTAAATGTGGTTGTCAGAAATGGACTCTCAGAAGAAAACTGGAAAGATATGCTCCTCACCATTTGCGTTGCTTGGATTCTAACCAGATGCGAAACTCGGACACAGCTAGCCCAGGTGAGCAGGGCAATGATACCCTCCACCTTTCTCAGTCTCCAGTGCCTTAGTTAGAATAATCCAGGCACAAACATGAACAATATTTTCAGAAACAACCTTACTCCACCTAGGCTTATAATTTTGACCCGTGTATCTAACTTCCTCTACAATTTTCTAAATATTAATGTTTTTTCTATGTTTGTAAATTTTAGGATCATTCATTTTAGTATAATAAGTAGAAGGAAATGAAATATGAGTTTTTTTTCTCCTCTCATTTTCTCAGTAAGAGAACAATTCCCCTTTGAATTGAATTTGTTGCCTTAAAGACTTTTAATCATAAAATTTTGATGTAGTAAATGGTATATAAATTAGAAAACAAAATGTTAAAAAAACCAAACACACCATTCTTAAGACTGCCTAAATTAGGAACTATTCATAATTCCCATGCCCACTTACTCAAAAAGTAAGTGCTCTGCCTCAACCTACTTAACACTCCAGTAGCTCTTATCTGGAATATTGTATTTACCATTTCTTGAATTTATCTATAATTTCATCTTTAATTTTTGTATTATAAAGTTTTGCTTGTTTTTGAAATATACCCTCTCAGATTCATATATCTAAGATTGAAAATAATGATGAATGCCATGGAGACGATTTATTTCCCCTGCTGAATGTTAATATATGAAATACAACATGTTTAGTTTACATTCTCCATGAATATTTGGGGGAACTTTTAGTTTTTTATATTATAAATTGTATTACCATAAATGTTCATGAAAATATCTACTAATATACATGTCTACATAGTATATTACCATTTATATAAACTGCAAACCAAATAACATTAGATATCTTTATGAATAATGCCAACCTAATTTCTAAAATACTTTGTCACTATAGACTCTGACTTTGTTGTTTTATTTTTTTAAGATTTTATGTAATCACGTATTTACTTATTTATTTTAGAGACACAGAGAGTGAGTGGGAGCAGGAGCAGAGGGAGAGGGACAAGTAGATGCTGCGCTAAGTGTGGAGCCTGATGCGGGGCTCAGTCTCACTTTCCAGAGAGCAATGGCCTGAGCATAAATCAAGAGTCAGACACTAACTGACTGAGCTACCCAGGTACTGCTGACTTTGTTGCTTTCAATTTACCTTGTTTTTTAATCTGATGTGTGCAAAATGTATCACTTACTGGTTTTAGTTTACATTTCCCTAATTAACTGCTTCTGTAGTATTCTTCATTAACCACTTAGGTAAACCTTGGTTATCATGTTTATCATCATTGAACTTTTTTCCTGGTGAAAGCAAACACAAGTAATGTACCTGAGTAATTCGCAGCCTGATTGTTTGTCCCCTGCCTAACACTTGCTCCTGGTTTCAGTTAATAATGGCTTTTCTTTCTGTTTGTGGGTCAGGGAGGCTTAAAGCATCATTTCCCTTTATCTTCCCTGCTGAGTAGTTTCCTGCCATGCTTTACCCCTGTGTCTGTAACACGAAAACATCCGTCCTACCTAAATTACCATTCAAGTGTAATACCTTTTTTATTTAACCCTGAGTGCATGACTGCTCCCTTTAATCCTACTCAATCTACCCTGAACAGGGAAATATCTAAAGGAGAATTTATGGTCCCAAGCTTCAAATGCTATTTCTCAGTGTACTTGGAAATGGTTTCAAAATTGATGTTCACTGAAGTTTTAGATCAAAAATTGAGCATAGATAAAAACCAAGGTCATGACTAGTCAGCTCACAATTATTTTTATAAAAGCTTACCTAGGGAGAGTAACCCTGCTGTGCTTTGTATCTCAAACATTGAATTAGCATGAGAAACCGAATTAAAGTATTATGGAATATGGGCACATGATCTGGCCAAAAAAGTATTCAGGCATGACCTCACAAATTAAGCCACTGAAGTGAGAGGACAGACAGGTCAGACAGGTTTCAAGAGTGTCTAGAACTCAAATAGTTACTGGGCTCAGGTGAGCATGCACAGAGCAAAGTGACAGATTACAGCAATAATTTACATATTTTAAAAAGTCAAAATAAAATAATAAAATAAAAAGTCAGAACTCTTTGCATGGGCTCTCTAGAAAGTTCTCAGTAGTTACGCTCCCTGACACTAGAATATTTTCCCCTTTTATAGACAGTTGATAAGCATTCAGTACTCACCCGCCTTGCAAATTCACACGTTCCAAAGCTTGCGAAGCAGATGTGGCAATGTATTAATTTATACTATCTGTGGTTGGAGAGGTGCATTCTGCTCTGACCCTTTCTGTAATATGCAAAGGACCAACAAACAATCCCTAGACCTTACTTTTTTTTTTGTATAGTATATTTCTTACATTTTAATGAACTTATATTAATGTCTGTATAAACATATATACAAAGTCTAAATTTATCCTTAAATTTTAATGAGATGATAGAGAATCATATATCCCAAGATTTCAAATAAATATAATCTATGGATATACAAAAGGGAAATAGGGACACTAAGATAAATTACTTTCTAATTATTTGATTATTTTCTATTGCAACACGCTCACTGCAGAGAAAAAAAAATTTGTTTTTTTTAAAGTAGCCCACTGTATCATTTTCATTACTCTTCACCATATTTTTCCCTCAGAGAGTATCTGACAGCTTCCTAAGATGTGTGTTCCTTGACTCATTGTGAAAACTTATCAAGCACATATTTGTCTGACCCATGAACTGTAAAAAATCATTTCTGACTTTCTTAACCCAGGTTTGAGATATGGATCAAGCAGGGACAAGATATAGGCAAGTCCATAAATATAGCAGCACAAAGTGTACGGAGCAGAATAAAACCGACTGAATGATCAAATCAAATCCAGCTCTCATTTTGTTCTCTGTCAGATGTACTCACATTAAAGTGGGAGAAAATATGAATGTCAAAATACTAACAAGGCCAATGTTATTGAAGTGAGTTAATTACCTTCCAGAATGTGTTAACCATGCTCTGGATGCTGAAAAAATAATTTAATTTTTTAATTTAATTTAAAAATTAAATAATTTAATTTTACCTAATAAACCCACACTTTCCCCACTCTGTAGAAGGAAATGAGACATTAGAAAGGCTGGCATCTAGCCCTTGCATTATGTGAGCCTCTAAATGAGGAGATAAGCAGAGAGTCACTTCGAAAAGTATAGAAATGACTGCAAAGTATTTCTAAGTGTTAGGCTGTTTCTTAAAATGAAAAACAAATATATAAACCAACATAGCAAAGCTTTGACGGGTTGACCAAGGCTTTTGGCAAAACGTGAGCCCGATCAATGCCTGTCCCATTCTAGCGTGTCTTTAAACAGAGACCCCCCGCTTTACCTGTAGGACACCTTCCAGACTCTGCAGATCTCAATCAGTATGCCTGATGAGGTGACTCTGGTGCATCTGTCTCTCCAGCCTCATCACGTGCCACCCTGAAACTGCTTTAGACTTTACCTAACCTTTGCGCTTTTCTCAAAGATGCCCACAGACAGATACTGGAACATCTCAATGCCTTTGGCAAATGACTCTAGTCATATCACGAATATGTATGCCCCTTTTATGCTCAGCTCACGCAGTACCTTCTTGATAAAACTTTCCTGACCATGCAGGTAACATTTACTTTTTCCTCATGTGAACCTTTAGTTCTCTTTGTACATGTCATCACATTAAATATATGACATTTTAGCTTTGATTTGCTACTGTGTCTGCTTCTTTCATCAGGCTAAGCACTTAAGGGGAGAGTATGTTTCAGAAGATTTTCTTATTCCCAATCCTCATGGCAGACTGGACACAAAGATGTTTATGAATAGGACCAAACACGTAGATCATCATAAGTAGTATTCTCTTTCCTTTCATAAATATTATCATGGCTACTCTTCAATACAGTAAACAGAAGAGAAAGTGACTATGCAAATAAGACTTACCTGCAAAATAAAAATACTCTGTTGGAATTAAATGAAAATTTAGAGTGCCTGATACTTACAAAAATAACTTTTACTAAAAAATATAAGTGATTTTCACATATACTTTGGCTTCAAGGAGCTTAAAATCAAGCAAATTAGATAACTATGAGATTTTCTATAAACCAAAACAGAATTATCCATCATGCCTGAGCTCTTTGAAAGTTAATGATAATGAGAAAGTTATCAATTTAGAGGCTTCCCATTAGAATTATAGTGCTGAGTGACATTCAAGATGAAATTTAAGAACTAAACTGATTTGGGTCTGTACAATGCATTTCATGACTGCTGGGATATACTGGGAATGTAGCTTGGATTATCTCCTATAAGATTTCAAATGCGGAAGTAGTATTTTGTACTTTATTAAATAACGTCAAGCTAGTAAATTTTAGAACTAGAAGAATCAGATGATCAGGAATAAACATTTTAGAAAAATTAAAACAGGCTGCTACATACAGAGGATTGTAATAATGTGAGCAAAATGCCAGGAAGCAAGGTAAGAACAAATAAATAGTGACAACAATTCTGAACTGTGACTTGAAACAAAGTAGTGACCATGCATTGGAAAATGAGAAAGATAAGAGAGCTAGCATGGATTGATGTAGATTTAAATGATTTATCGGCCAACTCATTCATGAAGAACAAAAGAGAAATTAAAGGTGAATCTGAATATTTGAGCCTGGATAACAGCAAGGATTGTAGGCAAATACAGACTAAGAAATTAGTGAGAAACATGTTTTTGAAAAAAAAAGAAAAAATGGAGGTACCTGGGCAGCTCAGTTGATTAAGTGTCTGCCTTCCACAACCACTCAGGTTGTGATCAGGGTCCTGGAATTAAGTCCCTGCTCTGCTCCCTGATGAGCAGAGAGCCTGCATCTCTCTCTCTCCCTCTGCCTTTCCCCCTACTCATGCTCTCTTGTACTTGCTCTATCTCTAATAAATAAATTAGATCTTTTTAAAAAAAAAGAAAATGTTGCAAACATCGTAAGTAGTCAAATAATTATTATAGTATAATATCCACTACAGTAAAAATTACAATAGTAGTAGTTTCTCTTTACAATATGTAATCTTAAATTCTGGAAAAAAAAGTATTATCATTTGAGGCTCAAAGATCTATGTAATACAGGGACGCCTGGGTGGCTTAGTCGGTTAAGGATCTGCCTTTGGCTCAGGTCATGATCTCAGAGTCCTGGGATCCAGTTCCACATTGGGCTTCCTGCTCAGACAGGAGCCTGCTTCTCCCTCTGCCTGCCGCTCCCCTTGCTTGTGCTCTCTCTCTCTCTCCCTCTCTCTGACAAATAAGTGGATAAAATCTTAAAAAAAAAATCTATGGAATACAAAGTTATACTGACATTACATGACAGTTAAAATTCAAATTCATCAAACTACAAACTTTCTACAAGCTTTCCCTCACCCCTCCCCACATCCCGTCGGTCATTTAGTTTACTTAACCGCTGGCATACTTACGATAGTGTCAGGCAGCTGCTATTTGGAATTGACCAATAATTAAAATATTAATTCTCCTAAAACCATAAATTTGTTTTTATGTTAAAAAATAAACAGGTCCGTTATTACAGCATTTTCAGTCAGATGAGCAATTTTAACAAACAGAAAGGATCATGCTTTTCTCTCTTCCCTTTTACAGACATAAGTAGGAGTAAGATTTGTACTTGATGGGTAGTGTAGAGCCACTTTTGCAAAAAATAAAAGCATTAAAATTAAAAAAATTTAGTCATCCCACTCACTATTCTGTCTGTAGAACGTCAACCAACCTACTAGACTTTTTGCACTAAATTGACTGAGTTGAATATTATTATTCTGTAACCGAAGAGTGATTACTTTCGTTAAAGTTTATTCCTAACTTGATATTGCTTGATGTCAGTCGAGTAAGTAATAAGTAAGACTAGAAAATGGTCTGCATTTATTTCTTGTTTATTTTCTCTTTAAAAATAAAGATTTGTGATGGAATACTGGATATGTTAGAGAAAAAATAAAATTTTGTTTTGGAAAGAAATCATTGTGTCCAAGTGAGAGATTTTGTGAGAGTAATTATTTTTTTATGAAAAAAACATTTTCTTAATGTTTAATAACCTAAATAATGATTTTTTCAGTCAAGATGTTGCTCTTAAAATCTAAATTGTTCTTTCACCTAGGTGTTTAGCTGACTTGTTAAAAAAGACTTAAAGTGTTGAAGAAATTTAACTGAATGACAGTAATGATTTAATTTCCAATTATCATAATTTCTAATTGTTTTTTCCTAATGATACTCATATTAAACCAAAAAAAATACATGGCATTGATTTATACCATATAAAGTTAATATAAATGTTATAAAATATATATTTGGTAGTTTAGACCACTTGAATGTTTTGCATTATTAAGTTGTAGATACAAGAATGATATTTATTATATCAAACATGTATTTTGGCCTTTAGGCCTGTTATTATGTGCTATTATGTGCAATGAGACTGCTTTGACACCATTTAGTATTAGAAATTTTTCATCTTCACTTGTGTCAGGACCTACTGAATTCTGCAGTTTCTATGACCACCTCTTCCCACTCCTTTATTTAGCCAATCAATATTAAGCACATCTCTATTGAGTTCTTCTTCTAAGCCAAACGTTATTCTAGAGGGAGAGTGATACAGCAGCGACTAAAACCATAAAAATCTCTGCCTTTATCATGCTTGATATCACTTGCCACTCAATGCCTATTTTAGCTGCACTGGAAGCTCTAGAATTATGTCTGTGTTAATTTGCAACCTCAGGAGCTTCATGGGTGAAATCTGACAGTGGCTGCTGTGCACAGAGGGCAGAGAGAGACCGAAGGAGACAGACCACTCGAGACAAGTAAGTGGCTGGTCTGATAAGCAAAAGGCCTCACTTGCTGAAGCTTGTCTTGGGTGGGCACAAAACAAGTAGATCTCTACACCCACCCACTAGAATCTTTAAGTTGATATAGAGGCCTTAACTGGGTTCAGTCTCCTACACAGGAGGCCTTGATTGAATTCAGTCATGTATCCAGTCCAGCTGGCCTCGGCACCCCATCTCTGTCTCAAGGCTGTATCATTGGGGCAGCTCCTGAGGGTGGAGAAGTCAAGCAGAACTTGCATTTCAAGGGTAAGGGATCAGGTGGGGAGCTGCCTGGGTCCAGCTCACACATGTCCTCTTCTTAATGATCTCCTCCATACCCTGGTATGAGTCAGAGAAACAAGAAATTCTAACTAGGGCCCACTCTCTGGCATTTAGTATTAAGTCACTCTGACTTCTCATCTGAGGCTAAATCTGTGCAAGGCCCACACTGGCTGAGCTTTTTGCCTTTATACCCAAGAGCCAATCCCTAACAAGTGGCCAATTTCTCCTAACTAGCCTGCACAAGTAGCTTCTACATCTGAATCCTGCTTGGGACAAAATACCTAGAAGCTGAGCTGCTCCAATACTAACACTGTTCTTTTTCTTCATCTTTTTAGGAATAGAAATCCTTTCCGTCATCACAGTGTGGAGAATAGGGTTAAGCCACTTACAGTTAAACACTGCCAACATCTGTTTACCTGCCTTCATAGAGCTGCAGATTTCTCCTGCTACTGTATTATCTTTAGTCATCCCCTATAAGAATGCCTATTACTTCAGGATGTAACTGCTTTGTACTTTTGCCAAGACCAAGGAATGCCTTCACATCTTCCACCCTTGGCCATGCTCCAATTTGATAGTCAATACTAGTTCAGACTATTCAGCCTTCTCATTCAGCCTCTTATGGAATGAACTAAGTCATCCATATCTGTGTCAACCAAGACATTGAGTTAGGCAAGGGAAATCCTAGAATAACAAACATGAAAATTTAAGCCCAACTTCTTAATTTGTTGACAAGTTTCCAAAGCAATGAATTTAGAAATCAGAACTATTTTTTGCAATCAGTTGAACAAAAGTAGAATAGAGAATATGTAATCACATAAATCAAGATTTGTAAAGAACTTCAAAATTTAAGGCATTTTTCTCGAATTAGATCTGAGAGGTTATTACAGGTCACCCAGGCAAGTATAACAGTCAGAAAGGTCCAGCTGTAGCATCTCTGATGTAGATTCATACATAAAATATATAAAAGAAGCCCAACTGGATTTGAAGTGCAGATGTTTATAACAGCATATGTACAGTAGCCAAATGATGGAGGCAACCCAAGTCTATTGATTGATGAATGGATAAAGAAGATGCAGTTTATAATTATATTTATTTATATATATATATACACACACACACATAAAACATACATATATGTATATATTCATATACACACATATATATAACGAAATATTTTCAGTCATAAAAAAGAACGAAACCTTGCCATTTACAACTACATAGATGGATCTAGAAAGTATAATACTAAGTGATGTAATCCAGTCAGAGAAAGACAAATACCATTATGATTCCACTCATAAGTGGAATTTAAGAAATAAAATAAACTGAAAAAGAGAAATAAAACAAACAAAAAAAAAGAAAAAAGAAAGAAATGGACAAAAGAAAATGAGAAAAGAGATAAACCAAAAAACACTCTTAATTATAGAGAAACTGATGGTTCTGAGAGGGGCGGTGTGAGGGAGGGGGGGTGAAAAACGTGAAGGGGATTGGGAGTGCACCTGTTGTGAGGAGCGCTGAGTAATGTATGGAACGGATCACTATATTGTACACCTGAAACTAATACAGCCCTGTATGTTAACTACACTGTAATTAGAATTAAAAAAAATAATTTCTACCTTTAGACATAAATTGTGGAAACCTCTTTAAAGGGGGAGAGATGAAGATCTTCTTTTCTTTTATCTTTCCTCCCCTCTGCCTTATTTCTTCCCTCTCGCACTTCCAGCCTCCTCCCATCGTTTCTTTTTGGACTTCAGGGACATTTAAGAGAGTTCATCACACCCTTCAATGTGTGGCACATCATCATTAATGGTTTTACAAGGTCTTCGTTTCATTTAAATATTATTATTACTACAATTATCCTTACTCTTCATTTATAATCCCTACCAGCTCCCTTCATAGTTACATACATACATACACACACACACATTCATCTCAGTAAGCTAAGACATGTTTTTGCAGTCATAAGAAAACCTGTTTGTTTATGGTAAAATGACATTGTGTTGTAAGGCTAACATTCTTTGTTGACACTTAAAATCTTTTTTTTTTTTAAAGATTTTATTTATTTATTTGACACAGAGAGAGAGATCACAAGTAGGCAGAGAGGCAGGCAGAGAGAGAGGAGGAAGCAGGCTCCCTGCTGAGCAGAGAGCCCAATGGGGGCTCGATCCCAGGACCCTGAGATCATGACCTGAGCCGAAGGCAGAGGCTTTAACCCACTGAGCCACCCAGGAGCCCTAAAATCTTTTTTCGAATGTGAGGGTGATCTGGCCACGTCATCTTCAGCTCACTGATTGCCAGGGATAATTTGGCTGGTCTGGCTGCCTTGGAGGGCATCCCTTTCCTCTTCACCCCTCCACGTGTGCCTATCAAAGCTGCATGCTCAGGAGAATATGATCTTCCAAGATAGAGGAGGGCTGTTCTTCAGTCAAGAGTGTCGGTGGAAGCTAAGGTCCCCTGCTAGAAGCTCCACACAAGCTCTCAAGGTCTATTCGTTGGAGAACATAAGGCAGTCAAACTTCCAAGACTGCAGACATACCTAAATGAGGTGATTTAGAGGAAATACACCTTTCTTAAAAGTATCAGTTGCATGTGAGTATATATTTGACTGTTTGGGAATGTTCCATAATATTGCACTGCAGGCTTCCTCCACATTGTGCTGCATGTTTCCCACAGACATCTAAGTTGTTTTCATAGGTTAGTGTTAAAAATCACGTTGCTGCAAAGATCATTTCTGTACATGTTTCTCATGAAATATTGCAAGAATTTCTGGGACATATTCAAGATTTGGATTGCAGGTCACAAGGTATACTTATATTTAATTTAATTAAATACTTCCAGATTTATATTCATAATAACTTTACTGATTACTGTGTCCCATGTATAAACTGTCTATTTATATACTTTGTCCTTTTTTTTTCTATTAGATTTTGTGTCTTTCATTTCATTGCTACAAGGGAACGCTTTTCCTATGGATTATTTATTTAACCTTTAATATTTTAAACTATTTCAAATATGTTCCCACAGTGTATCACCTACAAAACTTAGTTATATATGTCCTGTGTTAACTAAAATTATTAATTTTAATATAATAAAATAAAATATAGTTTCTTCCCAATTTTTTGTTCTTTTGGGTTCTGGTTTCAGAAAACTTTTCATGAATAACTTTTCGTGTCTGTGTTATTTACTTAACACATGTCTGGGTTCCCTTTATATTTATTGTGAGTCAACTATTCTTTATTTTTGTCCATTTAATGCCCTGTTTATGAACAGCATCCACTAACCTATTCATCTTTCCCCTACTAACATTTGGTTTCATCTATAAAATATCAAAATGGGTCTGTTTCTGAACACTGTACTTTATTCCATTTCTCTGAGAACAGAATAACAAATGTTCATTACTATAGTTTAGTGTATTTCTTAAAATCTGTCCTAAAAAGCCCTCCTTTTAAAATAAAATGCATTTAGGTATTTGACCTTTATTCTTCCATAAAATCTTTATTCTTTGAACAACTTGCTGAAATTTGCATTGTAGTGATTTTATAGATCATTTAAGTAAAATGACAATTTTACACGGACAAATTTTGTGCCTGCATTTATTCTACTTTAGATTTTTATTCTTTTGCATTTGGGGTAGGTTATTTCCCAGACACAGAGTTTTTGTTGCTTTAAATATTATTTCCTGTTATGTTTTTTTAATTGGCAAATGCCATTATAGAAAGACATCATTAATTGTGAAAGTTGGTAGTATATTTCATGACCTTCCTGAACTTTCGTATTAGTTCTAATATTGCCGAAGAGTTTTCTGTGCTAGTTTTCTAACAACAGTAGTGCAACAGTCCCAAATTCCTGCAATAAATTGGCCCTCTGGGCTACCGAATCTAATTTGTAATGAAGGCAATGAAAAAGAATTGATAGTTTATATGAACAACACAAACTCAGCAAATGCTACTTCCATCTGTGTCTTCCAATTCCTTTACAAATTTTCTCTGTTGTATGTAGTTAACGTATGCCTAATTCCCTGTGCTTTAATATGGGGTTCTTAGATTGTACCAAAAGTGAAATTAAACATCGTAGTTTCACTATGCCAGTGGTGGCATTCCCTCCAACTCAGTGTCCTCCTACTCAACATTTAACCTCTACTCTATCTAGCATTTATCCATGGACAGCTCTTCACCCCAGTCCATAATTAATTGGCTTGTTAGCTCTGATAAAATGACGGTCTTTAATTAATCATGATTTACAATGTACTTAAAAATATGTTGAAAAACACAAACATTTTTGTATGCACACTATGGTCATGCAGTTTGTTCAGTATATTAAATGCACTGTTTCAATTTGCCTTATAAAAAGCTTAAACATTGTTGCAGACTCCTGCTTAAAAATCAAATAGTCAAACCACTTTTTCAGCTCTTCATAGACCTTAAGTGGCAAACTTCTATTTCCTTAGCAATAGGGTATTTTTATCCATCACCGAGTTAAATTTATTTATTCTTTCTTACTAGCTTGCTTTACTCTACTGGAGATATTTTTCTTAGAAAGTCTTATTTTAGTATCAATGATCAGCAGTTTCATTGTATCATAATAAATACATCATTATTTTCAAATTATGAAACTTTTAGAAATGCACTAGGTTATTGAGCTATGCATACGGCATGTCAAATGATTGAACTCATTAAGTTTAAGAGGGAAAAAATCTAAGTATTGAGTAGTCTTTAGAACAAATATGATCATTATATTAAATTTCAAGATATGATTTACTTATTTTATCTGCACTATTAAATCTAGTTGAAACATGAAAAAAATGAATCAGTTCATTAAATTGGAAAGAGAAAGTGCACAAATATTCTTCAGGAAACTTATGCTTGCTTGGCATTCCTAAGCCTTCCAATGGGAAAGGACCCAAGGCTGCAGCTATAGGAAAAAAAGTGAAAGTATAATAGGAAGAAAAGACCAGCGATACCAGCTAAAGTTAACATTTTTTTAGAATATTTCATATATATAAATAGCAGGTAAAGGATAAAAAGTACCTCATAGTACTTATTACAACATACTTACATGAAAATAATATCATATTTTATTTCTTCATTATCTCTTTACATTCTAATAAGCTCTCAGAATTCAGTACACTAACACATACTTATTTGTATATTTTCTGGATTATATTAACATTTTCAGACTCAAGTAAAACAAACAAGCAAACAAAAAATGACACCCAACTACTCCTAGTTCATCCAAGCCCAGGTTTTAAGTTATGGGTTACTAACCAACTGATTTTTTTTTTTTTTTTTTTTAACCAACTGATTCTTGAGGAAGATGTGAAACTTGCTGGCAAACCTAAGCCGATACCAGCCCGATCAGCTTGCCAGAGTTAAACTCTGTTTTTTACCCAGTGGCTTTTTTCCGAGCTTACAGATTTTACAAAAGTGTAATTTCCTGAAAGCTTGTTCTTTTTTATTTTCTCCTTTTAGCTTTGCTTTTTAGCCATTACCTGGTCAATTAACCTGTCACGTTTTTCATATTGACTTGGTAGTTAGTACTATTGATAAACTGTACCTGTTTTAAGTAGCTCATTCCATTAACAGCATAATTATGAGATTTTAGTTCCTAGATCGCAACACATTATGTCTACAGAACCAGCTTCTCCATTTAGAGTATTTTGTTAATCCATAATTTCTGGAAGACACAATTTTTAATTCTTGTTACAGAGTTGAGAACTCAGAGATTTAAAAAATATGTCCACAAATTATTTACTACCTTCATCCTTAAGAGATGGGCCCTAATTCTCCTTCTCTTCGAATTTACAGATTTTTTTTGAATCTGGTAGGATTTACAGACTTGCTTCTAACCATTAGAATAAAGTAGAAGTGATGGTGTGTCTCTTTGGATACTAAGTGATAAATACACTGTGGCTACCATCTTGATTGTTCTAGCTCTTGATCTCTTTTGGGCTATGCTCACTTTGGGGAGAACCAAGGACCGGGAGCAACTTGAAGTTCTTCAGTCCAACAACCCTCAGGAATGGAGGCCTGCCAGCTATCATGTGAATTAGCTTAGAAGTGGATCCTCAGTGAGAGTCAAACCTTGAGATGACTACAGACTGGGGATGAACATAACTACCCTTATAAGCCACTCCTAGATTCTGTCTCCTTGTAACTGAACTAATAAATGTCCATTGATAAGCTTCTGAGTTTGGGGGTTATTTTTACACAGCAATAAATAATGTATACAATGACATTGATGTCAATGAACACTTAAGACTGTTATGACCGTGAATACACTCTCTAGTTCTTCCTATTTTAGCCCTATTTCTTATTTTTGCCAGAATTCACCTTGAAAGAAGATATAAAACATATCATATATCATGTTGTATTATATCTAGTGTGTAATATTATACAATCATTATATATTATATACTTTTGTGCATATTATATATTTCATACACTATAAATTATATATTGTTTTTTCCATATATTGGTACTATGGGGTAGTTGTGCCTTTTGATGGACTCAACATATTATATTATTATTTTGATGCTCAAATTATTTTTTTAAAGATTTTTTATTTATTTATTTGACACAGAGAGAGAGAGATCACAAGTAGGCAGAGAGGCAGGCAGAGAGTGAAGGGGAAGCAGGCTCCCTGCTGAGCAGAGAGCCCGATGTGAGGCTCCATCCCAGGACCCTGAGATCATGACCTGAGCCGAAGGCAGAGGCTTTAACCCACTGAGCCACCCAGGCGCCCCTGATGCTCAAATTATTACAACTTGGTCCAAAGAAACCTGTTGCTTTGATCTTTTAGCATTAACCTGTATATTGATAGCTTCATTCTTCTGACTTATCACTAAAACTTTCTAGCAACAGAATGTTTCAAACACTTCCTTTTTCTTTTCCATTTTTTTTTTCTTTGGAGGGGGCACATATGTGAAAGGATGTATATGCTTCAAAGTTATATTGCTCGTTTCCTCTCAGGTCATAGTCCAGACACCTGTCTGTCCAGGCTACAAAATTTGGCCTCTATTGAAGAATTTTCCTGGTTCTCCTATCTTAAAAGGACCCTCCCACCAGCAATTTCTGTCTGTTTTTCTTTTGGTGCTTGCCCACATGTGAGATTAATTATATAAATTACTTATACCTTTTTGTATCTTGGATTTTGAGAATATACTTTTTTAAAATTTTGTTCTTTGGAATAATGCATTACCATTTTATTCCCAATAAGCAAAGAAACTTCAACTATGAAGTGTTTCTTACTGTCTCTCTAAAGTTGTCTAACAACAAAGTGGATGATTATTCTGTACCTGAGACTGGCTTCAATGTTAACTTTTATGATTTAAAATTAAGAAAATTTCCTAAATCATTTCCGAACTTCTTGGCCTAAGCTGAAAATAGCAATAGTTCAGATTTATCGAAGACAAAAAATGTGTGCTGCACTGTGCTGCGTGCCTTTCGTGTCCTCTCATTTAATCCTCAAGATTACCCTCTGAGGGGGGCACCTGGGTGGCTCTGATGGTTGGACTTCTGCCTTTGGCTCAGGTCATGATCTCCAGGTCCTGGGACTGAACCCCAGCCTCAGGCTCCAGGCTGGCTCAGAGGGCAGCCTACATCTCCCTCCTCCTCTGCCTCTCCCCCTGCTTGTGTGCTCTCTCTGTCACCCTCTCTCAAATGAATAAATAAGATCTTAAAAAAAAAATTACCCTGCGAGGTTGAGATCAGGCTTATCCTGGTCTTTAAAATGAAGGAAGTAACTCAACGCGAGATGGAGCAACTTGCCCAATGACACAGAGTCGGCACAGTCAGAATTTGAAGTTAAACAGTTTGAATTTTTTAATGTATGACTCTGACTACAATGCTATAATAGTGGACTACCACCAGATTTCTGGAAAAATCTACTTCATGAATGAATGAAACACTCTGGAAGACACATTTTTTTCTTAGTATGGCTATAATTTTTTTCTTTTTTTAAAATTAGTTTCAGAGATAGAATTTAGTGATTCATCATTTGCATACAACACCCAGGGCTCATTACATCATCTGCCCTCCTTAACGCCCATTACCCAATTATCCCTTCCCCCCAACCAATGCCCCTCCAGCAACCCTGCTTGTTTCCTAGAGTTCAGCATCTCTTATGGTTTGCCTCCCTTTCAATTTGCTTCTTATTTTATTTTTTTTCCTTTCCCTTATGTACACCTGTTTTGTTTCTTAAACTCCACATATGAATGAAATTATATGGTATTTGGATAGACATAATTTTAATTTATTATTTCTGTAGAAATATAATTCATTTAGAAATAAAGCATTTTCAGAAATTTCAAGTAGGGCGCCTGGGTGGCTCAGTTGGTTGGCGACTGCCTTCGGCTCAGGTCATGATCCCAGAGTCACGGTATCGAGTCCCACATCGGGCTCCCAGCTCCACGGGGAGTCCACTTCTCCCTCTGACCTTCTCCCTTCTCATGCTCTCTCTCACTCTCTCTCTTTCCTAATAAATAAATAAATAAAATCTTTTAAAAAAAAGAAATTTCAAGTAAAGAGAAAGTTTTTATAACTCAATTATGCATAAATAACGATCGGCAAACTTGGACTATATTTAGAAAAACCTAAATGTTTATGAGGGAACATTAATATTGTCTTAGTAGTAGGATGATGCTAGGGAAATAGGTCCCAATTGACTGACTATATTAACATGAAAAAAATGGGGGATTTTTACTTTTATTTTTATCCATACCTTTTTAAAATTAAACATTATTTGCCTTGTTTACTTTTCATATTTTGTGTAAAGTAACAGCTGCAGAATATAAAGTATATGTGTGTAAATATTTGTAATGTGTCTCAAATAGTATGTATCAATATTACAGCCTAGAAATACATATTACTTTAATGGAAAGATCACAAGTGACTTGAGTATAGGCTTTTATAAAAGAACAATCTTAATTCAAATTTTGGAATTTTTTTCTTGGAATTGTTACTTGTTTAGCCCACATGAAAGATGAAATTTAACTTGAAAGCACAAGATATTTTGTTTTGTCCTCACACAATACTACTCTAAGTTTTAAACAGTTTATAAATTATGTTCTTTTCATATTATTAATTTTAAAATACATTAGATTGTCAGTTCTGCAAAGTTGGATTACAAATGTAAGAGGTATATTTTTTTTCTTTTTAATTAACTTATTTATCTTATCTTTCTGTCTTTTTACTCTTTTTCCTGAACTAAAAAAAAAAAAAGCCTTCATCAGGAGTTTGGCAGGAAGAATATAGAACTTAATACATTTCAGTTTTCTTTGAAATGCAAAACATAAAGATAAAAATGAATATTTCAGTGAATTATCCAAGTGCCTTGAAGATATCTAGTTATTTACATTTACTTGGCCTTAGTTTAGTCATCCCCTAGCAACTTTCAGAAAAGGGGCATGGAAGGGAAAGAAAACTTTTCTTCTCTCTCGTCCCTCCCTCCATTCATTTCCTCTCTGGTCCTTACTATCCTGTCCTCCTTTCTTTAGTTTGATGCAGATAATCCTTTCCACAAATGTGAGGAGTTAATAATGTGTTTTTGATTATTTTAATCAAAAGGGACTTGCTTACAGAGAGAAATAAAGGAGCCACAAATTGCCACTGTATTTGCATATTTTAAAGGTTTATTATATATTGTTTTAAATATTATGTTAGATTTTCAAAACCTACAGTTCTTCTGCAGCCAAAGGCAAGTTAGTGATTCCAAAGACAAAGCATCTTGGATATTATTTTCTAAACTCTTTATTATTCATGACCATCCTATTATGTTTTAATAAATTGAAACAAATTTTGCACCAATCCAACATGCATATTAGAAAAGACTAATCAGGACTTTTTTTTAGTTTGAATTTATAGCAACCATACTTAAAGAAAAAGAATTCATCATCTCTAGCCACAAGAACAGCAAAAGGAAATGCTTAAAAATATTTCCTTGTAAACTTCCTGCACCCACTTCCTCCACTAGTCTCAGCTCACCTGTGCTGTGATAACTTACCCATAGATTCTACCTGGATGAGATGTTCTGATTAGCTACTCATGGTCTGAAAAAGCTTCATCGTCTTGGTGGATATGACTGTGCTCTCTTCTTATGCCCATCTATCTTCACACTGAGAATTCCTTGTAATATATCCATTTTACCTTTTTTGTATTATACATGAATCCTATTATAATGTGCTTAGAAATTTCTTTTATTAACATAAACGAAAACTTACTAAAGTGCAAAATGTGTATCGGCCAACTTTTTTATATAAAAGTGTGAGTTGTTTTATATATTGTACCCATATCCATGACAACTTAGTCATTAAAAATATTGCAATAAATATAATTATCTCTAGAATCTGGTCCCTTTCTGCCCATTTCTATTATAAACTCTTAGTTCAAATTTGTTTCTTCTTGTCTGAGTTACCACAATGATTTTAGCTATTTTTCATATCGTGCATATGTCCCTACTGTAAGGACTATGTAAACTTCGTGAAACTCAGCTCAAACATGACAAGATTTCACCGTACTTTAGAAGGAGATAAAGCTCTTTGGTCTAATAGTCAGGTGCTTGATATTTGTCCACATTTCATATAACTAGCCACTCCACATTTATGAGGCCAAGCAAAATTGCCTACTAACCTCTGGTTATGCTTAAAATTGCTTCTACCATCATGTCTTTGCTTATGCTTTTCTCCAAGGCATTCATTGATGGCGTATTTCTTTATCGCCTTAACTCCACCTTTTCAAATCCTGTATATTCTAAAAAAGAAATTACACACCCCTCTCTGACTTCTCCCTAACTAGAATTACTCTCTTCTTGTGTGTTTTGATAGCACTTAATTTATAATCCTCTAAAGGCCCTCATCACTTTTTACTGTCTTTGAATTATTTGTGTTCATGTTTTACTTCCCCCAATAGACACATATTTGAGAACCAGAATAATTTACTTATGATTGAATAACCCATAGAGCATAGTGCAATATCGTATACAGAGTAAGAGCTTTGAAATTTTTTTGAAGGGGAAGATGGCATTAATGAATTATGCTTAATATATACGGCCCAAACTAAGAGAATTACAGACTCAAGATATTTTGGAAACCTGTGAAAATAGTTACAAAAGCAAAATGCATCTGTTTCTCCATCTCATCTCTTATACACTATAAAAATATTTGATTCATAAATTCCTTAACTCCAGAATTTTGAAATAATTTTGAGCTTTGCAAAACAGACACAGGAAAAAAAAATCATGGAATAGTTTAAAAAGTATATATAAGTGCTTGGAGAAAATGCTTTTTTTTTATTTTTAAATTTCTATTTGCCACTTTCATCCCTCCTCCCCAAATAAAAAGAACAGAAAATTTATAGAATAGGTAAAGTTTGGGTGTTTCTTGCATGGGTTTACTTACTCATTCTCTCATTCCCAAAATAAGCTTTTACTGAGAAACAGTTACGCACCAGGCAATATAAATTAATTTTGTCTCTCTAAAGGTAATTAAACATAGAGAAGACATCCTAAATTTTAGCCAAGCTGTTAAGGGGATTAAGTGACTAAATTTAATGCTGTTTTAGCAATCAGGGCTTTTTCTAAATTTCAACATTATTCAGGTTTTTTAAAATTATTTTTTTTAATAATTGATGTATGTTTTTATATTAGTTTCAGGTGTACAGCATGATTATTCAATATTAATATATATTGAGAAATGACCACCACAATTAGTCTAGTTAGTATTTATCAAAATGTATAGTTATAAATTTATATAAAACTTTTAAGATATATTCTCTTATCAACTTCCACATATGGAATACAGTATTAACTGAAAGTCTCCATGTTGTAGATCACATCCCCATGAATTACATACTTCATAGCTAGAAGTTTATACTTTTTAACTTCCATCAACAAATTTTTTCCACCCTGTACTCTGCTATGTCTGGCAACCACCTATCTGTTCTCTGTGCCCATTAGCTCATTTTTGTTTGTTTTTGGTTTGTTTTTAGGTACTACATATAAGTGAGAACATACAGTATTTGCCTTTCCTTATCTGACTTATTTTACATTGCATAATGCCTTCAAGGTCCATCCATGTTGGTGCAAATGACAGGAACTTTTTTTCTTTTTGTGGGTGACTAATATTCTAGTGTGTGTGTGTGTGTGTGTGTGTGTTGACATTTTTTTATTCATTCATCCTTTGGTGGACATTTAAATTGGATCCATATCTTGGCTATTGTAAATAATATTGCAATGAACACAGTGAATAGATGTTATCAAGTTGGTGTTTTAATTTGCTTTGGATAAAAACCCAGAAGTGGAATTTCTAGGTCATTTGGTAGTTCTATTTTTTTTTTTAATTTTTTGAGGAACTTCCATAGTGCTTTCCATAGTGTAACACCAGTTTACAGTCTCACCAACAGTGCATAAGAGTTCCCTTTTCTCCAGATCCTCTACAAATTTGTTATATCTAGTCTTTTTGATAAGAGTCATTCTAACTGGTGTGAAGTAATATTTCATTGTGGTTTTGACTTGCTTGATGATTAGTGATATTGAGCATCTTTCATTTACCTGTTGGCCATCTGTATATCTTTTTGGAAAAAAAAAAAAGTCTAATCAGAACCTCAGTCCATTTTTAATTGAATTGTTTGTCTTGTTGTTCGTGAGTTTTACGAGTTCTTTATATAATTTGGATATTAACTCTATGTCAGATATAGGATTTGTGTTTCCTGTTCAGTAGGTTGCTTTTTCATTCTTCTGATGATTTCTTTCACTGTGCAGAAGCTTTTTGATTTAATGTAGCCCCACTTATTTATTTTTTGCTTTCGTTGTTTTTGCTTTTGCTGTCAATTAAAAAAAAAAATCATTGCCAAGACTGATCTCAAAGAACTTACCACCTGTGTTTTCTACAAGGAGTTTTATGGTTTTAAGTCTTAATGTTAAAATCTTTGATTCCTTGCAATTAAGCTCCTTTAGATACATTTTGTTTTTCTTTGAAATCTATTGGAAATTAGTAGTAGAGATGAAGTTCATCCTTATTAATTTCTCAAGTATACTTTTTAGGACAACACCAATCCCTTGCTTGAAGAACCATGTTATGTTCTCCTTCGATTATTTCACATTACCGTATAAAGTATTAATTAATGATTATTGATTAATATCAATTATTTTCCTGTCTCAGTCCTCAAGATAAGGTAAAGAAACACTAGAACTAAACTTTTCAACATGTTGTAAGTTAAATCTGAAGGCAGATTTTGACCTTAATTATGGGGTTTGTAAATACCTAGTTTAAATTATAAGGACAAATATCAAATACATTAAAACCATCTGATCTTTTTTTCTTCTACCTTATGAATATACATTAGAACACAGGTTTTCTGATACTGTATCAACCACCCAGTGTGTAACAAATCACTACAAAACCAAAGTGTCTTAAAAAATCAGTAATCATTGATACCTTTCACTTCTTTTTTTTAATTTTTTTTAAGATTTTATTTATTTATTTGACAGAGAGAGAGAGAGAGAGAGATCATAAGTAAGCAGAGAGGCAGGCAAAGAGAGAGACAGAAGCAGGCTCCCTGCCGAGCAGAGAGCCCGATGCGGGGCTCGATCCCAGGATGCCGAGATCATGACCTGAGCTGAAAGCAGACGCTTTACCCACTGAGCCACCCAGGTGCCCCTCTTTCACAACTTCTGTGGATCAAGAATTCTAGAGCAACTTGGCTATATAGTTTTGGTTTAAATGTTGCATAAGTTTGCAGTTCAATATTATATGGGGCTATTGTCCCCTGATGGCTTTAGTGGGATGGAAGAGGCATTTTGGAGATGGTTAATCTATATAGCCAGCAATTTGATAATTGCTATTGAAGAGAGCCTCATTTTTCTTCCACATAGGCCACTCTACAGAATTACTTGACTGTCCTAATTGCATTTCATCTGCCTTATCCCAGAATCAAATCAAAAGCAAGAAAGAAGATTGAATACCTTTAATAGCTTAACTTCAAATTCATACACTTTCTCTTCTACCATAATCTGTGGTTCACTCAGGCCAACCCTGATTCAATGTGGAAGAAATCTACACAGCAGCAAGAATGTCAGGAGGTGAGAACCATTTAAGGCCATATTGGAGGCTGGTATCATAAATGTTAAGAAGTTTAATTAACATTTCTAAACTTCAGTTTCCTTTTCTGTGACCTGAGTCATATGAACTAGATTAGAGATCAGTAAACTTTCTGTAAAAAGCTAAGTAGTAGATATTTTAAGTTTTGTGGGCCACACAATACCTGTTGCAACTACTCAACTCTATTTAGCACAAAAGCAGATATAAATGATGCTCAGAAGAATGAGCAGGCTGCATTTCAATAAAACTTTATTTACCAAATAAATTTGGATTTGGGTCACAGGACAGAGCTTGCTAACCCTGCACTAGATGATTTAGAGATTCTAATTATTATTTATATAAGGTAGAGAATTTCAATTCTACCCAATATTAAAAGTGACAATACACTGTGTAAATACAAGAATCTTGAAAAAATATTTGTGCTCTGTCCTTGTCAAGGACTAAATTTTGACCCCTAAAATTCATATATTGAAGCCATTACCCTCAATGTGACTGCTTTGGAGATAAGACCTTTAAGGAAATAATAAGGTTAAATAAAATTTGACCTAATCTGATAGAACTAAGAGAAAGACACCAGAGACCTGTATTATGGAAAGCTATGTTATGAAAGTCAAGGGGAAAAGTAGTTCAAAAACAAAAGTGTTGAACATTTTCAAAAATAGTTTAAAGGCCATATAACAACTGATGAATATTCATTTCACTTAGCAATTTTGAGTTGTGTTATAAGGTGAAAATCTGAATACAGTAAAGTGGACAGAAAAAGCGCTAACATTATACTGAACATTTTCTATGTGCCAGGTCATTTCCTGAACTTTATTTAGATTATTTCTCACTATAAGCATGTGAAGTTGGTATTATTTTTATCCCATTTTTTTGATAAGTATATTGAGTACAGTGAAGTAGAATAACTTATCCAAGGTTACATAACTATTATGAGAAGGAATCAAAATCAGGTATTTCTTTTGGGGTCTAGAACCAACCCAAATGGGTAATACAGCCAATGCTTGTCTTTGTATAAAAATGTATTTTAATACAACTGTTCTACAACAGCAACAACTGTTATAATAAAGACAATAGGTAGACATGGGTAAATTATAACAATAACTATAATAAAATTTTAAGAAAAGTAATGAAAAGTGAAAATTCGTAAATGAAGCAATAACGTTGACCCTGAACTATATTTGGTGATAAGTTAGAGAGGATAATTTAAAAACTATGAGATAGTTCTTGGAGAATCTGTTTGCTTATGCAATTACCTAAAGCTAAACAAGTGAAAACTAAGTGGACTCTTCTCACTTGAAACCATAGGTCTTTAACATGGGGAAAATGTGAATGAGCCTAACTTTTTGGTGAAACTGGGTTTGGGCACTTCGAATAATCAGACATAGTTTTATTTCACCAGATTGAAGTGTTTTATAACGAAATTGATTTTTTTTTTTTTTTTTTACCAACCACCCCCCACCCCCAACACATACACACAAACAAAAAAGCTGTGTCTTAGTCTACTTAGACCTTTATGGCTATAACAAAAAGCATAGACTGGGTGGTTTGAACAATTTATTTCTCACAGTTCTGGAGACTAAAAAGTCCAAGATTCGAGCACCCACAGATATGGTGTCTGGTGAGGAAGTCCTTCCTGGTTCGAAGGCAGCAATCTTGTCATCATGTGCCTACTTGGAGGAATGAGTGACAGAGCTCTCTTGGGTCTCTTTTATAAAGGTTTAATTCCATTCATGAGGGAACCACTCTCATGACCTAGTAACCTCACAAAGGCTCCACCTCCTAATGCTAACATCTTAGGAGTTAGAATTCAACATATGCACTTTGGGAGGATGCAAACATTCAGTTGATAACACCTTACAGAGCAAATCTCTATATTTGTCTGCTATTGACCTCATTGAATATTGATAGATAAGAAAACAAAAGGAAATGCAAGATGTCTAAAGAAAATCTTAAAATTGTGTAAAATATACATTTCTAAATATAGATAGATAGACTTTATATATATATTTAGGGTATCTATTCAAACTGCTCATTTTCAATGGGTTATTATTAGTATGAATTCTCACTATAGGAAGGTATTTGTGTGTAACTCTACAATAAATAAATTTACTAAATAGTACAAGGGAAGAAACAATATGCATTGGGTGTAGGAAATAAAAGGAATAAGACTTTGTAGAAAATTTTAAAATAAGAATTAAACTACTTACAATCAGTCACTTCTTTCATTATCTACATGTGCTAGAAATTCTAAGTAATGTCAATGACACAATATTTCCCTGTGAAGTTTTGTTTTTGGTTTTGTTTGGTATAAAATCAGGATAACTCATGTAGTTATCATTCTTTTAATAATGTGCTAACAATTCAATTTCTTAATCAGCTCACTTTTATTACTCCCTTTAATAATCTATGTATTCTACATAAAAGTT
This sequence comes from Nasua narica, assembly GCA_028533885.1. NCBI lineage: Eukaryota > Metazoa > Chordata > Mammalia > Carnivora > Procyonidae > Nasua > Nasua narica. Next base: position 17,433,187 of record CM052814.1, read on the forward strand.
AATTCTGAGAACTCTCAGTTACATGGTTAAACTCTACTGAACCAATTCAGCCAAGTTTCAAAAGTTAAGTTTATAGTGGTACAGAATTAATCAAACTGATTTGAGGTCTTTGCCAGTCTTGTCTACAAACACCATATAATTACATATTCCTAAGTTTAACAATAGATTTAAAATAAACCACGAGAACACAGTGATTGTAAATAGGCACAAACAAAATTAGTTACATCTGTTGTCACTCTATTTGCAAATTATTCCCTAAACTTGGCAGAAGAATTTTTATCAGGAGCATTTCCTCTAGTGTATTTTCCATTTTTTAAAAAAATTTGCATTAATACAAAACACACATCTGATAAAGAACTCTTATTCAAAATATACAAAGAACTCTTAAAATTTAACAATATGAAAATAAACAACTCAATAAAAAAAAATAGACCCCAAATCCTAACACTTCACCAAGAAAATATACATATGGAAAATAAACACATGGAAAGATGTTCCACATCATATGTCATCAGGGAAATGCAAGTTAAAACAATGAGATGTCCTTGAAAACCTGTTAGAATTTCCAAAATCTAGAACACTATTAACACCAAATGCTGGAAAGGAGGTACAGGAACAAGAACTCTTATTCATTGCTTATAGGAACAGAAAGAAAGAAAGAAAGAAAGAAAGAAAGAAAGAAAGAAAGAAAGAAAGAAAGAAAGAAAGAAAGAAAGAAAGAAAGAAAAAATTTTAGAAAAATAGTTTATTAAAGACAGAATTGGGATATTCTGGATATGTACATAGTAATTTATCTTTGAAACACTAGATTGATATCTAATTACCTTTTGGAAATTGAGACAGTTGCCAATTTGTCTCAGTTAGTTAGTGCATACTAACACACATATCACTTAGAATTATTGCATAGATTCTGTTTATTTAGAGTTTTACTAGTTGCTTATTAGCACCTGAACAGGTAAATATACAATAATACACACACACACACACACACACACACACACTCTTTAAATCATTACCATATAAACAAGTTGGCCACATCATATGTGTGTGTGGCAGGGAGGGTGTCTATCTTTTAACTAGCATTGACCTACATTCTATAAGCAAAACAATTTGCAGCAAATAAACTTTCTGTAAATCATGAATGAATCATGCTACTCAGTGAACTCATTTGCTCTGGTACGCTTTTAAAAATCTGGTGTGAGTCTTATTTATTGGATATGATTATATTACTGAAATTTAATGGAAAAAGCATGAGACTTTTGGAAATTTTTTGTTAGACACTTTTCAACTATTTTCATAAATCATAATAAATTTCACTAAATATCTCTCTAGTTTTCATTTCATATAAAAACAAGGCATACGGGCATACAGAATACACCATACCAAAACAGAAAAATTTACTCAAAATGGGATGAATTAAAATCAAGTATCATGTATCTTCACTGAAATGACAAACTTATTCCTGATATTGCTAAAATCCAAAAATTGAGACACTAATTCCTATTCAGTTTTGAACAGATCAATTAACAAAATATGTTTTGCTAATCTGCGATTTTATAAAATTTAAAATAGATTTTAAATATTCTGTACATATGGTGATGCAAGAATCTTATGGCGAAGACCATGTTGGATAAAAATCCAACATTAATTAAATTAATCCTCTATAGGAGCACCTGGGTGGTTCAGTCGGTTAAGAATCCAACTCTTGATTTCAGCTCAGGTCATGATCTCAGGACTGTGAGATCAGGCTGGGCGGGGAGCTTGGTTAAGATTTTCTCTCTCTCTTCCTGCCCCTCCCTTCATAAAACAAACAAACAAACAAATAAATAAATAAATAAACAAACCCTCTATAGCTAAGGTTACAATATTGCAATGTTGTATATATAAAGAAATTGCAATCACATCTTCAACAATCAAAAATTTCTATTCCATAGTTAAGAGCTTTCTTCCCTTTAAACAGTAAATTTTAATTTGTTTTTTTATCTTGGTATTATTCCTGGAATAATTGGCACTTTGTCATAATAATTCAGCCAGCAATACTTGGAAACACATACCTATTTATTGTGTTCTTACAAAGCAGGAGGAAATATTTTCCAAAGTGCCAATTTCAATTTTTTAATTCTTTTCCAAAGAGATTTTTAAAAATGGTACACACGTGGATTAATTTCTGTGAAAAACAGTTAAGAAATACATGCCATTTTTTTAGATATTTTCTATTTCAAGAATAAAACAAGATGTAAATCCTTTAAGAATAATAACTTCAACATCTAACGTTTAATAATAATAACTTACTCTGAAATCATCTGCCCCCAGTATATTGATTAACATATATGAAATACTGATAGACTGAATTGAATTTTAGCAGTCATTAAGTTTCTTTTTAAACAATCTCTCCGACAAAGGACACAGCAACTTCTTTTAAGACACCTCTCTAAAAGCAAGGAAAACAAAAGCAAAAATGAATTTTAGGGACGTCTTCAAGATAAAATGCTTCTGCACAGCAAAGAAAACAGTCAACAAAACTAAGAGGCAACCTGTGGAATGGGAGAAGATACTTGCCAATGACATTATAGATAAAGGGCTAGTATCCAAGATCTATAAAGAACTTCTCAAACTCAACACGCAAAAAACAAAAAACCCAGTCAAGAAATAGGCAGAAGACATGAACAGACACTGCTCCAAAGAAGACATACAAATGGCTAACAGACACATGAAAAAATATTCAATATCACTAACCATCAGGGAAATACAAATCAAAACCACATTACACCTTACACCAGTTAGAATGGCAAAAATTAACAAATAAGAAGCAACAAATGTTAGCAAGGATGTGGAGAAAGGGGAACCCTACCCCAAAGACACAGATGTAGTGAAAAGAAGGGGCACTTGGACCCCAAGGTTCATAGCAGCAATGTCCACAATAGCCAAACTGTGGAAGGAGCCAAGATGTCCTTCAACAGATGAATAGATGAAAAAGATGTGGTTCATATATGGACCACAATGGAATATTACTCAGGCCTCAGAAAGGATGAATACTTACCATTTGCTTCGACATGGATGGAACTGGAGGGGATTATGCTAAGTGAAGTAAGTCAAGGAGAGAAAGACAATTATCATATGGTTTCACTCATATATAGAATATAAGGAATAGTGCAGAGGACCATAGGGGAAGAGAGGGAAAACTGAATGGGAAGAAATCAGAGAGGGAGACAAACGATGAGAGACTCTGGACTCTGGGAAACAAACTGAGGGTTACAGAAGGGAGAGGGGTGAAGGAATGTGATAACTCAGTAATGGTGTTAAGGAGAGCAGGTGTGGTGATGAGCACTGGGTGTTATAAGCAACAATGAATTGTTGAATACTACACCAAAAACTAATGATGTACCGTATGTTGGCTAATAAACATAATAATATAAATAAATAAATACATAAATCTAATTTTTTATTGTTAAAATTATTGTTCATATAAATAAATAGATAAGAATATATCACTTTCGTTGCAGAAATGTCACCAAGTTTTCTGGATTTTTTAAAATTATATGCAAAAGTTATATAATGATTCATTAATAAATTTACTTTTATGAGATATTAGCTGACAAATAAGATTCATCTTCAATCTGTTGAAAGCAAAGGTTTGAAAATCAACTGGCTTGCAAAAAAAAAAAAATTGTTAGTGTGCCAACAGAATCATTCATGACCCAATTTCTGGGAAGTACACCAAAAATGATTTACCAAGTATTATCAACTGACTATTAATTACATCTGTTATTTTTTCACCTAGAGACATGTTGTTTAATCTTATGTACTCAGAAAGGGTTATGAAAATTGGAATACTTTTCATTTTAATTTACATTTGCCAATGCAATATTTGTTAATAATTTTTTGATCCCCTCACATAACCCAATTAAGAAAGCCAATCTTCATTGTTAGACTAATTAGGCAAGTCATGGTGGGTTTCTGTCAGAATAAAGTCCTACCTTCACTGTATAGTTTAAATATGTATGTTAATCCAAAGTTCAGGATTTATTATGGAAACCACTGTGAAAACTAATTGGCCTGAAGCAAGAGCATCACTCCATTATTTGTTAATAAGAGATAGAAAACACTAAGCATTTTATGAAATACTATTGACTATTCAGAATAAATTAAGATTTCCTGTAGAGTCCAATATAAATATACTATGTGTGCTTAAAAAAATGCTTTCCAGGTAGGGCGCCTGGGTGGCTCAGTGGGTTAAAGCCTCTGCCTTCGTCTCAGGTCATGATCTCGGGGCCCTGCGATCGAGCCCCACATGGGGCTCTCCGCTCAGCAAGGAGCCTGCTTCCCCCCTCTCTCTTTGCCTGCCTCTCTGCCTACTTGTGATCTCTCTCTCTGTCAAATAAATAAACAAAATCTTAAAAAAAAAATGCTTTCCAGGGACGCTGGGGTGGCACAGTCGTTCAGACCTCAACTCTTGGTTTCTGTTCAGGTCAGGCTCTCACAGCAGTCTTGGGATTGAGCCCCACCTCAGGCTCAGTGGGGAATCTGCTTCAGATTCTTTCTCCCTCCTCTTCTAACCCTCCCTGCTCACTTGTGCTCGCTCTGATAAATAAAACCTAAAAAAAAAAAAATGAATGCTTTTCAGTGTATCCAGTGAGGTACTTGCTTTAGTCAGTCCAGACTGCTAAGATGGAATACCATAGACTGGGTGGCTTGAACAACAAACATACATTTAGGGCTGATGGTCTGGAGAGAACCCTCTTCCTGGTTTGCAGAAGATCTCTTTGTACCCTCAGGTAGCAGATTTTAATTGCTTTTTGATGTGCCTGTATTTATACCTGGGCATGATGTACAGAGTAAAAGAAACTGTTGTAAACAAGTTTTAGGAATTTGATGGTGAGGCATAGGGGGAGGGGAAACTTTCTGCAGTCACCTGATTAAGCCTTAGTCTTTAGGTGAGCCTGTCTCTCGACTGAATTTCCCATGTTTCTCGGTTTTCTCTTTTTCTTTTTTTTTTTTCTTTCTTCTTTTCTCTTCCTTTTTTTTTTTAAGTTTCGTTTCTTTTCTTTCCCTTTTTTCCCTTCTCTTTCTTTCTTTTTTCTTTTCTTTTTTTTTCTCCTCTTAGGAGTTACATTTATCTCTTTCCATGTGAGAAAGCCTAGAGCCTACTGGAATTGGGTATTTCTTCTCTTCAATTCAGGTAGGCTTTGATAATCTCTTAGCGGGTTAGGCTCTGGTAAACTGCTGTCCCTTGAGGGCAGATCTTGTTGAGGAAAACAGATTATTCTGGTGTATTTCAAAATGGTGCCTTTCTTTTCCTCTTGCTAAAAGACTGAAGAGATTTTTCTCTATATTCCTGAGGGAATCAAATCAAGCTCCTGCAGGTAAATCTCACCATATTGTGAAACCCTCTTATGACTGGGTCCTCCTGGAGCTTTTATCTCTTGGGATTATCTATAGTGAGTTTCTAGGAGACACCCCATTCTCCCGTCTATTCATTCTCCAGGTCAGTGGTTTGCCCTGTGTCCTCTCCTCCCTATGGATCCAAAAACAGTTGCTTGTTTTTCAGTCTGTTCAGTTTTTTTTACTTGTTGTGAGAATGGAGCAGTAACTTCTAAGCTCCTTACATGCAAAACTGGAAATCAGAACACTTGGATCTTATTTCCTGTTTTTATTGTATATTGCTGGTATTTTACCTTCTACCCTTAAGAAATAAGTGTATTTTTAATTATTTGTCTTTCTATTCACCTAACTTGCCTTCAGTGAAATATGTTTGTCAGTGTATTATATATATATTTTTAAATGTATATCCTCTAGTTATTTAGTTTTGGTCTCTAAGTTTGTGATCTCAATGGAATTAGCTCTTTTAGTAATAAGATTGGTCCTGGCTTCTGTCCGTGAGTTTGGAGAGGAGGCGAGCATTGGCCTCAGCTGGTAGGCTCCACGCACCTCAGCAGCAGTGTGCTCACTCACTCTTCCTTGCTCCTCTACCTCAGTAATCCCCCCCTACATCAGACACAGCCCTTGAGTCTTGGTCTTATCTTCATATTTTTGAGGAGTAGCAGCATATGCAGAAGCAATTTCCAGGGTACAACTTACACTGAGAGGAAAGGGAGAAGTGAACATTCAAGAAGCAAAAGCTCTGGACACGACACATTTTTAAATCAACCGTTTACTCCATTGAAACTTTTGCACTGTCTTGATATTCTGCAGACTCCGATTATCAGCTGGTGTTGATTTCTGCAGCAAAAGGTCAGGCAATCATTTTCGCAAAACAATGTGGGGAGTAAAAACAAGAGCCAATTTTTAAAAGACTTACTTCGACCTAACCTCTCTGGGCGTCTTCCAGCTGCCCTCTGATCTCAGCCCGCAGTTATGCATCTCCCACACTCCCCTGTCTCCTGCATTGTCTGAACATACACTTTATTGTTTTCATTTATTTCTTGAATTCCTGTTCTCTTCTTGCTCTTAGAATTTCATCAGTTTTGATTTGGGGTGAGAAAACCCACCTTTTACCCTAAAGATCCTCCTGAGAGTAACTAGTAGTCTCACTTCCTGAAATTTCAGTGTGTGTGTGTGTGTGTGTGTGTGTGTGTGTGTTTTAATATAACCCAGACTTTGATTAACATAAATAAGTTTTTTAATGACAGTTACTAAGAAAGAAATCCTGAGGTGTGGTGAATTACCAAGTGAATATAACCAGAGATGCCTGCAATGAAGGAGGCAGGGCTAACCGAGTTTGAAAATGAACAAAGATCTTTGCAAGGCAGAATGCCAGTTTCAGGTGAACAAGGCACTGGTAAACTAGAGAGATCCCAGTGAAGTTAACCCAAATAAATATCAAGTCCAAATAAATATCAACAAAGGTGCTGATAAATGTCCATTATTGCATTAACATGCTGATTAAAATGTACAACATTTTACATACAGGAAATGAAATATGAGTTGAGATTCACAAATTACAAATTTGATAATCCTGTACAATTATCAATATTTATAAGAGAATTTTTAGTCCCTTTGTCTGGAAAAGTATTTCAAAATAGTTTATCTTTTACTGTGACTGATTGCAAACTCAATTTTTAAAACAGTGTTTCTATTTCCATCCCAATGTTTTATATGCAAATCAATGCACATACTTTTTGAAGCAGGTATATTTTAATGATAAATACAATGTACACATGACGCATACGGTTCTTTTTTACTGAGCAATGCATTCAAACAAGGCTAAATGTCTTAAAGTTCCAATTCTACAGTCGTTGCGTTCGTATAACAGAGCACAAAGGCAAAATTATTTCAATTGCATGCCATGGCAAAACTTTGCATGTCTACTGATCTACTTACTTGGTAAATTGTTTTAGAGAATGGAAAATATTTACACGGTTTTCCTAAAGGAAATTCCAAGAATTAAATTTAAATAATAATGCTAAATTGACTTAAAATTTAAAGCTCTGAAATAATTGTAAAAATCATTCTCCCAGCCATCTGCTCTCCTTCCAGTACCACAGTTGGGCATCTTCCCTGATCTGAACTTCATACTCCACATAGCACTCAGGGCATGCACTGACTCTAAATTGTCACCTAATTAGAGAATTAGCCTGAGGTTGCTTAGTATGAATCAATCGCTTCTTTCTTTGAAAATGCTACTGCCCCTGGAACTAAAAGCGTTGATCCAATGGCATGCACTATGTTCTTGGCAGTGTTTCCAGAGAAGGCTATGTTGTCTTTTAGTTAGTTATTACTAACTAAAAGGTCTTTCAGGTCTTTCAGCTTCAAAAGAAGCATTAGATTGAATTTACGGAAAAGATGGTCAGGATTACAGAAATTTACATGCGAGTTAAAGTTTCACACTCTCATTGAGGAAAAATAAATAAATCTATCATATAGCAGTGGCCTCTGAATCACAAATAAGGATTTCCATAATCTTTGTGTACCCAGGGACACTTTTATCTGAAGTGGCTTTACATCCATGCTTTAAATTTTGTATTATCATTCCTACAGTTACGTTAGTAAATGGGCTTTTCAAAGAGAGATTTAAAAAAAATTTGTAGGGAACCTTTGAATTTTCTTTCTAAAAATTCGCTGAAATTCAAAACTGGATGTAAGAAAACAAACAGGTACTATAAAAACTCCAAAAGAATATCCCAAATATTGACTTCTTCAATCTTAACAGCTTCAGTTTCATTGTCTCATAACATGCAGTGCTAGCCAAAGTAAAGTCTCTCTATGGAAATTCACCTCCTGAATTGGTTGATTTGCCTCTCAGTCAAATGGTTGGTGATTTGCTTCTGAGCCTATCTGAGTCAATTCACAACTAAACCTTTGCTTTCTGACTTTTTTCTATGTGGCCAAATGGGAAGAATATTCATAATCTCCACCTCACAAAAAAAGAACTCAGTAAGAACATCAGGGGTCATCTTGCGTTGAACACTGCCTACTTCCACATAGTGGTGGAACCAAGTGAGAATTATTGAGGTTGGCACTTGAAAGGACTGACCTTGAAGTGGTGATGAACCAGGAGGGGCTTGTTGAGGTTTAGGAACATTGGAAATCATTGACGTAATTTTGTCACTTTAGTGAATATTTTAAAATATTTCTGTCATTTTCTGGAAATTCTGAAAGTTAGTCTGCTCTATGTAAAAAAAATTGTTCAGCAATTCATGAATGACACAGAACTCTGGTTTTCTTAAGCAAGCATTATATACTTTGTCTTGCCTGTTTTTCTGTAGGCATTCTTACTGAGATCTGACAAGTGTTTAAATATAAGCTCTCATTGTGCTTTCAAAGACAGGTTAGTGTTAAAATATTAAAGCATTGGCAAACTTGGAAATATTTTGCCCAGGGATTTAGCAAAGATTTTCTTAAGCAGTTTGGGCTGTTATTACAAAATATCAAAAACTTGCTGCCTTATGAACAAATTCAGGGTGCCAGTAGAGTTGGGTTCTGGTAGCCATCTTCTCATCATATCCTCACATGATGATAAACAGAGCAGAAGAAGGAGGCAACATCATGAATCCTATAAAGAAATAATCCCCTTCATGAGTGTTCTATCTTTATGACCTCATCTAATTCTAATTATCTCCCAAAGGCTGCATCCCCTAATACCATCACATGGGAAGGAATGGAGCTTCAGAATGCAATTTTTTTGGGGGGGGAGGGCACACAAACATTCATTCCCTAGCAATTATACGTTAAAATAATTATCTGTTTAGAAAGATTCAGTGTGGGGGCACCTGGGTGGCTTAGTTGGTTAAGCATCGGCCTTTGGCTCAGGTCATGATCCCAGGGTCCTGGGATTGGACCCCACATCAGGCTCCCCACTCAGTGAGAAGCCTGCTTCTCCCTCTCCCTCTGCCTGCCCCTCTCACTGCTTGTGCTCTCTCTTTCTGTCAAATAAATAAATAGATAATCTTTTAAAAAAAGAAAGACTGTGTGTTAAGTTTTAAAATATGTATTTATCTCTCTATCAAATAAATAAATAAAATCTTAAAAAAAAAACAATAAAATATGTATTTATTAATATTACTCTGAATGCAAACATATGGTTTCTGGAACAAAGCAGATTTTTATTTCCTTATAACCAATAATGGTGCTAGGTCTCCAAGCCCCAATTTACCCTTCCAGAACAACATGATGAGAACAAGAGATCACCCACATGTACTAGAGTCTGTGCTATAGGCAAGAAATCTTGAAAATATGAAATTAGGGGATTATATAAGAGTAAGTCAGCTATCCCTTCCTCTCTTCCTTAAAAATGGACAAAAATCTTTTGCTCCTAATGTAAACAATTCTATTGAGAATTCAAAAGGGAAGCTGTGGGGTACCTGAGTGGCTCAGTCAATTAAATATCCAACTCTTGATTTCAGCTCAAGTCATGATCTCATGATCCTGAGACTGAACCCAACAATGGGCTCTGTGCTCAGCATAGAGTCTGTTTGAAATTCTTTCTCTCTGCCCTTCCCTCTACTTGCACGCTTTTGTGCTCTCTCTCGGTCTCTCTCTCTCTCTCTCACACACACACACAAAATAAATAGATAAATCTTAAAAAAAAAAGGAAGCATCCTGGGTTCTTATCCTTTAGAATATAATTTATATTTCAAGGGGAAAATCAAACTAATACCCCTAAGCTTTAGAACCCCTGGGATTATCTCAGTGGTCTTTTTCTTAGCCCCCTTGAAATGCCAATGTATACATCTCTTAAGGTAAATCTTTTAGATTTACCTTAAATCTAAATCTTTTAGAATTTTCTACATAGTAAATCATAATTTAATTTTCAAGGCTTGTCTTTTAGTTCACATCCAAAGTTTAGGTAAAATCTTTACATAAAGCCTTAATATTGAAAAACAAAAAATACTTTCTCAACAGTCCCATACTATGTCTTTAGCTAATATAAATAACATAATTGTATTGAAAAAAATAATGCATGCTTTGTCATTTTGTTTACAAAAGTGTTAAAAATCTGATATAATATAGTGGAAACCCTTCATAAAATGAAAACATATCAAATAAATCATATCTTTATTTATAAAATCACTTTAAAATCCACTCGAAAGAAGTACACATATAAAAGTGATGTGATCATTTGCTTTTGTTTCATTCATAGAATAGGAGACTCTTCTAATAAAAAACAATTGACAAGGGACATGTAGGTGGCTCAGTCAGTTGGGCACTCAATTCTTGATTTCTGCTCAGGTCATGATCTCAGTGTCCTGAGATCAAGCCACACATTGGGCTCCACACTTAGTGGGGAGTCAGCTTGAGACTTCTCTCCTTCTCCCTTGGCCCCTCCCTCTACTCATGTTCTCTCTAGATCTCTCTTTCAAAATAAATAAATAAATCTTTTTTAAAAATTGACAAAATTGTTTTCATGGTATTTTATTATTTAATGGGTAATCTTAAACAGAAATTCAGTCTCACAATATTCAAGTTTACAGTTTTGTTTTAATATATTCGTTAATGGATAAAATATCTTGTGGTTCAGAAAGAGAATATACCTCAGGAACAATAGAGGAAACAAAGTATTCAGGTATATCACCCTTAGGAGAGTCTTAAATACATAAAAGTCACTCTGTGTATGAAGGCTCCTGCATTGCTACATGGTGTCCAAATGAATACAATACTGACACTCTTTACCAAAGAAAGAAAAAGTTTTCTGAAAAATAAATTTTCAAAGGTTCAAAGAATATCCTTTGAAAAACAAATTTCAAAAATGTAAAGAAATATAGTGAAGCAGAAACAAAAAAAAAGTTTGGTTTTTATAACATTAATACATTTTTTGTGTTTGAATCTGACATTATCCTAATAATTCAAATACATTATTATCCATAGGCATCTCATTAAATGCTGTTCTTGTATAACATCTAACTTTCAACCCATGGAGCCATCACAATAGGATAAAAGAAAACAATGAATTACATTTTTATACTTTCAAGAAAAATATTAGAATAAATTTTATAAGGAAAACAATTATTTTAAAGACATTTCTTCTGCAAGTCTATTTAAGAATTTGTATGTAATGCACAAGAAGGAAAAAGTGAATGTTATACAGTATTACTTAAGACAAGTAACCAAACTTCAAGTAGTATTATGTAATCGCATTTTTACTATAGGTGGTATTGACTGATAGTCTTATTTTGCTAAAAAAAAGAATTATACTAATGGAAACTGATACAGATAATGTAAGACACTGAATAATGCAGATAAAATACATTAGAAATGGGGATACACATGGCTAAGTAAAAATAACTATCTTTCCTTTGACTACAATTTTATTTTTGTTATTAATCCTAACTAGTTATGCACTGTGAGGAACCCAATCCATATACTCAGCTCTTGTTGAACATATGAATTCAGTATTCATGTATTCCTTGTCAGAGGTGTACATTAGCATACTGAGGAGTCAGCTTCTCAATCTCTTGACTAGAATACTGCTGTAAATGTTAGTAAGCTAACTCAATTGCCTTTTTATGTTTTTAATAGGTTAGCTTGAATGGTTTCATAATGTCAATAGTCATTTAGAAAATGATGTTATTTGGAGAGAATGGTGATCTCCCTTTCCCTACTGGCATCTTCAGGCCAGACTTTCACAGCCAAAGTGATGAGGAGCTAGGAGGCAATTAAACAATAAATGTGAAGTCAGCCTCCTCACTTTTACTCAGAATTGGACTAACTTCACCAAACAGATTGGGCAAACACCCACTAAAGCCAAAACCAGAGGCAATGATTCCAAAGAAAAGAGGAATCATGTTTTAAAACTCTATACATGTGCTCTAGGCCACAAGCCAAATGGAAAATTTTCCAATGGTTTCTGTGAAGGTATGGCCCTTTTTTATTCTTAAATATATAAGTGATTGCCTGTGTCACCTCCTCATTTCATCTGTTCTTGGAAAAAAATGGCATATGCTTTTTACTTTTCTCAAGTTGGTGATCCAAATCCAAGTTAAATGAAATATAATAAATCAGAACGATAAGGGTAGGTAAACACAATATCATCATTACAGTTCCCAAACTTTCCTAATGATCGACCTTTTTTTCTAATCCTTCTGAGTAAAAATACCACTGTTTTGTGTTATACAACCTCTGAGAAATCTCAGTTTTATTCTATCTTTAAATCTGTCAGAGTTAACTGATATGTTTCTTACTGTCACTCTTACATTTGTAGGAGAAATTTTCTGCTTTAGTGGAAATCTATGCATGGTCTAGTGCACTCTCCACGTTCCCTGAGTCCGACATGTTGGGAACTATTTTGTAATTTTGTGAGTTGTTAGATAACTGATAGCAATGCAAAATAATTATTTTCTATAGACATACAGGTGATTTCTGTCTTAGGGAGAGACAACGGTAGAAAAAAAAATTGCCTCTAAAAGAAAAAATAAAGTGTGCTCCTCTTTACCTTTGTATGACAGTCATGATTTTATTCTTAAAAAAAAAATCATGTTTCAGTTCATATTGGCTCATCATGGCTGTATATCTCTCATGCTGGATAGCCTCTGCACAGTGTTCCCCATTTTATGCTGCTAAATTCAACAGTACCACCACAGATAGAAGGAAAGGACATTTAGTATCCAATCCAATGTTTCATTACTTTATATGGTCTTCAGCCCTTTTATGTAACACTAAACATTGTTGGTTTTATAAACCACTTGCTATAGCCAGATTATTAAGTTAGTCTAGAAAAAAATTGGGGGATACCCTTCAAACCTCAAGACAAAGGAAATAAAATGAACAAATTCAAGGAGGTCAGAATGCACAGAGTAACAATAAATACATTGGATTAACTGGAATTCTAAGTAACTAGGAGAATGAGGAACGCAAACTGTGAAAAAAAAATCCAAGAATATGGTTTGTGGAGAAAATGTCACCATGTTTTCTGGTTGTACTCAATATTTTGTCTTAAAAGTTGCCATTATATTTATATTTGAATAGTTCAAATGGTGAGTAACTTTAATTTCCTTATGCTTCTATATATAAAAATAAATCAAATTAAATTAATTTCTCAAGGAGCTGATATACTGTGTGTGTTTTTGGCCTCTCAGATTTCTTCTTTGATTATCTGTAGCACTACAATGAAATATGTGTATATTGAATTAATATATGAAATACATTATCCAATAATTTTTACATTGTTTGGTTAGGAGAATCATGTACAAATTGCTAATTATTTTGATGTTCATTGAATAATGTGCATAATCTACATTTTGTTATTAAATTTCTTGAGTAATAATTATTTTCTATGATATTGTCCTTCAGTAACATTTATTTCTGAATTTTCCTAACCCTGTAATATCTGTAATGTATAGTGACTCTAGAGTGTGGTACAAAAAGGTTTGTGAAATGCTACTCACAAAAATGACAAGTGAAAATACACGCTGACAGAAGTAGACTTTAGCATACCATGGTGAGCTCTCTCTCTTTCTTTTTCTCTCATTACTTAATATACTCTGCCCCAGGGATACTGCTCAGAGAAGGAACAGCCGAAATTGCTGCTTCTTCTTTTGGCTCAAATGTCTTGGAAAAATCGAGAACCCCACAGAGCTCAAAGGAAGAGTACCCAGAGTGTTGTGCAATTTTCTCATTTTTAGTTTTCTTTTCCTTTGTTATGGACCTTTAAAGATTAAGATTTGTTGTAGACTTTAAGTTTAAGGAAAAGGGTTTCAAAGAAAAGTAAAACATTTGTGAAATGATAAATGTTATGTTTATATCTTGTTAGTGAGCTTCTTGAAAGTGCTTATAGCTTTGAGGGAGAGTAAAGAATATTGGGTAAATAATATTCCCTGCAGAGTGAAAGTTGTGCATAGAGAGAAATCATGCAGAGAAACTTAGAAAGCCTACATCATAAGAAATGCTTTTCAGCAGGGAAGTCTCCCTCTGAACTTATACATAGGTCAGAATGACATAAAATGCTTCTTTATTGATAATGACAGAAGTTTAAATAACTTTCAGATGATGTCTATACAAAAACTGTAAATTGAATCATGATTCAAAGTTTCAATTTGATCCAGTAATCCTACTTCCAGAACAGAGAACACTCCTGATGTGATAAATCAAAATAGAATACAGAGTTGACACTGTTTTCTGGCAAAATATTGGATTTTGCTCAGGGAACTACTGTTTACAAATAGGCAAGAAAAAAAAAAAGTCAAACTGAATCTGAGAAAACTATTTGTTCAACAAATATGTATCACATACCTACTGTGTGTAGACATGACTTTAGGTGGTGAAAATACAATAATAACAAATATAATGTTTGTTTTTCTGAAGTTACACGTTACTGGAGAAGGTAGCTACAAATATGTGAACAGATATATACACAGTACATTCCCCTAGAGTAATAAACATTTTGAAAAAAAAAAAAGAGGTATGGTAGTTATAAAGAAGGATTATTTCATTGAGGAGTGGGGGTTACTTTGGCTAGGATATCCCAAAAATTCTGAGAGAATGGGTAAAATATGACCAGACATTCAGATAATAAGGATTTAAGTATCTAAAGATCTAAAGCATGAACATTCAGGTAGAGGGGAAAAGATACACAAAGGTTTTGAGGCTACAATGAATTTATGTATTTTAGAACTTGAAGAGAGTCTGGGATAGCCAGAATATCATGCATATTGAGTTAAATACCGAGAAAGGGAAAAATGGAAATGAGGGAAGTATTGGGTTCCTCAAGTAAACACCTAAACTGCCAGGCATCCAAATAAAATTAAGTGAATAGGTCAAAAGTACAGAATTTGGTTTAAAAAATTTCCTACCTCTTCCAAATATCATACTTAATCAAAACCAGGAGACTTCTTCCAAATTTTTGTTTACCTATACGTGATGGTTTATTTTATGTGTCAAAATTGGGCTAAGGGATGCCCAGAGAGCTTGTAAAATAATATATCTGTGAAGATGTTTGCAGAAAAAGTTAACATTTGAATCAATGTACTGACTAAAGAAGATCTTCCCTCACCAAAGTGAGATGAGGATCATCTAGTCTGTGAGGGTCTGAATAGACCAAAAAGAGGAAAGGTGAATTTTCTCTCTCTCTCCTTGATCTAGGATATCCTTCTTCTCCTGCCCTCTGACATTGGAGTTCTTCGTTCTCAGGCCTTTGGATTCTAGGGCTTATACCAGCAGTTAATCTGGTTCTCAGTTCTTGAGGAGATATATATATTACATATATATGTGTGTGTATATATTTCCTATCGGCTGTCTTTCTCTGGGGAAGCCTATTACAATATATGTAAATATTTGAAAACAGCAGTGCCTACTCCTAATTCCACATCACTACAAAGAGACAGGTAAAAATTAAGTGAGAATAAGGAAAATATAGCAGAGTCCTAATAGTGGATAAATGAGTAGTATCATTTATTGCATCAAATGCAAGTTCTGGCCCTCAGAGAAGGAATATTGAGAAATGGCCTAAGAAGCAGCAGATCAGAGCACTGACTACTAGAGAATCTAAAGGCATAGTCTGGTGTGTTCACAATCACAATAGTGTTTAGAAGACAGTACTTTTGAGGGAGGAGAAGACTCTTAGAAGAAGAAGACAGCATGTAGAGGCCTGATGATGATATAAAAAACAAATTAGAGAGTAAAAAGTAAAGGTCTCATTTCAAAATCAGATTTAGCAAAATTTTTCTATCAAAAAGGTGCCATGCATTTAAGAAACTGGATTTGCCTACCAACGGGAAAAATTACCTAGAAAGTTGACCTCTCTTTAGAAATATTTGTAATTGTTGGTCCAGAAAAAAAAATCAGCACAAATTGAACTGAATGGGAAAAGGCAGGCATCATCCATAAAAATAAATAGCAAGAGTAAAACAGGAGATAATCAATATTAATTAGGTAGTAAAAACACTTCCCAAAAATCTAACCACAAAAGGGAGAACACTTATAACACAATTATTTCAAAACAAATTATAATTAAATAAGCAATGAAAGATATAACAGTATGCCACAAGTCAGAAATTCAAAAACATAGAATGCAAATATACAACAAAATAAAAAATAAAACAACTAAGAGCTGTGAAACAAGAGTTGACAGTACTTAGGAAATAAATTAGATAAGAAAACAAAATTATCAAAAAAAAAAAGAAAACAAAATTATCTCTAAGAGAAAAACTAAATCAACATATACCTAGAAGATCATCTTCAGTGAGGCGTAGGAAAATATGTTAGGGTGATAGAAATGTCAATTGCTTTTGGTGGTCACAGGATCATATATAATTGCCAGAACTTTTCAAAGTGTGTATCTAGATTGAGTGAATTTTAATTACATGAAAATATATCTAGTAAAGAGAAGTAAAAACTTGTACTTTCAGGTGGGTTGTGGTAGATTAAGATTTCCACACCCCACAAAAATTAATAAGGAACATCAGATAAATTACAAAAATTACATGTTTCACTGTACTTCAGATCTGTGGAGCAGAGCCCTTCCCAGGTGGCCTGTTTCTCCCCTAGGAAGTATTTGATTCTGGGCATAAGCTGAGATTCCAATTCGCCTGCAGCAGCTGGATCAACACAGTGGGAGAGAGATACCAGCCACACTTCCTGGATGCACAGGACTGCTGTGTGGGATGGAAGACGGAAGGACCCTCAAAGGCAACTGTGAATTTTCTCATGTTCTGGTTGATTTCTGGGGCAGACTGGTCTGGTAAATAAGCATGAAATCTCTTTTAGTCTTACAGTGTTTGGGAGACAAATATCCTCAAAGGAGATGGCCGCCTCAGACATGTGACCAAGCAGCCCCTTAAGATACCTGCCAAAATTTTAGGCTGCAGGAATAAAGGGTGAAAAATTAATTTAGAGATTGCTCAAGGGCAAATCTGCCCTTCCTAGTCTTTCAGGGCTCTAGAGATAGAGATCCATCTTGTTCTGAGGCAAAAACCCAAGAGAGTCACGTTCCAAAAAAAGGAAACAAATCAAATGTGTAGTATGTCTTAACCAAAAGTGAAGCCCTGCCCTGCCTGGGCTCCATTTATGACACACTTAGGCAAACAGTCATTCCCCAGTGGGGAAAAGTATCATCTGAAACAGTCTCTATGATGCTATGATGCAAATGTCAAGCAAACATTAAAAGAAAAAAAAATCGTTAGACATAGAAAAAGGCAGGAAAATATGGGCAATGTCAAGATAAAAAATAAATAATAGAAGCAGGTCCATAGATAATTCAGGTTTTTAAGTTAGCAAAGACTTTAAATACCAGTAAATGATACAATTTTCTGAATAGACAGAAAATGGGTAGCAAATGATGGAACTAAAGAAGCCGTGTCTCAGCAGTCTTTCAGTGTCCTTCCCGTGTCCCCTACTGGTGAAGACAGACACTGTGCCAGCTTGCAAAAGAAATGGTTACAGTCTCCTTCAAGTCCCTGCAAAGCAGGGCAAAACAGGGTAAATTTGGGCCAGGAAGCAGTAAAGAGATAACTGGTAATAAAGGAATAGATGATGCCAAACATTACATGCATTATTGACAATTCTTATTGTAAGAACAATGAATCTAGGTGCATAGATTTAGGGCTAAAGTTTATTTTATTTTTATTATTGTGACTAAATTGATAATTTTCTAAAAAAAGGCACAAATATTTCTAATGTACTGTCTTTAAGCAATAGAAGCCACAATTTACGTTGTTTACATACTTAGATCCACTTCTTTCAGAGATGTAACTAAAAATATTTAAAGATTTTGATTGATGTATGTCAGATTACTCTGTAGGATCTGAGGTTGCAATCAAAGGAATCAAACATTATGATTCACTTAGATTAGGTACATGAATAATCCCAGACTCATGGCCACTGGAGAAGATGGACATGACCCTGGAAGAATAATTATGAACCAGTTAGCTGCATACATTCTGTGCCTGTTACAAATATCATAAAATATAACCACATCTGGGGCACCTGGGTGGCTCAGTTGTTAAGCATCTGCCTTTGGTCCAGGTCATGATCCCAGGGTCCTAGCATCAAGCCCCAGATGGGGCTCCCTGCTCAGCCGGAAGCCTGCTTCTCTCATTTCCCATGCTTGTGTTCCCTCTCTTGCTATGTTTCTCTCTGTCAAATAAATAAATAAAATCTTTAAAAAATAACCACATCACATTTTAATTGAATAATATCGCACTATAGCAATATAAGTATAAAGTCTAAAAATAAACTTGGGAAGAAATGTGCAGGACAGATATGAAGAAAATTTTAATTTTTACTAAAAAATAGAGTAATAAAATGAGTGTAGATTTCCCTTGTATAGTAGACACAATCTATACATGTTCTGGAATGGCAAACACATACACACATATATATCCAAAACAAGGCCTTGTATTGTAAAGCCTGACCAAACGGTATTCGGATATTAAAGTTCATTCCAATAAGTGAAGTGTTCTAAGGTAGAGAATACTACTTGAGAAGAAAAACTCCTGTGAATATTAAGTACTTTTAACGCTAAAACATTAATTACAAAATTATTTCTGAGAGCCTGTGGAGGGAAAATTTAGAGGCTAGCAATGATGTGAAGTATCTGTGAAGTATGTGAAAATGCAATTAATGACGTCAGTCTTTACACCTGGGGAATTTGTAGGACCATACCGATATGTAACACAAATTTAAATATATGTAAGGGCCTAAAAGGAACAGAGACTGGGAACTCATTATGAAAGGAAGTTAGAAAAGACACTCCAGAGAACCTGTTTGGCTCAGTCAGTTACGTGTCTGCTTTTGGCTCAGGTTGTGATCCTAGGGTCTTATGATTGAGCCCCACATAGGGCTCCCCTGCTCAGGGAGAGTCGGCTTCTCCCTCTCCCTCTGCCCTTCCCCCTGTTGGAGTGCAAGGGCACTCTCTCTCTCTCTCAAATAAAATCTTTTAAAAAAGAGAGAGACCCCATTTATATCTGAAATTATTAAGAGTGATTTCATCAGCATGCAAATTGGGGATAAAAAACCCAACTTTGGTCTTTTTATTTACATTGGATTTAGATTAAATGAGAACAAATGAAAGAGAAAGAGAAAATTGGCCACAATAATTTCTAACCACCAGCTTGAATGAGTATGGATTTGGACCAATAATTCCTAATACTAGTGTGTAATAACAACACTTAAAAAAAAAACCAACAGATCATTTGCTTGCTTCAGCAGCGTATACATTAACACTGAAATGCTGCAGAGAAAGTTAGTTTGTGAAGTGTCAATATTTAAATAAACAAAAGGACAAACAAAAGCTACTAAAGTAATGGAGACTCTGGTCTGGAGGAAAAACAAAAACAAAAACAAAAAAGCACATGAAATCTGGGGCAGAAAGAATTCCTGTATATATGTTCAAGGATCATGAAATTTAATAATATAGTAATGTAAAATAAAATATAAGATAAAATAAAATCTAAGGAAAAAATTATGGAAGAGCCATTAGGAGGAAAGCAAAACAAAACAAAACTGGGCACTCATACCTGCTAAGGTGGGAGGTTTGGAATTAACAGATGACAGAAGGCAAAATATGTAAGTTAAATTTTTTAAAGGAAAAAAACCCTGTATTTAAAGTGTGAGGAAAGCATTGGAAACTATTAAAAAAAACTGACTAAGCAGATTTTTAAACAGAACCCAATAAAGATTTGGCTGAATTTATAAATTATAAATGGAATAATAATAATAAAAATGTAGGAAGGGCAGATTTAAAGAGATGAACAGAAGGTAAAAAAATTCGAAGATAAAGTTGACAAGATGCTCTATGTAGCAGCATAAAAAAATGAGTTGGAGAATATTTTAACAAGGAAATTGTAAGAAACACAAAACATACAGGAGACTATCATATATATACCCCAAATTTCAGAAGGAAATAAATAGAATGGTAAATATAGAATTATATACCTTTGGTATATAATCAATGATCTATAGAATTATAATGAGTGTAAAATTTCCAAAATGGAAGAAAGAATGATGAATCAATTCCAAACATCATATTTTAAACAAACAGATAACAAAAACAAGAAATCTACACTTTTATCATGAAAACTGTAGAACAACAAAGAAATTGAAACACTATTTGAACAGCCAAAGAGAAAAGATTAATTATGTACCATGGAACAGAAGATGCTTTAGCTACTACAGAATTCCGAGCTGGCAGTTATTTTCTATAAAAATATTCAATAATTATTTGCTCATTCTCACTCTATCCCTGCTATTGAAGCATCCTCTATCAGCCTGTTGGTCCTTTTTAACCATTTCTACTCTTTTTGGTTACTATTTGTAAGATTCCATTATTATTTTTAATTTGACTTCTCCACAGAAACTACATATATCTAGATGGGGAAGGGTTATTCTATTTTTCTTGTTTGGGATTTGTTTAATTCTTTAAATTTGTGAATTGATATTTTTTCAGTTTTGGAGAATTTCAGCTATAATTTTTTTTTCCCACATATTTCCTCTGCTATGTTCTATATCTTCTTTCCTTTGACTAAATGTATGTTAGATCTTTTCTACATCTTCTAAGTTTTATTAGATTCTCTTTTATATTTATTCATAGTTCTTTTGTCTCCAGTGTTTCATTTTGGATAATTTCTTTCAAACTATCTTCCAATATAATAATTTTTCATTAAGTTATAGCCAAGCTACTGTAAAACCACTGAATTCTAATTTTGCTCATTGCTATACTAAGATTAGAAATTTGATTAGGGATTTTTAAAAAAATCTATTGCCACTTTCTATAGTTTCCAGGTCTTCTGTGAAGTTTTAAGGTTTAGCTCTTTAACTGTATGATAACATCAACCATGCTTGTTTCACAATCTTTGTATAATAATCTACTATAACATTTCTTGTGCTGTGTGTTACTCATCTTTTATTCTAATGTGCCTGAATATCTTTGATTGTATGATAGACATTAAGTCTGAAAATTAAAATACTTACAGAATTATTTAGAGGGAAAGTTATGTAATTTTTTTCCATAGAGTGCTTGAATTTATTTTTGAATTGCACTTAGTAACACATAATCGCCTCAATCCAATTTTGAATCTTGCAATTTTCTAGGTGGGGACAATGACCCTAAGCAGGACTGAAATCCTTATAAGGGAAAATTTATGTCTGATTTGCACTTGCTGCTTTTAAGGTCCTTTGCATTCATTTCTTCAATCCTGTAACACTGTCAAAAACCCTCTTCTATTTCAGCCATCTCTAGGATTCCAGGATCCCACTCCGCTAGTTAAAGGGTAGTCCCATTACTGGGTTTACCTCTTGAAAATTCTTTTTCTATATTGTGGCCAGTAATTTTCAAGTATTTGTTAGATATTTGATACTTAAGATATTTTAAAAATATTTTCATTCAGCTGGGGTTTTTTTTTTTTCAGTTGTTTTTAGTAATTTTTCTAAAATTGCTAGATTCACCCTTACTAGAAGCCATAGATTTCTCTTGGTACTCCTCCAGGTTTTTTCGTTTGTTTGTTTGTTTTGTTTTGTTTTGTTTTAAGCATCTGATTATTTGAAGTTCATGTTTACTTTTTAGGATAAACTTACTCTTTTCGTAAGCAAAGATATTGAGTTTATCCTAAAAAATCTGGCAAGGGATGCATGAGTCTTTTTTAAACATAGAGTTTAGGTATAATTAAAGAAGACTGCAGCAATAAAAACTGATTAATCCAAAAAAAGCCAAAACATCATTTACAGGCATGTAAAACAAAAACAGTGCAAATCATTTTTGTAAAGTAATAGTGTATTATTATATTTAATGTTTAAGTCAAGCAATATACAAGCATAGCCTTCACAGGACAATGTAAGTTTAGTTGCTATCTTTGAAAAGCACTTGAAATATTATCACATTCAGGATTTTGTTCAGTGGCTTTTTGGTTGGTTTAACTCTGCTCTGTTATAAATGAACTCAATTAAAGAAGACTATTAATTGCTGCATTTGTGCCATTTCATTTACAAGGAATTACCAAAGCCAGTACAACACTGAAGAGAAGATACTTTTTTTTTTTTTCTCAAAGCAGCTGGTCATAGAGAAGGATTGTTCCCTCAAGAACCATAAAATTCTTCCATTTGACAGCCAAGCAGAAAAGGTGAGAACAAAATAAACAGCACTGCTAACAGGATCTGTCATCATGATGAATGCTGATGAGCAGTAATTAATGTGGATTCTTTTAAGCAAAGCCCAGAGGTCTAAGCTTATGCCCGCTCACTTAGAGATGAGGAAGCAGAGAAAAGAACCAAAGACAGAAGAAACCAGAGGAAATACCATTTTTTTCTCTTTTTTAAATGGGAAGGGAGACTATTAGAGCTGCATAATGTCTGACCTTCTTGCATTTTTTGAGGTCTTGAATATTATTCAGATCTAAAACCAGTGTTTAACAGATATAAGCTACACTGTGTATGATTTCGCTGCTTATATTTACTAATTTGTTTTCTCTTTGTCTTCTTCATACATTATCTGACAGTCATCTCTTGACCATAAAGTGATATACTATTTTCAAAGTTTTATGTTTTCTTTTTCTTTTTATACTATATAAGCTTTTCTATCATGGTAAAGTGTTTTATTTTTCACACTTACATTAAATTATTTCAACAATATTCTGAAGAAAAAAGTGTTACATTGAAAATAATGGTTAATACTATTACATTAGTATGCTAGTATAAATGATATTTCAAAAATGTTTTTATAATTATATCATCCAATGCTGGGGCCTAGAAGTAAACTTCTAGCATGATTCTTGGGACACTATCAAGGCATTTAATTTTTTTAGAAGATGATTCTTTGGAAAGAAACAACTTCTATAAATCATCCAACCCCTTAGATTTAGGTCTTGGATTACTGCATATTCTCCATTAATCATTATTGTACAGGTATGTGTGATATATTTAGCACATCAGGGACCACACACAAAGCAGGATAGCATTTTCCAATATTACTGTTCCAGCCATATTTTGTCAAGTGAAGAACAGCAATCTGTGTCTATCTTTATTTTAATCTATGAGCCACCTGTAAGGAATTCTCACCAATCATCTTTTTTAGGGGTTGGAAATGTCATGTCAGAAAAATACATTTATGATGGAGTCCTTTTCTCATTGGGATAACCTCCAGACACCATCATCAAGTAATTCTTTTCTGGAAACATATGTCACAGTTTTCCAAGTTCTGGTTTCCACCAGTGGAATTCATATACCCTATCATTTCAGGCTTATTTTTTTTTCCTTAGATTAAGTCTTCTCTAAAGACAGACTGTGGTTATTTTAGAAGAATGTTTTGATTCTTAGTTTCTCATTTGTAAGTTACTCTTTATTATTCTTTGGTAAGACATTTGTTTCCAAAATGGAAGGAAAAGAAAAGTATCTCTTCAGGTAAGAGATAGGAAAAAGGGAGGAGACATCTGAGTTAGCAGTTACAAAGATGCCAATGTCACAAGTCAACTCACAGCCTCTTTTGGGAATGGTCTTTGAGCACTCTCCTGATACCATAAATTCTCTTCCACTGATTTAGCCTTGGGAGAATCCCTTTTGGGTCATTGCAGGTCTGAAAAAGAAAGCTGAACTATAAAACCTTTAAAATGACTGCCTTATCTTCTCAGAGAGCCACTTTTCTAGATCTCTTATGTGCATGAACTCTCATCTGTGTATGTCTGTGTGTGCATATGCACAAAGTTATGCACCCATTTTTTCATATGTGTATTGCTATTTTTAATCTTTTTTCCCCCATAAATTACCTGTTAATATTATTTGATTAGTTTTTTTCTTCTGTTGCTACTGGCATTTTTCCTGGATGTTATTCATTAATCAAATATTGTTGAAAGCCAAGTAATGCACAAAGCGATATTTTAGGAAAAAAAGAACAAAAAGAACAAATTTTCTGCTCTTGTGGTATGTATATATTTTTAAGAATGCTACCATAAGGGGATCCTGGGTGGCTCAGTCAGTTAAGCATCTGCCTTCAGCTTCACGATCCCAAGGTTCTGGGATCAAATCTTACACTGGGCTCCCTACTTAGCAGGGAGTCTGCTTTTTCCTTCCCTTCTTCCTCCTCCTCTCCTCCCCTTCTTCCTCCTCCCCTTGCTCATGCTATCTCTCTCAAATAAATAAATAAAATATTTTAAAAAAAGATATGCTACCATTATTTCTTTTCCAGTTTGACATTTGACATTTAAATATTGTTAATGCTAGTTTTAGAGAGAAAATTTTGAATATTTATATAGTCAAAACATTTTAAATTGCAAGTACTTGTTATAATGAAAATTACTTTCTTTACCATTTGTATTTACCTAGGTATATATATTTATATTTATGTATTTGTGTTTTTAAAAGATATTTAATTTAAATATACTTGGGTATATGATATATGACATCTAATTTTGAAATTAAGCTGCACAGTATACTGATTATCATTATAATATCAATTTCTCATGAGATAATCAGTAGATCTACATGTGTAATTATGTCACATACCTTTTTTCACTTATATGTTTATATATATTTTTTATCTTATATTTTGTATTCAGTTTAATTTTTTTATTTTTGCAATTTTTTTTTTTTTGAGAGAGAGAGAGAGTGTGCACAGGTGCTGGGGGCTGCAGGAGACAGGTAGAGGGAGAATCTCAAGCAGGGTCCATGCTCAGATCAAGCCAGAGGTGGGACTCAATCCCACAACCCTGAGATCATGAACTGAGCTGAAATCCAATGGGATGCTTAATCGACTATTTTTAGCAATTCCTAATGAGACAATGAATACCTAAATATATTCTCTCAATACACATTCAAGGTTTACAAATAAAGCAGAAATCTACCTTAACTACTTTCCTGATTCCATCCCCTTGAAATTGATTCATATCGTGAACTTTCAGACATTTCCTCTATGCATTCTCTCTCTTTCTATAAATATATGCATGATTATACATAATGTGGTTTTGTATGCATATATTTTTATGTAATTGAAATCAGCTGTACATATAAATTTCTCTGCAACAGCTCTCTTCACTCAATGATCTATCTTAGAGATTTTTCCCTATTAGTATGTGTGTGTGTGTATATATACATATTTAAAAAATCATTTTAACTGTTGCTGAGTATTCCATAGTGTAATGTATCATTATTCAGCTTTATTGAGGTATAATTGAGAAATAAAATTGCAATATGTTAAAATGCACAACATGATGATTTGACATACATTGTGAAAGTATGTCCCTCATGAGTTAATTAGCATATCCATCCCTACACATATTTAACATTTTCTTTTTTAAAGATTTTATTTATTTATTTGACAGAGAGAGATCACAAGTAGGCAGAGAGGCAGGCAGAAGGCGAGAGAAGCAGGCTTCCCGCTGAGCAGAGAGCACTATGCTGGGGTTGATCCCAGGAGCCTGAGATCATGACCTAAGCCAAAGGCAGAGGCTTTAACCCACTGAGCCACCCAGGCGCTCCCATATTTAACATTTTTTATGTGAGATCTAAGTTCTACTCCCTTGGCAAATTCAATCTCCATATTGTTTTCCATAGTGGCTGTACTGGTTTACAGGACCACCACTGATTTACAAGGATTTCCTTTCTTCCGTATCCTTACCAGCAATAGTTCTGTCTTGTCTTTTTTAATAATAGACATCCTAACAGGTGCAAAATGATATTTCATGGCAATTTTGATTTGCATTTCACTAATGATTAATGACGTTGAACACTTTTTCATGTACATGTTGGCCATTGGAGGTCTTCTTTTAAATAATGTTTATTTAGATCCTTTGCCCATTTTGTAATTAGGATTATTTTTGCTTATTTATTTGTTTTTGGTTTTGTTTTTGTTTCTGCAGTGACTCAAGTTCCATTATCAGATATGTGGTTTGAAAATACTGTCTCCCACTGTGTTGGTTGCCTTATCAGTTTGTTGCTTGTTTATTTTCTCTGCAGTTTGATGTATTGTCACTTATTTATTTTTGCTTTTATTGCCTTTACTTTTGGTGTCAAAATCAAAAAAATTATTGCTAAGACCTATGTCAGGGAGCTTACCACCTGTTTTCTTCTAAGAGTTTAACAGTTTCTAGTTATTCTTTACTCCATTTGAGTTCTTTTGTATGTCATGAAAGACAGGGATCTAATTTCATTCTAATTCTAATTTCATCTAATTTGGATGTGAATATCCAGTTTCCCCAACTTTTTTTTTTTTTGAAGAGACTATCTTTTCCCCATTATACTATCTTGGCACCTTTGTCAAAAATCAATTAACCCGTCTTCTTGGGTTTATT
Source organism: Nasua narica (assembly GCA_028533885.1). Lineage (NCBI taxonomy): Eukaryota > Metazoa > Chordata > Mammalia > Carnivora > Procyonidae > Nasua > Nasua narica. The sequence continues at coordinate 17,459,829 of CM052814.1, forward strand.
TCTGGGTTCTCAATTCTGTTCTGTTGGTCTATTAGTATTTTTTTATGTCAATACTATACTGTTGTAATTACTATAGACTTGCAATATTGTCTGAAATCAGGTAGTGTGATCTTTCTAGTTTTGATCTTTCTCAATATTGCTTTAACGATTTAGGTCTTTTATGATTCCATGTAAATTCCAGGATTTTTTTTCAATTTTGTTTTGGAAAGTGTCATTTATATCTTAATAGGGACTACATTGAATCTGTTGATCTCTTTAGGTAGTATGCCTATTTTAACAATATTAATATTAATTTTTCCAATTTTTCTGATCCATGAACATGATATATCTTTCCATTTATTTGCATCTTTAATTTTTTTCATTAGTTCTCCATAGTTTTCAGTTGTATGTCTTTTACTTCCCTGCAAAAATTAATTTCTAAGTATTTTTATGCTATTATAAATGGAGTTGTTTTATTAATTGTTCTTTTTAATAGTTTATTGTTAATGCATAGAAATGTAACTGATTTTTTTTCCTTTAGCTCATATAATTACCATCTTACTGCTGTTGTGGTAAGAATGCTGAAGATCCTCTCTTTCAGCAACTTTCAAGTATAAAATACAGTATTGTTATCTAGGTCACTATGCAATATATACACAAAAGATCTCTGAAAATTATTCATCTTACAACTGAATGTTTATACACTTTGACCAATGTCTTCCTCTTTCCCATACTTCTAAGCCCCCAGCAACCATTATTTGACTCTATGTTTCTATGAATTTGAAGTTTTTAGACTCCACATAAGAGATCATATATTTCTCTCTTTTATTCTACAGATTGTGTTCCATTTTGTTGATTGAATTACATCAAATTGAAAAGCTTCTGCACAACAAAATACTCAGCAAAATGAAAAGGCAACCTAAGGAATGGGAGAAAATATTTTTAAACCACACAACCAATAAAGAGTTAATATCCAAATACATGAAATATTCATACAACTCAGTGCAAAAAAAGAGAGAAAGAGAGAGGGAGAGAGAGAAAGAAAACACAGAAAGAAAGAAAACAAAAAGCAAAAAATCCAAAATACTAAGTAATCTGATTAAAAATGGTCAAACTACCCAAAGAGACATTTATCCAAAAAAGATACTCAAAATGGCCCACAGGTACATGAAAAGGCACTCAACATCACTAATCATCAGGAAATGCAAATCAAAACCACAATGAGATATCATTCCTCACCTTATTAGAAACTATCATCAGAAAGATAAGAAATAAAAAGTGCTGGCAAGGAAGTAGGGGACCACTGTATATTGTTGGTGGAAATGTATACTGATACAGCCATTATGGAAAGTAGTATGGAGGTTTTTCAAGAAATTAAAAATAGAACTTTCAATGGATTCAACAAAGACACAAAATCACTATTTCAAAGAGATATTTGCACACTGTATTCTATGCAGCATTATGTACAATAGTCAAGACATAGAAACAACCTAAGTTTCCATCAACAGATAAATGGATAAAGATGTGGTTATACAATCATATATTGTATAATTATAATTTATTTTTACATACATACATACACATATTAAGTATGCATGTATATAGGTACATATATGTATATGTATAGTGTATATGTATAACATATGTCTATAGTATATATATTTGTGGATACATATGTATAATATATGATGTACATTTAGTAATATTGTATATATAGTAATATTATTCAGCCCTAAAAATAGGATATCCTAAAAAAAAAAAATAGGATATCCTCCCATTTGTGGTAATAAGGAAGGACATTAAGGACATTATGATAAGTGAAACAAATTAGATAGAAAAGACAAATAGTATATAACTTCATTTATATGTGGAAAATCAAGAAAACAAACTCACAGAAACAGAGGTCATATTAGTGGTTGCCAGAGGTAGAGAGTGTGGGTTGGGGATACTGGGAGAAGATGGTAAAAAGACACAACTTCTAGTTATTAATTAAATAAGTTATGAGGATGTACTGTATAACGTGATTACAACAGTTAACTATACTGTATTGTATATTTGAAAGTTGCTAAGATAGGGCATCTTTTTTTTTAATATTTTATTTATTTATTTGACAGAGAGAGAGGTCACAAGTAGGCAGAGAGGCGGGCAGAGAGAGAGGGGGAAGCAGGCTCTCCACTGAGCAAAGAGCCCAATGTGGGGCTCAATCCCAGGACCCTGAGATCATGACCTGAGCTGAAGGCAGAGGCTTTAACCCAATGTGCCACCCAGGTGCTCCACTAAGATAGGGCATCTTAAAAGTTCTCATCATAAGGAAAACAATTTGTAACTATGAGATGTGATGGATGTTAACTAAACTTCTTGCAATGATCATTCCATAATAAATACATATGTCAGATTACGTTACAAACTTTAAATTTAAGCAATGTTATGTGTCATGTGGAAAAAAAGAAAGTAAAAAGAAAAAAGAAGGGGCGCCTGGGTGGCTCAGTTGGTTGGGCAACTGCCTTCGGCTCAGGTCATGATCCCGGAGTCCTGGGATCGAATCCCATGTCGGGCTCCCGGCTCTGCGGGAAGTCTGCTTCTCCCTCTGACCTTCTCCCCTCTCATTCTCTCTCTCTCTCTCTCAAATAAATAAATAAATCTGTAAAAAAAAGAAAGAGAGCATAACTAAAAAAATCCTTTAGAGCAAAAATCTTTTAAAGTAAAATAGCTTTTAGAGAAAAAAAAATATGTTCGTGAGAATTTAAATAAAAGCTTGAAACAAAACAAATATATGAATAACTCCCAATCAATAGAATTGTCATAGAGCAGGGTTTTAATTTTAAGAGTTATTTATGTTTACTCTAGACTTAAAATATCTAGAGCTCCTTCTGTAAGCCCATCATCCCTACATGTACAAAAAAGCAACCTCAGGGGAAAGAGTCAGGCAGAGAGATTTAAGGTGTACAATTAATTTTTAGGAGGCTGGAAGATTAAAAGGACAGAAGAGTGTTCTCCAGACACTCCTCAGCCTGTAAAGTTTGTGTTTTAGCCTTAGGTAGAAAAACTGCAACAAAACCAAGTAGTCTTTGGGTCCCTGGGAGGCTCAGTCAGTTAAGTATCCAATTCTTGATTTCAACTCAGGTCGTGATCTCAGGTTTATAAAATAGAACCCTGCATTTGGCTCTTCACTGGGCGTGGAGCCTGTTTAAGATTCTCTCTCTCTTTCTCCTTCTGCTCCTCCCCCACTCATGAGCACTGTCTCTTTCTAAAAAACAAAACAAAACAAAGCAAGAAGTCACATACATATAAGAAGTTCAACATATGTTGATTTAGCAATATGAAACATTAAAAATAAGTCATTAATCATATTGATACCTGCAGCTTTTTAATATCCTTTGTATCCTGGCATAGCAAGCCTGACCTAGATATTGGCAAGAACAAGATCAGTGGCATAGAGTAGTTTAGCGGGACATTGAGTATTGATGTTTTCAATGTAAACATGATGTTTTGGACATTATATAATAACTCACATATCAGTGAACATTAAAAACAATAATAGCTTGGTAAGATAACAGACCTGTTCTTTTTGGCAGAGGAGGTAATAGAAGCACACACCAGTCCACATAAAAGAGGAGAAAAATGGTAGATAACATGATACAGCCAAGAGGACCAATCTGTGTAGCAATCAGGAAACATTATTATGTACTCTAAAAAATAAATTTGAAGAAATTCAAGGAGAATCAGCATGGAGTGCTGGAGAATGTGTTTTATAGCTATGGACAATTTTTTTTTTTTTGGTAGTACTTGTGAGATCTCTGAACTGAGTTTATATTCTTTTTTTTTTAAAGGAACATATTGACTACAGTCAGCATTTTAACACAGTACTGGGCAAAATTCGGCCTCAAGAACTCAACTGGTTTTAGAAGCATTTCTATGTGGTAGAGATGTATGTATCCTGCTCTCATAGTTCATTGCTATTTAAGCTTAAAGTATGTAACTTTTTTTTTCCAATGTTACAGTATACTTTTCCTGAAATTCCATAGCATAATCGCCATTATCTCTGTTAATTTGAATTATTTCTGAGAGTACAGAACTTGTGTCTTTTTTAAATATTGCATGCTCAGCACATGGCATGTCATAGGTACCTAATACATACTGGTTGATAAATGCTGTCCAATAAATAAAGTACTTGCCAAATGACACAAATCTCTTGAAAATTATATTTTTCCTTTTAAATTGGCCCTCTGGTTTATCTATAATTCAATCAGTTTAGTTGTAAGTCAATTTTGCGGAGTCTGATCAATTCAAAGTTCTAACAAGATCAATTTTGTGAACCCATGAGGTTGACTGTTAGTCTCTAGACAACGTTCAAATCACTGATTTTATTCTGGGATATTCTCCTAATATCCATCTTCATTTCCAATGGTAACATATTTATTTTCCTAAAACTTTTCTTTCAAATAGTTTCTGGTTTTTAAAGTCCACTTTTTTTTAAACTGAAACATCTTTTTTTTTTTTTTTTTTTACAGGTAAAAATATGGAACGCTTCACGAATTTGCTTGTCATCCTTGCACAGGGGCCATGGTAATCTTCTCTGTATCATTCCAATTTTAGTATATGTGCTGCCGAAACGAGCACTAAACTGAAACATCTTGATACACAATGTTTAAAATTCAATTTTAAGAAGAGATAATTATGTGTTTGACAAGTGTTGAAAATCTTGTAAGCTATTTACCAGTAGCTCCTGGATTGAATCGTGACCTTGATTAGTAAATCAATTTATTCAATCAGTTTATTTATTAAAAGATTCAATCTATTCTTCTGGGGAAAAAATAAGATATAGAAAATTAAAATGATACTAGAACTTACCAAAAAAAAAAGTTGGTCATGTATATAAAATGATGAAATCTCTCTCCTTATCTTGTTCTCTATAAAACAGATTCACTGAGCAATTTAGTCAATCACACATTTAGTTACAGGTTAATGATTCAAATTCCATCAAAACAGTTGAACTGATGTGAACATATAAACACCATCAATAACTGAAAGTCTTTCAATTTCTAAAATAAATAGAGGAGGGTTCATCTGAATAAACAGAGTTGACATTATACGTGTTCAACGGGATGTATACAACTATTAAGAGAAAACTCTCATTAGCAGTTTCATTAAGAAACAAAGAAAACAAGAACAATTTTGAAAAGTTTGCTTGAAAGAAGACTTTAAGAGAGACTAGGAAAATTTAATTGTCCCATTTCAGGTTCAGGATATAATACTTAAAAGGCTTTTATCTAAACTAATTAAGAAAAGATGTTGTTACACACACATGAATTTTATATGACATAATAAAGATTTTATTTATTTATTTGTCAGAAAGAAAGACAGCACAAGCAGGGGAACAGCAGGCAGAGGGAGAAGCAGGCTCCCTGCTGAGCAAAGAGCCTTATGATCCCAGGACCCTGGGATCATGCCCTGAGCCAAAGGTAGACACTTAACCGATTGAGCCGCCCAGGCATCCCTACATGACATAATAAAGAGCATTGGACATAGAAGGAATTTTGTGCCAATGATGAGTACAGTGCATCCTTAATTTTTGAAAAAGAGAGGGCCAAAGAATACTTCACTACCAAGTGATTTTGGATTGATTATGTCTGAGTTTGATTATGAACTCTTTAGAGAACCTCTTAATTTAAAAAACTTCCTGAATATCTAAGTACAACATTTTTAGATCCCACAGAATAATTCTATTTACAATTCTTTACAGGTAGCTCCATTCTAAACTTGCTTCATTTGCAATGATTTTCTGTTTGAAAAAATATGCTGTAGAAAGTAGCAAGAAAAACAATCACTACCTGAGTGTTACAATGGTTGCTTTATATGAGCTATAACTCAAAAAGGGGAAAAAAAATCTTAAAGCGTTGGTATTTCAGGAAGTTTTCTTGGTCTGAGATAGATACATATCTAAGGTATTAAATCTGGATGTAATACAAATATTATACACTGAAACCCAAAGTATTATTAAATACATGTGTCCATAAGTGCCTATGAGATATTCGGTTTTAAATATCACTAGAAAAATCTGTTTTAACCATTTCACCTTCCACTGACAAAGTTGAGTGGTATTAAGTATGATATATATGTGTGTATATATATACACACATATATATATGTATTACACAAACATTAAATCAGATTTATTGTGTGTTAGTACTGCTGCTTTAAACATTTATAAGTATTAGCTCATTTAACCTTCATAGGTACTTTATAACCTTCATGAAATAAGTATAATTACTAACTGGATTTTACAGATAAGTAAATTATAGTGGGGGGGTAAAATAAACATCCAAAATCATTCTGTTAGAAAATGGCACGGCTTTTATGCAAACTCAGGCTATCTGGTTCAGTCTACACTGTACCCGTTTGAAGGCACTAGTTTACTTATGGAGCTCTGAGGAAAATGGTAGAACAAGTAAGATGAACCACAAGGTAGTAGCTCATCTTATTCCCTTTATCCCAATTCCTGCAGATCTCTGTATCTTACAGATATTCAACCTCATCAACCCCCATGCTTCTCACTCCCCACTGTATATACTGAGATGCTTTTTTAGGCTATCCAGGACCATTACATTCCTTCACTCCCCAGTCAGTAACTCCTTAGGAAATCAACTCTGAGCAATAAAACTGGAGCTTATATAAGAAGACAAGTCACTTCTCACGTGGAAGGTCAGTGCAAAGAGATAGGAACTGAATAAATTGTAGCAATAATATATTCTGGGATTTATAGTTTCATTTACTTTTTTAAATCAAGAAACAGAACGCACAATTGCAGACTCGTTCATATTATTCAGAAATAAAATCCAATTCTGAGCATTTATAATGGAAGAAGAAATAGGTTCTACTTTTGGGAAATTGATTCATATACTAATAGATAGATATCTTGAAATAGATATCTTGAAAAATACCAGAGAGTTTGCTGTGTATACTTACAGGCCTACAAGAAATTGTCAATAAGAAGGATTCTTGAGGAAGAAGCAGACTCCCAGCAGAGCTGGGAGCCCGATGTGGGATTCGATCCAGGAACTCAAGGATCATGACCTGAGCCGAAGGCAGTTGCTCAACCAACCGAGCCACCCAGGCGCCCCAATAAGAAGGATTCTTAAAGCAAACACATATTTAGGAGGTAAGGATAAGATAATCCATATCCCTATTTATGGAAAATATCAGGCCTGAATAGTTCTCTCATTCACAGATGGATAAACAAGCTAATGAAAAATGAAATCAGAATGGGTATTATGGTATGATCCTACAACATAAAGAAAGGAAAATGTACCTTTGACATTCTCAATACACAGCTGTTGTATTTTGAAATAGATTTAATATTGAACACAGAATAAATATTAGAAAGTATGGGCTTTTCATATTTATTAAATTTGAGAAGAATGGATTATATGAGGAGAGATAAAAGTGATAATAAAACATGGCTAAAATAAAGAGAAGCTGATTGAGAATCAGAAAAAAATAAAACAAAAAAAAGTAAGGATATATTTTAAAAAACTAAAAATAGTTTTAGAACAAATATTAGTATCATTAGAAATTTAAATTAGAAACAATATACAGAAAAAATAATTGTGATGTAAAAGATACACTTTCCCAGAATTTAGAGAAAAAACAGACATTAAAACAATCAGTGAGAAGATGGCAGAAACACATGTCAGAAATGGAGATATAACAAACACTATATATATTATGATTTTAGAAGACCAAGGAAAATGGAATTGAAGAAGTTTAAATACAATAGGAAAATAACCCTGAGCTGAAGCAATGTCATATTGCATGATTTAAATACTCTCTTGTATGTCCACCGAGAAAAAAAAAATCAATAGCCTGATACAAACACACACACAGAACTAAAGGGCATTTTTGCATTTTAATAATAGTACTAGCTAGGCAACAAGTATCAGATTTGCTCTAAAACTAAACAACTATTCGGTGTGGAGTAGCCCAAGATGCCTTACTTTGGGGATCACATTTGATTAGGAAGGATGTACGCATAGCTGCAAAATTTATCTTTTATGCCCCTTTTTACACTTCCAAGATAACTTAATAAAACGTTTAATGATGGCAGCCTCTTATCTAAAAAGAATTTTCTCATGGAAGTGGTAGCACTTGTATTTGTCCCAAATGAATTGGGAAAAAAAGATTCAGTTCATACCTCAAAAGACAAAAGAATACAAAATCACTCCATGATTACAGAATATAGTAAACTGGAAAGTAGCAGCATTTTAGATCCATGACACAAAATGTCCTTTAAGATTGGACACTGGTGAAAAGAAACAAATGACTCTGAGCCAGAAAGCATAGATAAAGCTCTGAAGACAGAGACAATCCTATGATTATGCATTAAGGGTCAGTGTAAAAGATCATTATTACAATTATTGTGTGTTGCTTATTGTAAAGTTAGATATAGGAGGATAATTAGTACATCATTGAAAGCCAATAGTTTCACAGAAATTTCAGAAATTGTCATTAGCAATTATAGTTGATCAAAATAAATATTTACCAAACTACCTATACTCATTTTGGATGAGAGTGTCATTAATGGAATATGGTCAAATATTATAAAAATACTTCATAATAGAGTTCTTTGTTGAACAAATGCGACACAGTAGCAAATTAAAAGTTTTTGTTGTGGAATATCTGGGTGGCTCAGTCCATTAAGGGTCTGCCTTCAACTCAGGTCATGATCCCAGGGTCTTGGGATCAAGTCCCCTCATACAGCTCCTTGCTCAGCAAGGACCCTGCTTCTCCTTCTGCCTGCCACTCCCCCTGCTTGTGCTCTCTCTCTCTCTCTCTGACAAAGAAATAAATAAAATCTTTTTTAAAAAGTTTCTTTTGTAATAAAACCTATTTAACATTGTATTATTTGATCTTTTTTGGCATTCACTCGTTAGCATTTGGTAGATCAATGTCCATTGAATATCAGTGTTAATAAAAGACAAGAGTATATATACATATACATATTTTTTCTTTTTTGGTAGCAGTATGATTTGACTCCTTTATCATAATCTTTTGTGTAACTACCACTGTTTTTTTTCCTTCGTGATTATCTTGATGCTGCATAACATATTTTGTACTTATAACGCTTGACTTTAAGCTGATATCAGCTTAACTTCTATAGCATTCCTAAACTTTATATGTTCACTCCTACCTCTCTCACATTTTAGGTTATTGATGTTAGTGTTTACACATTTTTTATCATGTGCATTCAATAACAAAATTATTTTAACTATGGTTCTTTTTAATTTACTTTGCTCTTAAACTAGATTTGTAAGTGAATTATGCACCATTGCAATATTAGAGAATCTGACTTTGACTACATATTTACCATTAAGTAAATATATTCGTTTGCCAGGTTGTTTTACATATACATTCATATGTTTTACAATGCTCATTAGCATCTTTTTATTTTTGCTTGAAGAACTTTCTTCAGCATTTCTTCTAAGGCAGGTCTAGAGATGATGGACTCCTTCAGTTTTTGTTCATTTAGGGAACTGTTTAGTTTATCTCTTCATTTCTGAAGGGGAGCTTTACCAAGTGTAGTATTCTTGATAGACAGTTTTATTTCTTCCAATTTTTAAAATATATCATCTTGTTCCCTTCTGGCATATGATGTTTCTGTTGAGAAATCCTTCTTGGGTTTTATGGGGCTTCTGTTGTATGTGATGTGTCATTTTTTCCTGTGCTACTTTCAAATTTTCTCTTTGTCCTTAACTTTTAGCAATTTAACTATAATGAATCTCAGTGTCATCTTTTTGGATTCAACCTATTTGTGTTTCTGGATGAATCAGTTGGTAGAGTCCTTGGGCAGTGGGGCTTGCCATTTGGGTCTGTTTTCGGTAAGGCCACTACCCAACTCTGAGACTAGCGGGTGTGCTACTGGCTGAGAACAACTGAATAGGAGTGCTGCCTTGGAGCCCGATGTAATCGTGGTTCTGGAATGGGCTCTGCAGTCACCTCGATTCTCCAGACTGGCTTGCTAGTTGGGCTGGATAGAGTACTGTATTTGGCAGACACAGGGCTACAAATTAGCTTCATTGCCTAGAGGGGCAGCAGAACAGACCCCAACACTAGTACAACTCCTTATTTGGGGACACAAATTAGGTAGAATGGTATACAAAATTCCTTGACCAGACAGTGCCATGGGCTCTGTCCTAAAGATAGGCAGAGCCACTGGCTGGGGTATCTGCTCAAATACTGCTGTGCCATGTGGCTTTCTGGGTGCTCTGGCCAGGTTTCCTGGCCAAGGGCTAAATTCAGCAATAGCAGGAATATGAATTAGCTTCCATGCCTGGGTGGAGCTGCAGAATACACTATCAGGTCAGAAGGCTTATTTGGGGTCCCAAATCTAGCAGAACTATGCACTGAGTTCCCTGGCCAGTGAGAAGAGATATGACTTGGCCTTACAGATACATATATCCACTGGTTAGGATTTCTACTTGGGGAATACTGTAAATATGAACGCAGTCTACAGAGATGCAAGTGCTCTCTTACATTCTTCTCCATTATATTGGATCTCCAGTGGTCAAGCCCTATGGATTGATCAAAGGTGGATCTCATGTAATAAGACCTAAATGAGCCTTCTGGAAAGTGACCCACATGCTGGGGGAGCTGGATGTCCACCTTGGACTCTTTATTCCCACTTGAAAAAATGCAGGCCCAGCTGGGCCCTCTCAGTTGCAGTGCTATGCCAGCCAGGGGGAGAGACGAGGTGGTCAGAGTGAAGCTGCTCCTCTTACCCTTCTAATGCGGTCTTTTTGGACCTTTGTGGCACAGTGGGTGCTCCGGCCTCATCCCTGAGGTCTAGGATTTTCACAATGATGCCTTGTCTACGGATAGTTGCTAGTTGGTCTTCTTGTGGGGAGGACTGAAGTCAGGATCAATGTGTAGTGCCATCCTAAACATACTACCCTCTAAAATATTATATTCTAAGAATGTATTTTTACTCTAAACTAAGGGCATCTTGGTACAAACAACAAACAAGATTGCCACAGCAGTTGAAAAAATGCTGGTCCTCAAATAGTAAGGTAAGGCTTCTGGCGCCAAGATTATCATTTACTAACCATGGAGGACTTGGGAAATCTCTGTAATTCTCTGAGGTCAGTTTTTTCCTGTATAAGTGAAGACTGGTAATGGTTGGCCTTTCTACAGTTCACTGTTGTTCAGCTAATGATGACAATAAGGGATATCACAGTAATCTGCAAGATTATGAAGACCGTTCAATTTTATAATGATTATATTTAACAATAAACACATTTATTGAAGGTTGCTCTTACTTTTTTATATAAATCTAAAATTCTGTATTGATTGTGGGAAATAGTAGAACATAACAATAAGAGGAATATAATATGTGTTATTAACACTGAACCGATCTTTATGGCCTCCTGAAGAATATGAATAAATAGGTCACTAGGGGGTCTATCTATTCATGTATAAATTTTATCTTTCTTTAAAGTCTCTTTATTCTAGCCTTCGCTGACTTCAGATTAAATATGCAAATAAGGAATAGAAAATAAGTAGTTGATAAGCATTTATGAATATGTATTCATTAATGTATTTGTGAATGAATAAACATTAAATAAAATTTAATGCTTATGTAAAAAGTATATAAGATGGTGTTCTGTTTACTATAAGGCAATATTCTAAAGTTAGCTATTTTTTAATCTATATTTTTTCTATTTGTTCCATGATATTTTCATTCAATCTTTTAAAAAAGAAATACTGTAAGTTTTCAGGCTGTGAGACATGAGGGACACTGGCAACATCTTCCTGATTTTCAAACAGGAAAATTTAATATATAAGATTATCAGAACCAACGCCCACAGAAAACAATCAACTGCACAGAACTGCTTTTTAATATCTAACTACATAATTTTTTAAGTATTTCTAGAACCCAGCAAATAATAAATTTTGATGAATGAATTTACAAATACATGAATAAGTGAATGAGTGCATGAATGAAGAAAACCATGAAAAAAATTCTGTTAATAGCCTTTCTTCTTGATTTGAGCTTTTTTTTTCTTTTGAAACTTAAGACAGCAAATAATACTACTTAATCTTAAGTACTAAAGTATTTTAAATATACATTCTTGCGGGGCACCTGGGTGGCTTAGTGGGTTAAAACCTCTGCCTTCCGCTCAGGTCATGATCTCAGGGTCCTGGGATCGAGCCCCGTGATTAGTAACTGATGGGTTAGGAATTGACACTGGGATTTAAACATGACAATGATAAACTGGTCAGATTGATAAACCTATTGTTATTGCCATATTCAGTGAGAGGATTTGGTTATTTTTATAAGCGATGAATCAAAAAACTATTCTTTTTTTAATATCCAAAATGTGGGCCTTTGAGCAGAAACACAACAACCATATGTTTTACATGATGCATTAGCTGTAATAGTCATTTATCCTGCAAAGAAATAGACCTTGCATCATGTGCAACAAAATATGGAGCAGCTGCTTCAACAGATATCTTAGTTGTCAAATATGACAGTCCATGTGTAGAAAAGTTATATTCCAACACAAAGCAGAGGCCAAAAAAAAAAAAACCTTAAAATATAAAATTAAAATTAGGTACAAGAGGATTTCTTCAGCTAGGAATGCCAACTATATAGCATACACATGTCATTAAATATACACTGACACATAACATTTTCATTTGTTTCCTTTCAGTATATAACTTTATTTGAAGTCTGTAATAGAAAATACCACATAATTTGTAAATTCCTGTTTAAATTGATATTCTGTATTTAAATACTGTCTTTCCCATATCCATATCTCAGCAATATATACAAATTGGCAAATCTGTTGTATCTGAATTTGAAACTACAGTAAATCCTTACTCTTGTATAATTTACTAATATATAATTTTAGCTGATTAAGCAAGTTTACTTTGGGATTCTGCTTAAATAATGAGTACTTCACAAGAGAATTTTAGGTTTAGCAAAATTCCAAACTATGGTAGGAACTCTTACTATATATACATAATAATTATATATAAAATCCCCACTTACATTTCAGGTTTAATCTGTTGTAATATATTGGTCTTTTAGTCGTGTCACTTGATTGACGGTATAGAACTATGATAATTATGTCCCTTTTTGTGCATTTGGTAAATTTTTAAGATATAATGTGTAGAGCAGACCTTTTTCCTCAAATATTAAATCTGGATGTGTCATCATGAAGGGTCTAGGATTTGTTCGCCTTGCAAGATAACAGGTCTACTTATCTTCTGAGGTTGTTTGCTATATAAACATCCTTGGAATTCTAGTGTGTAATAGAAGCTGTTGGTGCCTCTATTCACAAGATGTGCAAAAATGTTAGACCCATGAAGAATTATCTCCTAATAAAGCTTTTATCTTTTGCATACTAAAGTTTAATCCCCTTATGGGTTTAGAACATTTGGACTAGTTATTTGTAGCAATCATTTATTGCTGCAATGATACAGAGTAGCCGTGATTTTATTTTTTTAATTTATTATTATTATTATTGTGGGGGGGGGAAGGGACAGAGAGAGAGAAAGAGAGAATCCTAGGCAGTCTTCATGCCCAGTCCAGAGCCGGATGCAGGCCTCAATCCTACTCAAGTAAGGGGCTCAAGCCCCTAGGTCATGAACTGAGCTGAAATCAAGAGTTGTATGCTCAACCAACTGAGACACACACACACACACACACACACACACACACACACACACACACGCCCCAAGAGTAGCAATCGTTTTAAATTCAGTATCTTAAAATAACAAGTGTTTACTGCTTGCTCCTGTGTCTACAAGGCAACTGTTGCACTTTGGTTAATCTAGGCTGGCTTGGTTGCATGGCTCTGCTTTATGCTGTGAATCAGGGTTAAATTCTTTTCCACATGCTTCAGAATGAGTCCCAGGCAGAAGGACTCATGCTTCAGAATGAGTCCCAGGCTGAAGTAGGTTTTTAATGGCCAAAACCCAAAGGCTGGCCAAATCAGTGGAGTACACTTTGATCCTTTGCTCACATCATTTCTCTCTCATACTGTTATCCAAAGTAAGTCACATGGCCAATCCCAGAGTCCCTTGGGCAGGAAAATATCCTCTTCTCCAAAACAGAGAGGAAGCTAAGAAGCTGTTTGTTGTATAATATCTGATCAACTCCAACATTATTTAAGTTGTTTCTCATTCTCAGTGAATATGGTTCAACTTTTTATCTGCTAATTACCCATGGCAAAAATAGAAAGAAATACTCAGAAGGTTGATAACACTTGTTCACTGCCTGAATTAAGAACCAGTAATGTATGGCGTAATTTTAAGAATAGTAGTTGTGTATATGACTTTGCAGTTTTGAAATATTTTACATATAAAATTTCATGGACTGCCCCAAACAACAATGGAGGTGGAAGAAATGACATTGATAGCTCTCATTTTTCCAGCTAGGATCCTAAGGTTCAGGGCCAAACCAGGCAAACCTGAGCCTCAAGCTCTCATATTCAAGACCATGCTGAATAAGTATCCATAAAGAATTTAGCCTCATGTCATTAAAACTTTTGTCTTATATTAAAACAACATGTTCAACTCTAAGACACCCTGTTAATCTGGTTGGTTAAGTATGGAACAAGTATTCTTTTGTAAAAAATCTGGAGTTCAGAATACATCATAGTTTTTTATTGACCTTACACTGATTTATTAATGTTTTGTATGAGTCAAATGACTTTAGGGTATTTTGTTTGTTTGTTTCAAGTTTTTATTTAAATTCTAGTTAGCTGACAGATGGTGTAATATTGGTTTCAGGAGCGGAATTTAGTGATTCATCACTTACATCTAACACCCAGTACTCATCACCAATGCTCTCCTTAATACTTTAGGGTATTTTTATCTTAATTTAGTTTTAATTGTCACTGTTGCCTGTATTTATTTACTTATTTTTAATGTGTGATTGAATCTCTTTATAAATCAAATGTAATAGAGATCCTTTCACAAAGAGAGATTTGTGAAAATCTGAACTTCATAAAAGTTCATGCAATCAAACTTTAAACTCTGTGATAATGTCAATTGCCTACAACTTACCTTGCCTTCTACAGCACCTTTGAATCCCTAACACCCACCATGCAAAAGGCTTATCACAAAATAGTAATTTATTCTGCGTAGTTTTGTGCAGTAAAGCTTTCAATGTATGCAGCATTGTGAAATGCACATGAATGAATATCTATTTCTCTGTGTACATATAATTCAAATTATATTACAGGATAGCTTTTTCTTAATTAAGGGGAGGAACACTATGTATTTTGTCAAGTAATCTCTATTTTTTTCTAAATTTTCATTATTATAGATTTATAACCTACCACTATTAGGATCACTATAGGATCTATATCCTGCCCCTTAGAATTTTTTTTTTTTTTGGTCTATAGCTATTATTCAATCTTTATTTTCCTTTGTTTTTGCATTTTAAAGTGCTTCATTAGGTTTAAAGATTATTTCATTAAGTTTTATTAAACTCATTAAACTGAGAGACTAAGTGCCACCTGACACACACAAAAAGAATAAGGGACCCAGAAATACTTTACTGAAGACCATGAAACCTATTATCATTACTGTCCATGCAATAATTTTAGATTTTTTATAGTGAAAAAAATTAAAATCATACATGAAAAGTCTAAATAATTTGTCTATTTGACTAATTTTCAAAAAAAATGTTTAATTTGATTAATTTAGCCAAGCACATGACTTGTTTCATTTGTGTGTGTGTATATATATATTTAATTATTTTTTCACTAGTATCTGATAGGTACCTTGGGTCTGGATAACCAAGAGTGATGATTACACAGTTCAGTCTCGTTTGGACACTTTGTGCCATTTGGATGGAATTCCAATCCCTAGATCATCTCATTCCTCCACTGAAGCTATGTAAATACTGTGTATTTTCTTCTCCTTCTCTTGTCTACTTTTTGCAATGCTGCTTCTGAATACACATCATGCTTCCTATTTTATCTAATAAATCTAAGACATTTTTCTATGAATTACGGTAAGTACTAACTCTATATTTATTTCTAAAATTTGTATTTCTCTCTAAAAACTAATGTCTCTTTGCATTTTTTAAATCTTTGTTTTACCTTAAACATTGGTATTTATCAATTGTCTGTGCAGCTTAACTTTAATTTTAGAAAAAAAAAAGTATACATGAAGCCAGAAAAAGATCAGATTAAATCTTTTAATGGCTATATATTGTTTTAATAAAGTGACATGGTTGGAATGCTTGGTTAGTTTAGATCCATAGGCATTTCATTTTGAGCTACAGAACCCTGGATATTACGTTTGGTTCTGGACCATCAGATTTTGAAAAGCCTCTGGGATAATGGCCTAATTCTGAGGCCAAACAGATTTGACACACCATCAGAGTCTGGGAAAGTGCAATTGTTTCTGGCAAGACAACTCCTTCAGGAAAAAATACAAAGTACACACACACACACACACACACACACTACAGTTGAAAAACCTGAAATAAAGTTTGAGTCTTAACCTTTTATTTTAAAAAAAAAAGTTATTTTAAAATGCTCAGGAACTAGCTAATATGAAAACCAGAAGCAGAATGGCATTGCTTTATTAGTTATAAATCTCTTAAAACATTAGTACAATGTAATATATGTTCATCTTAACTTAAATGTCTTATAAATTTTAGGGGCATCGGAGTGCCTCAGTTGGTTAAGCCTCTGCCTTTGGCTCAGGTCATGATCTCAGGGTCCTAAGACCCAGCCCCATGTCCTGATCCCTGACCTGCTTCTCCTTTTGCCTCTGCCCCTCCCCCAACTCATGCACTCTCTTTCTCAAATAAATAAATAAAATCTTAAAAACAAGTATTAAAAAATGTTTAATGAGTTTTAGAATGTGTAAATTTAGAATATAGCTTCTGCAAATTACTGTAGTTTATCCTACTTTTAAATTCTCAAAAATTTGGAACTTACATTAACTTTCAAAAAGTAAGACACAACTTATTACCAGCTCCGTATCCGTGTTTTCAAAGACCTGAACTCATTTAAAAAATAATAGATTAATTTCCTTTTACTGTTCACATCACAAATATTTTTAAAAGGAATACATATAAAACTTTTAATTGATGGGACGCCTGGTGGCTCAGGGGGTTAAAGCCTCTGCCTTTGGCTAAGGTCAGGATCTCAGCATCCTGGGATCAAGCCCCGCATGCATCGCATCGGGCTCTCTTCTCAATGGGGAGCCTGCTTCCCCCTCTCTCTCTGCCTGCCTCTCTGCCTACTTGTGATCTCTCTCTCTCTCTCTGTCAAATAAATAAATAAACTCTTTAAAAAAACTTTTAATTGGTGAATAAATGTTAAAATATAACCCAAAATATATCTAGTTATTTATCCATAATATAAATAAATTACTTAGATTGCAAAAGAATATAACAACTTGAAAATTTTTATAGTAGTATATATATAGTAACAATAATATTTAAAAGAAACTAAGCTATGACTCATGCACTGGATCCATATGGTGGTATATCATATCTTTCTATAGATTGTTAGTAAAGAACGTCTGGTCAAGATGGCTGGACAAACACAGGAAGTCCAATCTCCCTCTCTACATATGTAGAAATGCAGGATACAGTCAATAAATATACTTTTGGAAGATTTAATTCAAGAAAGAAAATTTCTGGATATCAAAAATTAATAGCTGGCCCACAGCATTATTATCAGAAGTTGTCATGTTTTATCCAGCAGGGACAAAAATCAGATGTACTGTTGATAACTGTGATGACTATCATAGAAACTGCAGTCTATGTCACAGGAATTGAGCTGAGGTCAAGCATTTGGGTAAGAGCCAGAAGGGATATATTATACCCACGAAAGAAAACTTGAAAATAGCTGCCTATTGTCCTAGCATCATTGCACGAGGTTAGTCTGTGGGTAGAAAAGGATTTACTTGTGAAAAATTACAACCCCAGACTGTGTCTCAAAAAGTCGAGGTACATGAGAAAATTAATATCATACAAGGTACAGAGGGACCAAAGCAAAATGGACAATCAAGAAAGAAAAAGAGATAATGAAATAAAAGAAAATATATAAGCAATACTTATACAAAAAATACTTCAGCAGGTTTAAAATTTAAATAGATAAAAATAAGAAAAAATATTAAAAAAGAAAATAAAAATATAGAATTGGCAATATAGAATTGCTGAATATTTGAATGATCAAACTAAAATAGGAAAGAGAATATGTTGAAACTTGAAAAATACAATATAGTGTGAAAACTTTGGGAAAGGTAGGTAGCTGAGGGACTAATTTGTATAAACATTAAAATACTTAGCTTAATTTAAAGCTATTATTTAGTTTGTATTCATATATTAATTCTTCATTCATTTATTCTCTGTATATAACACATACAGTTATTAAGAGCTATGGCTAGCATTAATAAAATAAAGTTTTTTTCTCATTTATGTACAACACCTTTAAAATAAAAAGACTGAGCTATGGTATAAAATACAGTAGATAGTATACTCGTATTTTAACATTAATTTCAAAACTCTATTTTTCTTATATTTAAGTATATTAGCAATCTAAATTATATATTTTTATGTATGTAAGGAGAAAGTCAACTCTTATTCCAGATGGGCCAATATTTTTTTAATAGCAAATATAATTTTCTCATTGAATTATTAAGAAGACTTTTGTTACAGATCAAATTCACAAATATATTCAGAAACTTATGACTCATAGTCTAAGAAACCTAGAAATTCAGAAGATAAAGGAAAACAGAATTTATACATATTTTTAAGCATTATGTGTAAAAATTAAAAAAACATGGAAATCAAAATGATTTGAAAACTATAAAACATATATTAAAGATAAAGAGGTTTTCTCTAATATATGGAAATTACTTCTACTAACTTTTGAGAAATGCCAATAATACCAAAAGAAAAGTGATCTAATGAGATTTGATTAGACTATATGCAAAACAAGCATTACAAAATATGTTTAAAGATGCTCTCCACATCTTTGCCTGTCAGAAATTTTCAATATATATTAAAATTAGAATTTTACATATACAAAGTCAAATAGTTTTAATTCTGGAGCTCCATATAAAAAATGAACTATATCATTATCATAATTGACAGATACAAAATTTAGGCAAAGATTAATTACACCCATTAAAATGAGACAGATTTTTTTTTAGTAAATGGTAAGCATTTTCATGTTACATTGTATATTGAGAAAAAATAAGTTGTATATAGGATGATTCAATATTTGTAAAATATAAAAGGAAACAACCTCTTTGTGTGTGTGTGTGCGTGTGTGTGTGTGTATGTGTGTGAAGAGCATTACTTCTTAGAGTGATAGAAGATGGAAAAGAGAGATTGGCAAGAAATAGAAAAAACAGATTGTAGCAAATGTGAGAGCAAAACTGGATGAATTTTAAATGAAGATAATATCAAAATATTTTTAAGAAATATGTAAATATTGAATATGTACATTGGCAAGAATTATAAGTTGAGATAGATAAAAATATCTGATGTAGTTCTGTGAGTGTAGTCTTGGACTTTCATCATCTTACTGTAATGTCTACAATAAACTATTACTTTGATTAAAAAAAGTAACATTATTTCTTATCTTATGCATACAGCACATACCCAAACATCTTATTAAATAATTACATCTATTCAATATAGCCATAGAAGTTATCTAACAGAGTGCATTAGTCTTTCAAGGACAGCCCAATTCCAATAATTAGTCATTTTGAGAAAAACAGTTCCATTGTTTTCTCAGCTTGATAAAGATACTCATTCAAGTTGTAGGCTAAGATAGATTTAATAAAAAGTCAATTTTAGCTGTTTCATCTTGGCAGTGGTTTGGGATATCACTTACTTCATTTGTAATTCTAGGATATCTACAAGATACCACTTGATATTTGAAATGCTATAAAAGTGTGTATCAAGGAAAAAAATTCTAATTTCAGATGTGTCTATATTCTCAGTAACATATAACTATCACCACATCAAAAAAATGATATGGTCACATTATTAAGTTAGCTTCTAATTCTACACGTTTTGATTTCCTTAACATTTACACTTTTATTGAATTTCATTTTTTCAATTACAAAATAATATTGTAAAAGTTTTATATAAATTTTCAAGGTCTTCTTTTTCTCGATATTTATTCTAAGGAAATAATTGGAAATGCATAGGAAGTTTTTCCAACAAGGATTTTTGCCACATGCCATATACTATAATAGAAAAAGAGAGATCAATATAATGCTTTTAATTGATAATATGTCATGCAGCCATTTTATTGGAATTCTTAGGTCTAGAAACATAGAATAAACTTTAAAAATAATGTTAGTTAGGGGCGCCTGGGGGGCTCAGTTGGTTGGGCGACTGCCTTCGGCTCAGGTCATGATCCCGGAGTTCCAGGATCGAGTCCCATATCAGGCTCCCAGCTCTGCAGGAAGTTTGCTTCTCCCTCTGACCTTCTTCTCTCTCTCTCTCTCTCTGTCTCTGTCTCTCTCTGTCTCTGTCTCTCAATAATAATAATAATAATAATAATAATGTTAGTTAAAAAAATAATAATCTTTTTTAAAAATTTCAGTTCAAATATCTTTAAATTCAAAGCAATGAATCTAATTGTTAACTTGAAAGAAGTACAATAAATATATAGCTATCTAAAAATGAGTAAATACAGGAGAAATAGAGTAAAATTTCAAGTATTCTATCTGGGAGGGATAATATTAAAATGATTACTCCATTAAACATTAAGCAATTTTTCTATCAAATTAATTTTTTCAATATTATGCCACTATTTATTTCCAATACCTAACTCACAGGTCATATATCATGTGTATTTCTACCTGCTATCCACACTAATTTGGTTTTTACAGTGCCAACCTCTTAACCTAACAAGCTTCTTTATATGTTTTTATGTCCAGAAATTCTGTAACTTTGCAAATTAGGCATACAATGTCAGCAATCCACTCAAAAGCTGTTATATGTAATTCTCACTATTTTAATGTGAAATTTAATAAAACCATAGGTCAGAGATTTATACTTCTAAAATGTGAGTGTATCTTTAGATTTCAGACCTATTCTTTCCTAAATGTCTATCATCATATTAGAGATATATGAAGACATTGTTGTTAGTAATCAACCTCTCCCAAATATCTTTCAGATTAGTTCTGTCCAGTTACCAGTTAAAGCAATTGATGAATGCAAATTGATGAATTAAAGAGAAAAAGAGATATAGTGAAAGAAGGAAGGAAGGAAGGAAGGAAGGAAGGAAGGAAGGAAGGAAGGAAGGAAGGAAAAGAAGAAGAAGAAGAAGAAGAAGAAGAAGAAGAAGAAGAAGAAGAAGAAGAAGAAAGAGGAAAGAAAAGAAAGAAAGAAAGAAAGAAAGAAAGAAAGAAAGAAAGAAAGAAAGAAAGAAAGAAAGAAAGAAAGAAAGAAATCAGATGGGAAGACATTATCAACAACGACAGCAACAAAAGAAGTAAACTCCCAAGCTTTTTGTGCATCTGAACATTGTAAAAGTTTTTCAAGTGTGCAGCACACCAAGGCAGAAATATTGCTATGCAATTTCAGAACACTGGAGACAAAGACTTACAAGCTGGAGAAAGAGAGAGAATATTCCTTAGTTGCTAAGCTTATGGGAACCCCACAAATCCTGTATAATCAAGGATCATAAATAAAATGTACATTTTGTTAATACAAACTTCCTCAGAAAACATTTCAACTTTGATCAAATGTGTAGTTGTAGAAATAGAATTCTTCACATTTGACATAAACTTACCAGATAGATGTCATTCCTGAACAAACTGGCATGGAGAAGATCTGCAAAACGTGTATCTATGAACAGAACATCTGGACACAAATTACTAGAAAAATATTACTTAAAATTATTAATAAAAGCACGTGACATGGTGATTGAGTTTGGGGAGTTATGTGTGTGAGTGTGCTTGTGCATTTGTATAAATGTTTCAAATGTTTTTAAATCAGTATCATCACTGTTTGTTAGTATGATTTCATTAATTCTTAGCAAATAATTCAGTGATCTTTACAAAGCCCCATGTTGCACAACTTTTTCAGATATTGTCAAATGCAACATAAAACCTAACA
Organism: Nasua narica; assembly: GCA_028533885.1. Classification (NCBI taxonomy): domain Eukaryota; kingdom Metazoa; phylum Chordata; class Mammalia; order Carnivora; family Procyonidae; genus Nasua; species Nasua narica. The sequence goes on from CM052814.1 coordinate 17,481,925, forward strand.
AAATTTAATACATGGCATTCAGGTAAATTTTTAAAAATATTTATTCTGCCAGGATGCCTGGCTGGCTCAGTCGGTAGAGTGCATGACTTTTGATCTCAGGATGGTAAGTTTGAGCCACATTGGGTGTAGGGATAGCTTAAAATAACATTAAAAAAAACTTAATCTGCCTTAATTTATTGGAAGTAATGTCCATTCAAGCGAGGAACATTTCTGGTGTGTTTAAATAATTAATCAGTTTTGAAATCTAATTTATGTCTTTGTTTAAGTATTTAGGAGGAGAACAAAATTGTATTATACTGACTATGTGGGAAACACTATGTAGAGATTCCATTGTTGTGTCAGTGTTCTAAATACTTGTCTATCTTGGGAGTATAGATCATCCTCAGTGGGCTTTGAGTCCCTGCTGGTGTAATTAGTGGTCTATTCTCTTGGGACAAAACACTGATGGTAATTGCTGAACTATCTTGCCTTGCTGATAAAATTTCCCACCTCAGTTCTGGCTGGTGTTATTCTTCAGCTTTACAATCTCCTCAACTTCAGGGAACCTGGCAGGGAACCTGGCAGGCACATAAAATATGCTCCTCGGCTACCCTTGTTCTTTCACAAAGGGTTATTTATGATTTCATGTATCTTTTGAAACTGACACATACCATGGGAAACAAGAAAGGTGCTAGATTAAGTCTTAACTCTGCCTCATACATTACATAGTTCTCTCTGATTTAATCTGGTTGGGCACATAGTGATCTAGGGCTTCTCTGAGAAATATGTAACCTCCAAAGTCTATGTCAAGATATGAAGGGATAGGTCCTGTTATAGTTGCTAAGGCTGCCATAAAGTAATACTATGGACTGGATGGGCTTAAAAATACAAGAATTTAACTTTTCACAGTTCTAGAGGCTGGAAGTCCAAAAGTAAGGTGTCAGTAGGTTTAGTTTTTCTTGAGGTCTCTGTCCTTAGATCGTAAATATCTACCTTCTCACTATGTTCTCATATGGTCTTTTCTCTGTGAGTATGCATTACTGGTGTCTCTTCCTCTTACAAAAACACTATTATATTGGATCATCGCCCTATCTTTATGACCTCATTTAGTTTTATTTATCTCTTTAAAGACCTTATCTCTAAATACAGTTATATTGGTGATTAAGGCTTAAACATGTGAATTTGGAGTGGGGTACCTGGGGGGGGCAGTGCTATAATAAGTCTCGATGTCCTCGATTACTCAAAGCTACTGAGATATTTTGAAAACTCCAGTGGGTACAGCCACTAACCTGTATCCCACATTCCTCAATAAACAGCCACTTCTGTAAGTCCTCTGAAATTTTCAAATTCTCCAGTTGCCCAATTCCTTCTCCAGAATTAGCTAGCCACTCCATGCTTCAGTAAATAAACTTTTAATCCTGACTGCTTGGGTCCTCCTTGACCCTATTCCAGTTCTATTGTGAACATTAGGCCTGGTTGGTTAAGATTGATTATATTGTCCCTCTTCTCTAAAGAAAGGATTTTAACAAGAGGTTTAGATGATCCATACTACCTCAGATGATAAAATATTTACAGGCACTAAAATATAGATAGAAAAGATATGAAACATGGTAGGTGATAACCAATGCCTAATGCTACTCTTACTGCCTGTTTAAACAAAGACTAAAATTAAAACTTAAAATATGTGGAAATTAAACAGCACATTGGTGAACAACCAATGAATCAAAGAGGAAATCAAATGGGAAATTACAAAAAAAAATACCAAAATACCCTGAGACAAATGAAAATGGAAACAAAATAACAAAACTTGTGAGATGCTGCAAAAGCAATTCTAAGAGGAATGTTTCTAATGATAAACACTTATGTTAAGAAAAAAAGAAATATTTCAAATAAAGAAACTAATTTTATGTCTCAAGGAGCTAGATAAGGAGGAACTAACCAAGCCCAAATTTTGTAGAAGAAAGGAAATAATAAAGATTAGAGCAGAAATAAATAAAATAGAGTCTAGAAAGAATAAACAAGACTGACTAACCAGAACAAAAGAGAGAGGGCTCAAATAAATAAAGTTATAAATAAGAGAAGATTTACAACTAATACCACAGAAATACAAAGGGTCATCAGAGATGACTATGAAAAATTATACACTAAAAGAATGTGGAATTAGCATAAAAACAGACATATAAACCAATGGACCAGAAGAAAGACTCTCAAATAAATCTACAATATCAACATTGGCAAGTATGCCAAGAACATCCAATGGGGAAAATAGCTTCTTCAATAAACAGTGTTGGGAAAACTGTATATCCACATGCAGAAGAATGAAATTGGACTCTCATTTCACATCATGTACAAAAATGAACTAAAAATGCATGCAAGACTTAAATGTCACACCTGAAACTGAAACTACCAGAAGAAAACAAAGAGGAAAAAAATCTCCTTGACATTGATCTTGGCAAAGATTTTTTGGATATGATAGCAAAATCACAAGCAGCAAAAGTGAAAATAAGCAAGTGGGAGTATGTCAAACTACAAAGTTTCTACAAAGCAAACAGAGTGAAGACACAACCTATGGAATAAGAGAAAATAATTGCAAATCACTTGTCTGATAAGGTGTTAATATCCAAAATATCTAAAGAACTCAAGTAACAAAATACCAAAAAATTAAGAAAAAGGAAGCAAACAAAATAATCCAAATAAAAATGAGTAAGGGGAATGAATAAACATTTCTCAAAAGAAGACACACAAATTGCCAATAAGTATGTGAAAGTGTGCTTAATGTCACTAATCACCAGAGAAACAGAAATCAAAAGCACAATGAGATACTACATCACATCTGTTAGAAAGGTTATTATAAAAAGATAAAAACTTTAAAAATGGTGGGAAAAATAAGTGTTAGTGGAAAAGGGAACCTTGGCACACTATTTGGTGGGAACTAAATTGTTATAGCCACTATGGAAAACAGAATGGAAGTTCCTTGAAAACTAAAATCAGAACTACCATTGTTAGAGTGGGTTAGCATTAGAACAACCATCTTAAGGGTCGGGAAGCCATTTTGCTGAACAACCCCTGGCCGAAACTGCCTATGTGACCTTGAGAAGAGAGGAGCTAGCTAAACCTGACAAACAACTTAATCATAACCGACCAAAACGTGGGCGGTGGTCACAACACAGATGTCCCGGCCTAAACCACCAGGGCATATCAAAAAGAGCCTTTCAAAAGGAACTTATCTTGCTAAACCAAACCCCTGGGTGGGATGTAAACAAGAAGGAACTTATCTTGCTAGACCAAACCCCGGGGAGGGGGGTGGGAGCATAAGCAAGAAAAGTTGTATGTACTGTGGAAAATTACTGTAAGTTGGATGTTTTGAAAATGCTATATAAACCCTTGGCTTTGAGTATTCTGGGTCCTTGTTGAAATCCTCTGCTTTGGGCAGATACTTGGACCCCAGCTAGCTGGAAATAAACCTCGCTGTGTGGTTTGCATTATCGTGGGTTTCCTTTGTCTGTTGAGGGGTGGTTGACATTGGACACTAGCACCTTATGATCCAGCTATCCCACCTCTGGGTATATATTCAAAAGAAATGAAATCAATATCTTGGAAAGACATATGCACTCTTAGGTTCATTGCAGCATTATTCATAATATCCAAAGTATGAAAACAACCTAAATGTTTATCAATGAATGAATGAATGAAGAAAATGTGATATATATACATATATATATATATACATATGTATATATATATACACACACACACACAAGGAGATATTATTCAACCTTAAAAAATGGGGATCGTGCCATTTGCAGTAGCATAGATGCCATTCTGCTAAGTAAAATAAGCCTGACATAGAAGCTCAAATACTGCATTTTACTTATATGTGGAATCTAAAAAAGTAGGACTCATAAAAGCAGAGTAGAATGGTGGTTGCCAGGGCCTGGGACTTAGAATAAAAAGAGAGGTGTTGATTAAAAGGTAAAATGTTTTAGTTACACAGAATATATATATTCTGGAGATATAATATGATGCATGGTAGTTATTGTTTATAATACTCTATTGATGCTTCAAATCTGCTGAGAATAAATCTTCAGTGTTCTAACCACCAGGGAAAAAAGGTAACTATGTGAGCTGATCGATATGGTAATTAGGTTAATTGTGGTAGTCATTTCACAGTGTATACACAGATAACACTTCATGTTCTATACCTTAAATACAAGCAGTGTCTACACAAGTCAGAAAGTCGAAGTTTTGAAATTTATTTAAAGAAACCAAATCGTATATCTAAAATTAATTTTAGAACTTAGTTCCACTCAATTGTTTCATTATTTCAACCAGTATCAATTGCCATTTAATTTATCCTAACTCTATTTTCCTCTTATTCCTATTAGAATCCCCTGTGAAATTTCCTGGCCATTGAAACACAGCCCCAGGATTCTCTAGCCAATAGTAATTCAGATATCAATACTACAGACTTTGAAACATCAGTTTCATTAGCTTGAAAAAGGTGATTTATTTAGCTTGCTTTCTAGCAACTTTGAACATTCAATATGTACTAAAAATCTGCACATAACACAGTATACTTCTCCACACTGACCCTTCAAATGTTTTCTAATTCAATAAGGTTAAAAAGGAGCTTCCTCACACCGTATTTCAAGCTTATATAGGAAGTATTAGTTATTAGAAGATAATTTAAAAAATCAGGAGGAATTATGTTTTATCTGTAGAGTTATGAATATATTTTGATCATATGGGTTTATGTAAAAATCAACTTAAGGTTTTCAACAGATGTTCATCTACTTGATGGTATAACATTTTGCTTGGCCTAAAAATAATAAGCAATATGTATCAAATGAAAAAAAGCAATCTGCTTTCTGTGATTCCTTCTACAGTCAAGTTATTTAATAGAATTTAGAAACAAGTGAACTTAGGAAACAGAAAACTTCTGAAGCAAGTAACAAAAATATTTTTCATTTCCACATTTTATTTTAATAGGACATACAACCCACACTAGAAATTTGGTGTTGGTTTTGTGATGACAAAATTTGTATTATGCCTCTGAGAAAACAAATTCTATCATTTTTTCCCAAATGTAATCCTTTTGCAAATACACTATCATGAAATTTTTATTCATTAGAAAGGTTGTACATTCTCACATATTTACCAAATAATTGATGTGTCTATCAATTATTTGGACTATCAAAGTTTGTCTAGGGCTAAATCTGTTTCAAGTCCTTCATTACTGTTATGCCCAGATTTTGAGATCCCCAAATACCACCAGGGAGCCGAGTCCGATGCAAAAGCAAAAGAGCCCTTTATTCAAGCTAGCTTGAGCTCTCCCTCACACTCACCGACACAGCGGCGTGGTGTAGAGAAAGAGAGCGAGTTTCAAAAAGCACAACAGTTTTAGAGGGGTCAGTGGCCAATGAAATTGTAACAC
>CM052814.1:17487837-17530507 GCA_028533885.1 Nasua narica
CGACACAGCGGCGTGGTGTAGAGAAAGAGAGCGAGTTTCAAAAAGCACAACAGTTTTAGAGGGGTCAGTGGCCAATGAAATTGTAACACAGAATGTTGCTTAGTAACTGTTTGATCTAGCCTATCACCCTGGCCAGAATTGGTGCACAAGTTTGGCGGGCAAAAGGCGGGGTTTATATTCTTTCCCAGGCAGGGGTTCCGCGTTCCTATTGACTAACCCAAACCCAACCCATAGGCCCTCTGGGCTAATTAGCTCAAGGGAGGGCTGAGCCACACTCAGACCCTCCCAGAGGCAGGTCCTGCAGGGGGGCCACACACAAGAAGGCAGGTGTAAGCAAAAGGAACCCGCCCTGCTCTGCTCCTTCAATTACTTCTTTTTGTCCTTGTAACTTTTCTCTCTTCCACTCAGTCTGTTCATTTCAATGAGAAAGAATTTCCTTAGGATGGCCTGAAGCTTGTTGCATCCACAATCTGAAGGAGCAGAGGAGGGCTGGCTCCTTTTGCTTACACCCACCTTCTTGTGTGTGGCCCCCGCAGAACCTGCCTCTGGGAGGGTCTGAGTGTGGCTCAGCCCTCCCTTGAGCTAATTGGCTCAGAGCGCCTGTGGGTTGGGTTTGGGTTAGCCAATAGGAACACAGAACCCCTGACCAGGAAAAAATATAAACCCCACCTTTTCTCCCGCCAAACTTGCGTGCCAATTCTGGCCAGGGTGTTAGGCTAGTTCAAACAGTTACTAAGCAACTTTCTGTGTGTTACAATCTCATTGGCCACTGGCCCCTCTAAAACTGTTGTGCTTTTTGAAACTCGCTCTCTTTCTCTACATCACGCCGCTGTGTCGCTGAGTGTGGGAGACTGAGCTCAAGCTAGCTTGAATAAAGGGCTCTTTTGCTTTTGCATCAGACTCAGCTCCCTGGTGGTCTTTGGGGATCTCAAAATCTGGGCATAACAAATCAAGTTAAGAACCTCCTGAAATATGCAAAGACTTAATACATGGACCAACTGACATATGAGAAATCCAGAAGGCAGTTAGTTTTCCACACCTCTGGTGAGGCACAGCCAAGATCTGCACTGAATCTAGTAGGAACACTTGTGGTATTTACTGGTCATGCCCCTTCCTCTGGCACATTAATGCACAATCAAGAGAAAATTCCCAATTTCTGACTTCTCTCTGAGGAAAGAAAAAGAGGAATGGAACCTACATCCTGATGGGGTTTGGGAATATAGGTGAGGTTTGGTGGGGTGAGGTCCTGAGCCCACGACCAAGAAAGAATTCTTGAGATCTCGCTGGTGCAAAAAAGTGGTTTTATTAAAGCACGGGGGCAGGAACCTCGGGCGGAAAAAGCTCCCACCCCAGGGTTTGTGAGGTGTGGCTGATTACTGTGGGGTTAGGGGAGGTAAGGAAAAGGGAGGTTTCAAAAGGATTTTGTATATTAAAGAAGACACACAGGGTACCAGAGGCCTTGCCATTGTCAAGGTTGTTTTTCCCTCTAGCAAGGCATTAATAGTAAAATAGTTGGGAGTTCCCAAGAAGAATATTATACTTAGCCTGCTTTAAGTATCTGTCAATGGGCTGCAGATTATAAGGAAGTTTAATTTTATCTACATTCCCTTCTGGAAGTTAGGCCCTTGATAGAACTGTTTTATTCTTGTAAATTGCTAAAACTTTTGTAAACGGAGGGGGAACTCAGGTCTTGCAAGACTGTAATTTCTCTAAGTTAACTATTTGTTTTTCCTTTAGGGCAGCCAGGAGTGCCTGAGGAACGTCACGAATATCCCATTGGGTATCTCATGGGGTTTGTGGGGTGTCAGCTTCCGCCTGTCCTCAGCTAGCATTCTGCTCCCTCATCACATCCCATGTTGTTTTTGGGGGGAGATTGCATGAGGGTTGGTTTTTGTCTTGCCTCAACATAAATGCTGACAGGAATGGGCAGCACCTTGGAGGCCACTAAGAATAAAGAGCATTGCCATGGCTTGGTCTAACACGAGTGTTTGCAGGGAGTTACTACAGATAGACACTAGGGGAAGCTCCAGGACCATGGCTTGTTACAACACTGAGAGGCTTCAAGTACCACAGACCCCCTAATGTGTAGAAGGAGACACACCCGTTCAACTAGGAGATTACATGCGCAAGCTCAGAGAAAATACATCGCTAGAATAGGCCTGAGAAGTCTACAGAATTTCTAGCCAGGCTGATTGGCGATGACACACAGGGAAAACAATGTGAACTCAGAAACAGCTATTGGAAGGATGTTTCTAGGAGCTAAAAATGCTGGCAGCTACCAGATCCTGGAAGAGACAGGAATGGGTTCTCCCCAACAGTCTCTTTAGGGAGTATGGCCCTGCTCGCACCTTGATTTCAGCCCAGTCAGTAATCCTGATTTCTTCTAGGCTTCAGAAATGTAAGAAAAGGGGCACCTGGATGGCTCTGTGGGTTAAAGCCTCTGCCTTCAGCTCAGGTCATGATCTCAGGGGGATCAAGCCCCGCAAGATGCTCTCTGCTCAGCAGGGAGCTTGCTTCCCCCTCTCTCTCTGCCTGCCTCACTGCCCACTTGTGATCTCTTTCTCTCTGTCAAATAAATAAATAAAATCTTTAAAAAAATAAAGAAAAGAAATGTAAGAAAATAAATTTAGATTGTTTAAAGCCACGCTGTTTGTGGTAATTTGTTACAGCAGCCACAAGAAAATAATACAGTTACTAACTTCGTATGGATATGAGTTGTGCTTTGAATGCAAACACACAAATAAAAGCCATGGAATGAATGATGTTGACTGTGTTAAAAAAAAAAAGCTGGGAAAGAAAGAAATTAAGACTTAAGAACCCAAGGGATATGGTTAGCATCTGAAGGAGTAATTTGGTTATAGTTTTAAGTATGTAGTAATTTGCTTATGGCTAAAGGAAAATTAATTTCCAGAGTTCTTATACTATCATGCGTAAACACTCAATTATTTAAAAAAAACACACAAGTGCAATAAATGAAGTAATTGAAGTGAATGGATAATTAATACACTTTAAAAATTTACTAAAATTATTGTTATGTGCCTAATAACATGAGTCATTTATGGTCTCTAAAGGTTTTATATTTTTTAATTAATTTATTTGTTTTTGCAATAGAGAGTATGAATGAAGTTGCTGAAAGGATGTATATAAATGCATATATCATATTGCAATTTTTTTTAAAGGGACTGAAAATATAATACTTAAGAGCATAGGGTTTGAGACTAAAATCACTGTTTAAATCCTGGCTCTATTATTTACCAGTTGGGTGACCTTGGGTATATTATTTTACCTTTCTGTGTCTTGTTTATTCAGTCTGTAAACTAGTGATTTAAAGAGACTTCACTAGGTTGCTGTCTGTATTAAATGGATTGGTATTTATACATTATTTAGAACTGTACTAAGCATTTCGTTCTTTAACAATGTTAATATGAGATGCCTTTCTGCCAGTTGGTAGAGCACACAATTCTTGATCTTGGGATTGTAAGCTCAAGTCCCATGTTGGATGTAGAAGTTACCTTAAAAATTAAAATCTTTCAAAGTGTTTGTTAGTAAACAAGACCTACTTGAAGTACTCATCACTCTGGGCATAAGTTAAATTTATGATCTTTAAGACACCAGTGATTTTAAGAAGCTTTGCCAATCTTATAACTGTCAGTCCATTAAGACTATTATAACAAAAATACCATAGACTGGTGTTAAACAATAAACATTTATTTCTCACAGATGTTGAAGCTGGGAAATCCAAGTCCAAGACCGAGGTGCTGGAAGATTCGGTGTGTTAGGAGAGTCTACCCTAGACGACTTAGTACCTTAGATGACTATCTTTTTCCTGTGTCCTCACATAGTAGAAGGCATGAGGGAGCTCTCTGGGATCTCTTTTATAAAAGCACTAATCCCATTCATGGGTTTAGTCATGGGTGGATCATGGGCTCCACCCTCACAATCTAATCACCCAAATACCCACCTCCAAATACCATCACATTGGCAATTACGTTTCAACATATGAATTATGAGGGGCACAAACATTTAGTCGATAGCAATTTAAAAAACTGCCAGTTTTGGAAAACTAAAAGAAAAATAGGTAGTATTATGTTAATGTTTCCTTTTAGGAGCCATGTGTTTCAAAAATGTTAACATAGAAAACAAATATTTAAAAGAGGAAATGAGGCACCTGGCTTGCTCAGTCAGTAGAGTGTGCTACACTTGATCTTGGATCGTAAATTTGTGCTCCATGTTGGGTGTAGAAATTACGTAGAAATAAAGTCTTTTTTTCTTTTTCGATATTTACTTCTTTATTTATCAGAGAGAGAGAGTACAAGCAGCGGGAGCAGCAGGCAGAGAGAGAAGCAGGTTCCCTCTAAACAAGGAACGCAATGTGGACTCAATCCCAGGACCCTGGGATCAGAACCCTAGCCAAAGCCCAGACATTCTTAGAAATAAAATTTTAAGAAAATAATATAAAAGAAATAGATTAAAGTATACATGCCTCTGGTATTGGAGAACAATGGATAAATTATGATTCTGGAGCTCCCCTTTCTTTAGAATGCATATGGGCAGGAGTACCTGCATGGCTCAGTCAGTTAAGTGTCTGCCTCCAGTTCAGGGTTCTGGGATCAAGCCTTGCTAGGGCTCCCTATTCAGCAGAAAGTCTGCTTCACCCTCTGTGCCCCTCTGTCCCTCTCTGCCCCTGTCTGCCCCTTTCTCTAGCTCTCTCCCTTCTTATGCATGTGCTCTCTCTCAAATATAATCTTTAGAATGCATATGGGCAGGGCGCCTGGGTGGCTCAGTTGGTTGGGCGACTGCCTTCGGCTCAGGTCATGATCCTGGAGTCCCGGGATCGAGTCCTGTATCGGACTCCCGGCTCTGCGGGAAGTCTGCTTCTCCCTCTGACCTTCTCCTCTCTCATTCTCAGTCTCTCTCTCTAATAAATAAATAAAATCTTTAATAGAATGCATATGGGCAACTTTACTTTTGTTGAGATAGTCCACCTTTGTAAATGGCAATGCACATGAAAAGCTTACAGCCTTCTTATACATTGATTTATTTTGATACTATTTTTACAACAAAAATTTCTTTTTTTTTTTTACAAAAATTTCTGAATAGACTGTTGAATCTGTTGTGTTCATTTTAATGATTTCTCTTTTTGTAAGGTATCTTATCTCTAGATTTTATGTATACTTTTCTGTGATCCCTGTAATCAACATGACTAACAGAAATTTTCAAGAATTTGATTTATTATACAGAGTGAATTAATCTGATGAATCATTCATTGTATATTCTTTTTATTCTATCTTACCCTCAGTCATCATGGGATGATAGACATTATGATTTTAGCAACTGTTGTATTGGCAAACTTAACTGTGGCTTTGTTACTGCAAATGATAAATACATCTGAATGTGTACAGAAACCCTTGCCAATGAAAAGTGGCATTAATTTTCCAATCTCTCTGAACAACTGAGTAAATTACTGTGTTTAGGAATGTTTAAAAAAAATGTTTATTCTTGCAAAATGACAGGGTTTGGATCAAAACTGAAAATTAAACTTTCAAGCCATGAGAAGCACATATATATTCCTTGTTTCCAGGACATTCATTTGCATTCCCAAATTAAATGACATTTGCTTTATGTGGACTGTCCTCTCCCACTGCCTTAATTTATTAAGACCCTACTCATATTCAAGGCTCAGCTAGCAGCCAACATCACCATCAATATTTTCCAATCACTTTCACTCAAAGAGAGCTTTATTATCTGAATCATTTGCTCATAAAGTCATAGGAATCCTGAAGCTAAAAGAGAACTTAAAGCACTCTTAAAGCACAAGTAGATATAACTTTATATGGGATGAACCCAGGTCCCAGAGGAGTTAAGTGGCTTCTCTATCACAACAATATGCTTAGCACACACACAAAAAATTAAAGTGCCTGACTGTAATATATTATTAAAATAGGAGTTTTTTCTTAGGAGCCCATGGAAATCAGTCAGTTGCCACTACAGAGGTCAATGTTGTTGAATGACTGGGGCTCAGCCTTCACACATGATACTTCAACCTGATTTTAACCAGTAGAGGGATCATTTTAATTTGTATTATATACATGGCTTTCAGTTAGAAGAAATCTGTTAAAAAATAACCATATTAAAAATTTGCTTTTTTCCATTTATTTTTACATTGTTTTGCCATTTATCTATCATCTCTATATCCATCCATCCATCCATCCATCCATCCATCCATCCATCCATATGAGTAGATAAGAAAGAATATATGCTCCTTGTTAACACAACTTTGGTTTTACTGTCCTTAGAGGGGATGATACTACCTTACATTATCCCTCACACACCCAGTTTATTCACAACTGCCTAAACTATGTATTCAGTATGATTTCTGATATTAATGATAATGAGAGTAATAAAGTCAGCTGAAGTGGAAATAGTATGTAATTTTATATGTATCAACAGTTTGACATAACTGACATCAACATTAATTAATGAAATTAATGATTCATTAAATGAAATCAAATATCAGAGAAACATGTTTTTATCCAGCAGGGTACAATGAACATATCCTCAACCATATTTAAAGCAGTTTAGAATCACTTAAATAAATAATTTTCTACCAGTTTACCTATTCCACTAATTTATATCTCTAGAATTAAACATAATGATAATGAAAATTCAACTCTATGAGTACCAAAATAAAATAAAGGCAAATTTACAAGACAGCCTTTTAAAAAGATATGTAGGGAACACGTGGTGTCTGACAATGTGCTACAGCAAAGAACTAAAAATTGCAATAGTTGTAGAAGATGTCTGTTTTTATCTCACATAATAATGAAAAAATGGGTTAATCCAGCAATAACGGATAGCCGTTTCTTTCTTTTCCCATGACTTTTATCCATGGATCCATGACTTATCCAAGCCCTGACATAACTTTTTTATCCTAGCAATTGCAGAAGGGATAAAAGTACAAGGACTATTTAACCACATTCCTATAAGAGCAAGCAGAGTCAGATTCCAAAGCGTAGGCAGATTCCAAGGACCCCTCATTTAGTAGAGTCCTATGCTTGGTTTAATGTACCACTGTCACCATCTTGAAATTCTGCTTGTTCACTCTTCATTAAATCCTGCAAATTATGTAACTGACACTGAGAGAATGACCCAACCACACATTCCTTCTTTTCACCTTTTATTTGGGAGAATTTGGCTATATATGACTGCAACTTGCTAAAGAATACTAGGAAATGTTATGTCTTGCTTTAAGCCAATGTCAGCTAAAACTTAGGAATTCTAATATTAAAAGAAAGAAGTAAAGAATATTATCAATATTCAGTAAACTTAGTTACAGTGTCTATTTTCCATTGTTTTATTCCCAGAATTTAGCAATACTATAGGCACATGGTTGATGCTAGGCATATTTTGTTGTTGTTGTTGTTGTTAGCTAATTGAATATATGGCTCAATAACTGAGTAAACAGAACTAAACAAACTAAAATCTTTCCATTTTAAGTAGATGTACGTCACCAAAGCCGTTAGGAAAATGAGACTGTCCCAAACTAGTAATATTTAATATTAGATAAGCATTTCCAAAGATTAGAAAATACTTTCAAAATCCTTGATACACAATAGGTAAAATTAGATTAGTAGTACCCTGTGGAGTTCTATTTTCATAAGTATAAATCATATTTGATCATACCATGTATTACAGAGGTACAAAATCTCATGTTCTCTAATCACTGAGTATATCAAATGACCCTTGGAAAGCATAATCTTAATGCAGGCACAGTTTGGTGTCATAACTTTCCTCTGTAACTACCTTAACCAAAAGTAATATGTATTTTTTAAAAAGAGTGTTATAACAATTCCATGTGATACTATGTACCTGAATGATAGGCTGATGTTTGTGAAAGTGACATAAAAAGCAAAATTATAGCAATATCGAATCCTTTAGTATAGAGCGAAGCAAGCTTACTGCCAAAATAATCACTATGTTTTATATGTTATTACAACAGCATAATGTAACTGATGGTCATTTTGATTATTTACTCTACTTGTATAAGGAATATAGAAAAAGCCCAATCAAAAGAATTACAGCAAAACTGTTCGAAGCCATAAAAGGGGTGAAGGTTTGCATTTCTGGAAAATATTCTTATAAAAAAACTAAAGCATTTCTTATATTTTGTAATTTGTAAATTTTGTGCCCATTACTATAAAAATGCGTTAGATATTCAACTGGAGGATCCACTGGAGAAAAAGTAAAGCATAGAATGCATTATTGTAGTAGAATGAAAGCTAAAGAATAATTTTTAAAAGAACTAAAATGGAATGACTCAAAAAAGAGAAATTGATTTTTCTCTTCCATAATGTATAGTATGGGTATCAACAGGTTCCCATGGATTTCATGGATGTACAAGGGATCTACTCAGAGTATTCATTTCAGAATAGTTGGGAGCTCTGCTATCCTTGAACTATGATTTTCCAGGCAGCACCATTCATGGCCATTTGTAAGCCGGTAAGAAAGAATGAACCCAGACCAAGTGTCTCTTAAGCAAATAAGATGGGAGTTGCTGATATGATTTCCATTCACATTTCACTGGTCGAAAATTTAGATATGTAGTCACACTTACCTACAAGTCAGGCAAAAAAATGCTATTTAGCTAGGAAGGTTTATATTTAGGAAAAAGATTGATTTGAGGTAATGAACATGTATGGTAGCAACACTTCCAAGGATATGTTATTTAAGGGTTGAGATTTTTGTTTGAAAATTATTTGTATTCATGAAATTTCAAGTAAGACATTTCGAGAATGTCTTATGGGCTTGTTTCTAAAACAGCTTAAAAAATAAAACAGCTTTTACTTAGACAGATTTCTACTTATGGAATAACTATGAAGATAGTGTACTACATCCTTCACTCCTAATTTCCTCTATTATTAATGCTTTATATTAGTATGGTATTTGTTACAATTAATAAATAATATAACATTATTATTAACTAAAGATTGTATTTTATTCAGATTTCCTTATTTTTTACCTAATGACCTTAGTTCATTGCTGGTATATAAGGAAGAATTGTTTTATATTAACCTTGTATTCTTGCTTTCTTAATTGATAAGGTCTAGCCACAAGGATACCTCTGTGGCAAAGAGCACACCCTAATGGCCAAATCTTGATTCATAATATTATTCTCCAATAATTCTCCAATAATATTCTCCAATATTTATTCTCCAATAAAAGGAACTAGAGCTGCTTGGAGAAATAGCTACTCTAGGACCCTGACAGGGAATATATGTGAGCTGGAAGCATCTTGGTGACAGAGTAAAAAGGTGCTCAAAAACCAAAACCAAAACCATGGTGATACTGACAGGTAAAGGGCATACAAAGGTCACCTTAAAGAACTTTTCATTGCAAAAGCTGATAAATAGTATCATGTTATAACCCAAGGTATAAAATAAATATCCATGATTCCATACTGATATAAGCAGATAAGGGAGAAGAGAACTTTCTCTCAAGCAGAATTTCAGTTAAATTTTGTAACTCCTATGCTCTCAAGGAGGTTGAGTATAACTATACACTCCTCAAGTGTGGGGTGAACAAAGTAACTTTCTTCCAAAGACCATAACATGGAAAGGCGAAAAATATTAGCTTTAGGGTGCATAACTCTTACAAACACTACTTCAGCTGGGTCGTCATGGCCAACATCAACTACAATAATTCAGGGCACCTGAGTGGTACAGTTGGTTAAGTGTCCAACTCTTGATTTCAGCTCAGGTCATGATCTCAGGGTCTTAGGATCCAGACTCACATCAGGCTCTGTTCAGTGTGGAGTCTGCATAAGCTTCTCTCTCTTGGACTCCTTTTGCTCCTCCCACTTGTGCTGTCTCTCTCTCAAACAAATAAAATCGTAAAAGAAAGAAAGAAACAAACAAAAAACCAGCAGTAATTCTTATGGATAGTTTGTACCCTTTATATGATGTAACAAATGGCACTTTGTTGCTTTTTCTCAAAAATACAGAGCCCCAGCCCTATTGTGTTAAGAATGTGTATTCTACTGTTGTTGAATGGATCAATTTGATTGACAGCTCTACTCAGGTCAACTGTATTTTTGTTAATCTTCTGTCCGCTTGATCTAGTAATTACTGGAAGAGGAACTACTATACAAACTATAGTAGTAGATTGGTCTAGTTCTTTTAGTTCTATCAATCGTTGCCTCATGTATTTCGATGCCCTGTTCTCAGGCATATACATGCTAAGGTCTGTTATGTCTCCTTGGACAACTGACCACTTTTTCTTTATGCAGTCCCCATCTCTATCTCTGATAATTCACCTTGTTCTGAAACTTGTTTCATCAGCAATAATAGCTACTCCAGCTTTCTTTCTATTGGTGTGAGCATGGTGTATCTTTTTTCATTCCTTTACTTTTAAGCTATCTGAATTTTTTATATTTAAAATGGTTTCTTTGAGATAACATATTATTTAATTGATTATAGCAATCTGACATTTAATTGGTGTATTGAGACTATTCACTCTTAAACTGATTGTTAATATATTTGTATTGATATCTACTATATTTATAATCCCTATATTAATTGTATTCTTATTTGTTTCTGTTTTTTTCCCTCTCTGTTTTTGTCTTCTCTGGTTTCAGCAGAATTTTGTTATTCCCTTTTATCTCCTTCCTTACCATATCAGACACACTGTGTTTTTTTAGATTTTATTTATTTGTTTGACAGAGAGATAGATAGAGCCAGAAAGCACAAGCAGAGGGAATGGCAGAGGGAGAGGGAGAAGTAGGCTCTGCACTGACCAGGGAGCCCAAAGTGGGGCTCAATCCCAGGTCCCTGGGATCGTGACTTGAGCCGAAGGCTGACTCTTAACCATCTGAGCCACAGAGGCACCCCTTAAAATATATATTTTGAGTGGTTGTTCTAAAGTGAGTATTATATATTTTTAACTGTCTTAATTACAACTTTAAAAAAACAACCCTACGCAGCATCATGTTAATTCAGGTACTCTGTAACAGAGTATTTCCAATACCTTCTTCTGATCGCTAATTACATTGCTGTCATTTATTTCACACACACAAACACACACACGTATATAATTGCCTATCATATTCTTGCTTTTAATACTTTAAACAGTTATTTGCTAGATCAACCAATAGTAAGAAAAAGAAATCTTTAACTACATTTATTCTTTTATTAATGCTTTTCTTTTCTTTACATAGATTAAATTTCTGATCCATACAATTTTTCTTCTCCCTGTAGAAAGTTTCCAAAACATTTTTTTGGCAGAAAAAAATGTCATTTGTTAGTAATTAATTCTCTCATTTTTTGTTGTTATTGTTGTTGTTGTTGGGTGAGGGGTTGTTTTATTATATGAGAATGTCTTTTTCCCTTCCCTTGAACTTTTTAGGTGATTATGTAACCAAGAGTAAAATTCTGAGTTGTTTTTTGTTTTTTCTTTCAAAACTTAAATATTTTACTCCTCTTTCTTCTTGCTTGCATGGTTTCAGACTAGAAAGTCTAAAATTGGTAGAAGTCTACTTAATTCTTATCTTCATTCCTCTTTAGTTAAAGTGATTTTTTTTCCTTTGTATGCTTTCAAGATTTTATCTTTGTCTTCGATTTTCTGGAGCTCAAATATGATTTGTCTAGGTTTAGAATTTTTGAGATTTGGTGTTTTTTGAGCTTCCTGGATCTGTAATTTGTTTTCTATCATTGATTTTGGTGAGTTCTTTGTCATTACTACTTCAAATATTTTGTTGTTCTGTCTTCTGCTATTCTGATTATCTGTATGTTACAGCTTTTGAAATTGTTCTATTGTTATATCAGTTCGAGAGGGCTGTCATAATAAAGTGCCACAGACTGAGTGTCTTAAGGAACAGAAATTTATTTTCTCACAATTTTGGAAGCTAGAAGTCTTAAATTAAGGTAACCCTATGATTCATTTCTTCTGAGGCCTCTCTCCTTCGCTAAGTGATGGCTGTCTTCTCCCTGTGTCTTCACAAGGTTTTCATTCTGTGTGTCTGTGTCTTAATCTCTTATAAGAACAATCCTTCATATTGGATTAGGTCCCATATTAATGATCATCATTTTAACATAACTTCTTCTGTAAAGATCCTATCTCCAAAGACAATCACATTTTAAAGTTCTGCTGGTTAGGGCAACAAATCTACACAATTTGCGAGTACGCAACTCAGTTCTTGGATGTTCAGTTGTATTTTTACTTATTATTTTTTTTCTCTTCATTTTTCAGTTTGGTAAATTTCTATTGATGTATCTTTAAACCCATGAATCTTTGATTCTTTCCTCAACTGTGTACAATCTACTGATGAACTTATCAACGGCATTTTTCATTTCTCTTCAGGTGTTTTTGTTTTCAACCATTTTCCTTTGATACTTTATGAGAATTTCTGTTTCTCATATTATCAATATGTTCCTGAATGTTGTCTACTTTTTCCATCAGAGTTTTTAACATGTGAAACATAATTATTTTAAATTCCCTGTTAGAAAATTCTGGTATCTTTTTTTTTTTTCTCTTTAGCATGCCTTGTAATTTTTTTGTTGAAATGTAGACATACTATATTGGGTAATTGGAACTGAGGAAAACATGCCTTAGTGAGAAGTGGTGACGTTAATCTGGATGGCAGTTGGCTGTTTTTTTTTTTTTTTAAGATTTTATTTATTTATTTGACAGAGAGAGAGATCACAAGTAGGCAGAGAAGTGGGCAGAGAGAGAGGAGGAAGCAGGCTTCCTGCCGAGCACAGAGCCGGAGGCGGGGCTCCATCCCAAGACCCCAAGATCATGACCTGAGCCGAAGGCAGAGGCTTTAACCCACTGAGCCACCCAGGCGCCCCCCCTTTTTTTTTTAAAGATTTTATTTATTTATTTGACAGAGAGAGATCACAAGTAGGCAGAGAAGCGGGCAGAAAGAGAGGAGGAAGGCAGTTGGCTGTTTTTAATGTCTTTTGTAGTTATAGATGTCAGAAGTTTTATATTCCTTTAGTTCTCTTGGTTTTGTCTCTCATGCTCACTTTGATTTCTTAGTACTCCCTCTAAGAGTCTGCTGTTTCAGCTGCGACCCACACCATATTGGAACCCTGCTGCTATGGTGGTAAGGTATGGAGGCAAGAGGGAAAGTATTTTATAATCTTGTGATTAAATAGTAGCCTTTTAGTGGATCTCTGTTTCTGGCTGTGGACAAGTGTTTTTCTCTAGTGGTATTCCTTCCTTGTCACCTTTTTTCCAAGACAAGAAGGCTAGCAGGAACTAAAATAAGCAGAATGCCCTTCCATCATGTGGGATAAACTCTGGCAAAGGTTTTTCCCTGGAGAGTAATCCTTTGTTATAGAGAAATCTCTGGGCATATTTCACAATGATTTGTCTTCATCTCCTTGTATCGGACCTATGTGGCCATTGTTTTTGATCTTTACCTTGAGAATCTGTTGGCGGTCCTAAAGGTAAAATTCGCAAAGAAGAGTGGGTCATAAGGCAGCTAAGAATGTCCCCAGAAGATTCTTAACTTTGTAGTGGACCAAAACCAGTTTAAGCAATTCTTAAAAGTCACCATTGAGATGTCCCACCAGTTTATGGCTCCGGCAGCTTCTGCTCCAGAGAAGCATATCTTGGCTTTTATTCTCTGGATTCATTTGTTTCTCTGGACTCTGGGGGTGTGGTTTAATCAGCAAACTCAGTTCTCTAGTTCTCTGAATAGGTTCAGTAAAAGTCATTGATTTTCAGGGAGTTTAGTTTTTCTTATTAAAGGATTAAATAGTGGTGTTTAAATCTAGAAGAAAAGAAAAAAATTGCTTATTTTACACTATATGTCTTAGCTGTGATGATTTCAAATTTATTATAATATAAGTAATGCACAAGGTTGAAGTAGTTACTAACAACAATCTTTCAAAGAACCTTTATGGCATCTTTCAATTCAGAACCACTTTTCCATATCATTTATTCATGGAAACATCAGTTATTGTACTTACAAAGTTTTCTGGGTACTAGAAACTCTGGTTTCAGGATTGTCAATAACTGTGAATATTAAATATTTAAAAAATATGAGTGTGCACAGTTTCTACCTTCTAAAAATCTACAATCTAATGGCTCTGTAAAAATCAGTACTGTAAAATACCCCCCAAAATTAACATTTTTTACCTTGTTGCAATTGGGGTATAAAAGGGAATGATCCATCTTGCTAATGGAAAGATGAAATTAAATTCAAACACGAGATGGGCTTTTTTATCTGACTCATGAATAGGAGTTATTATTACTTTGTTCTTTATCAATGATAAAGGATGAAAGAATGTTGCAGGCAGAAGGCAAGATGGTATAGAAGAAAACTGGAGACATGAAAGAGCATGTCACTTTTGCACTGAAGGCATAGTTTGATATGAAATAAATAACTTTGAAAGAGGACGATAGGGATATAGCCAGGAGCTAGATTAAGAAAGGAATTACATGCCAGCTAAAGAGTTAGATCCTTATTCTGCAGAGAGATGTGTAACATTACCATTTTAAAAGGTTTATAATATAAAAGTTCATGCTGGTGACTAGGCAGAAGATGGAGTAGAAAAGTATCAAAGGGAATTGGAAGAAGAAGATGGATTGTGGACTTCCATCAACAGAGCAGACTCAGAAATTTGAGGGGAAGAATTAAAAAAAAAACTTCTTAGCAAATATTTAAAATTGGCAAATTATATAAACAACTATGCAGCTGTCCTTTTAAGCAGAACTAAGGAGTAAGAAGGCAAGAGAAATTAAACGGAAATTGAAACTCAGAGGCTGTTACCAACCCTGGGATAAAGGAGGCAGTGTATGGAGGTAGGATAACGAGGAGCAATCGATGAGCAACTGGAGTCATGCTAATCAATTAGTTCAGTTTTTAACCTCTGTGTAAGAACATAGAAAAAACCTTAAAAATATTTAAATGAAGATAATGAAAATATATAAACAAAAACTTAGAAAATGCAGATAACGAAGTTGAATCAGGATGGCAGGATACTCTCCCTGTATGTGAAAGTGAAAAAGTCACTTCATGGGTGAGGCCGCTCAGGCCACACAAGAAGAATGAGGGTCACACCATAGAGCTGCACTGTCAAAGCAAGTACCCATTGACTACTTGTGACTACTGAGCCCTAGAAATGTGGCTAGTCCGAACTGAGATATAAGTGCAAAATATATATCAAATTCCCAAGAGATAGTACCAAAAAATAATATAGATATCCCACTGATAATGTTTCTCATAAATTACATTTGAAATTATAATAAATAAGCTGGTTTAATTAAAATATGTTTAATTAAAATATGTTAAAGTTTGTTTCTCTTTTCTTCTACTTTTAAAAAAATATGGCTATCAGAAAAATTTAAATTACATTCATAGCTTGCATTTGGGGGCTTATATTATCTTTCTATTGGACAGCTCTGTCCTAGGAAATGACCTCTTAATACTAGGATCTCCCAGCTAGTACTTGCATTCTTTCTTGCTCATAGTGTTAACTCCCTAAGACACTAGAATTTAATTTGTTTTTTGCTTTTGGTTTAAGATATACATTTGATTAATGAATCCCCTTTTCCAAATAGAAAATCAAATGCCCCAGCCAGCATGAACCACCTTCCCCTTAACTATTTAAAATGACAATTTTATCTGGGTGCCTGTGTGGTCCAGTCAGTTGAGCAATCAATTATTAGGCTCATGTTTCTGATTTTGTCTCAGGTTATGATCTCCGGGTCCTGGGAGCCAGCCCTATTCAGGCTCTGTGCTCACCATGGAGTTTACTCGAGATTTTCTCTCTCCTTCTCCCTCGGCCCCTCAGTCCCCTGCTTGGGCACTCTCACTCTCTCTCTTTCTTTAATGAACAAAAAAAATGATAATTTTCTCATAAATTCCCTCTTTGCACCTCCTTTATTTCTTGATACTACATTTTCCTACCACTTATACATTTTAATGTCTTTTGATTGAAGTTCCCACTGATTTGTCTTATTTTCATTTTGATTTGTTTGTTCACAGTCATTTCTTTCTCCAAACACATTTTTCAAATTATTGTTTTATGTGTATAATAATTAAAGATTCCGTTAAATTTTGTTTAACTGGAAATAAACTTAAATATTACTCTGGGATGGAGTTCACATCTTTTTCACTAAGTATAATGTACTTTTCTGATAGCATTATATGTATTTCCCCAACTGTCAGTTTCATTTTGCTATTTCTTTGCAATAAGTTTTTAAGTTTATTTTTTATATTTGTTTAGTTAGGTTTCTGTCTTTTACATTATAGTATTTTCTTATGCTTTAAGACTTTTCCAATTTATGTTGAGAAATACCCAACTATATATTAGAAATAAGGGTCTAGCTTATTTTTGCTACAAAAAATTAAAAGCCTCTTTGATCCCATTACACTCATTGGTGGTTTAGTTAAAAGCATTCCAAACATTTGTTACTCTTATTTTTATAATTTTTTTTGAAATTATCCTAGATCTCTTAAATACCAAGTATGGCATCTAAATCTAGAACATATGCACTTTACAGAGGAGTTTTCATTATTTTTCTCTTACTTTCATGATCTGGAATTGGTACATTTTAAAGAATCTGTCTACATTAGTATAAATGAACAAACAAAACTATACTTTTGATTCAAAAATCAAGAATGTATGGGATGCTGTTTCAAATGCTTTTGTGTAAAATCATGAAATTAATTTCAGTTTTGTGTTGTATATAATAAATATTTAAATGTATTACTGCTGACATTTTGAGTTATGTTTTCTGTATTATTGCTACATAACCTTTTTATGGGTCAATTTTTTCCTATTTATTAATCATTGCACTTTTTGTTTTCATCCTCCCAGGACTTTTTAATGCTTGTAATAATGCTGGTTGGGGCACCTGGGTGGCTCAGTGGGTTAAAGCCTCTGCCTTCAGTCAGGTCATGATCTCAGGGTCCTGGAATCAAGCCCCACATCAGGCTCTCTGGTCAGTGGGGAACTGCTACCCCCTCTTTCTCTGCCTGCTTCTCTGCCTACTTGTGATCTCTCTCTGTCAAATAAATAAATAAAATCTTTTAAAAAAATAAATAATAATGCTGGCTGAAGGGTGAGGCAGGTTAGAATTCTGTGGTCAGGTCACCACCCTTACCCCAAAATCCTTGTATTCGCTGTACTCTCAGAACAGTGCTTTTACTCCTGATAAGTACTGTATAGATATTTAATTAATTCCTTTTTATATAGGATAGTTATTGTGTAATAGCTATACTATATAATCACAGAATAAAATTGCACTTCAGGGGTGCCTGGGTGGCTCAGTGGGTTAAAGCCTCTGCCTTGAGCTCAGGTCATGATCTCAGGGTCCTAGGATCCAGCCCAGCATCAGGCTCTCTGCTCAGCAGGGAGCCTGCTTCCCTCTCTCTCTGCCTGGCTCTCTGCCTGCTTGTGATCTCTCTCTCTGTCAAATAAACAAATAAAATCTTTAAAAAATAAAATAAAATAGTACTTCAGTCATTAAATGGTTAGTCTGATCTGACTGCCAGTGCCAGAGATAACTCCAAGCGTGGAGTGTTTGTTTCGGATTGAATTTCATTTATTTATGTGTACTAATTTACTACACTTGGCTGCAAGTCCTCAATATCAAATGATTTGACATGGATATTCCAATTCATCAGTCACTCATGGCTCATTAAAATAGCTAATGTTACCTTCATGTTAAAGAAATGGAGATGTGTAAAATTCGCCAGTTAAGATATATTTACCAAATCCTGGAATACTATGGAGTGATTGAATTATACTTTCCATTTCTATCTCTAGGAAAGCCTGAAGGTAGAAATATAACTCTGATCATGTTGGTGGAGGAGAGGAAAGTGGAGTGTCAATAACAATATATAGTTAGTATTGCAGTGAATGGGCTTGGCACAATACAAACCATCAGATGTTAAAAATTCAACCGATGGCACAATTATTGCCTAAGAATACTGCAAGTTTAACATCTGTGACTTTGTAGTTTCGAATGATAAATACCATACTTATGACCAAAGGGAAAATGCAATTTTGCTCCAGGATTATTATTCTAATTAAATGATCTAGGCACGAAATCAGAATGAGATTGTTATTACAGTTTCTCTAAGCTTGATTTATTTAAAAGCTCTTTTTTTTTCACACTGGTTTGGGAGACTTTATATGAAGCTTTTTAAATTCTGAAATGAAGTTTATTATTTAAAATTAAGTTTGTATTTTCTACTAGGTTTCTAAAACTTAACTTCTCTTTCAGTTGAATTTCTATATTCTGTACCTTCCACTTCAGTAAATATCCCTAGTTTTATTTTGTTCCCCAGTTGTTTCAAATGGCTTATTTTCCTCAAGTGAACGAATTTTAGGTCTGTTCAAATTGAGGAGGACATTAACATCCTTCATAACAAAAAAGGAGGCTCACTCACAAAAAAGGGACATACATGATTAGAGAGTAGTACATGATCCTGGTTCCTTCCAAAATATTTCCTCCTATCTTGACAAGAGTCACAAAAAAAGAGAGATAGAAAATTATTTTCTTGTATTATTTAAACGCAGTTAGAGAAGACCATAAGCTATTTTAGCTTTTCTTTCTTTTCTTTCTTTCTTTCTTTCTTTCTTTCTTTCTTTCTTTCTGCTCACAGTGATAATTTGAATATTGATTTAACTTGCTAAAAATCAATTTGAAATTCCAGGATAGGGAGGCAAGTCAAAGTATGATAGTCATCAAACTAACTACAGCAGTATGAGACATTTCTGGTAAAAATGTATTAATAAATTTTTGATTTTCAGAATCTCGAGTTTCATCAAATTTATTAAATTCAATTAATCCCTAATTTAGACACCTGAAATAGAAATACTAAAAAAGAAATCAAATACCCTGCCTTTTAAAATATGCTTTTGCATATATACCTCTTGATCTTTTTTTGCTCTAGATAAGATTTTGACAAGAAAGTTATTTCTATTAAAAATTTTTGAATTCCAGGGGTGCCTGGGTGGCACAGTGGATTAAAGCCTCTGCCTTCGGCTCAGGTCATGATCTCAGGGTCCTGAGATCAAGCCCTGCATCAGGTTCTCTGCTCAGCGGGGAGTCTGCTTCCCTCTCTCTCTCTCTGCCTGCCTCTTTGCCTACTTGTGATCTCTCTCTCTCTCTGTCAAATAAATAAATAGAATCTTAAAAAAAATTTTTTGAATCCCTGAAGTAATAATGAACAAAAATATTTGCATATATTTTAGGGAAAATGGAATGTTTATGGATTGCATTTTTCTCCATACATTGGCAAACATATGTTGTATTAAACTAGATTATATTGCCTATTGCTTTCCTGGACACTATTTAATAGCTGAAAATATATCAGATACATAAAAATATATGTTGATTATTTATCTTTTAACTCTATAGTACTCTAGAATTTGCTTGGTGTGTTCACTTGTAGTATATTCATTTATCTTAGATGCAACATTCAGAGAAAGGCATTCATATCACTTTTCCACTTTGAAGGGGAAAATTGACTCAGAGATATAAAGAATTCATGGACAGTGTTACCATGATAGTTGGAACTAAGATAATTTGATCATATCTGATAGGACTTTGCTGCCAATACATGCCAGGCACAAGAAGTTTCAGGACAAATGCCTAGTTATGTACTTTCTTACCTGTAACTGTAGAATCTTCTTTCTCCTAAGCCAGCCAGGTCAGAGAGAGCTGAGCCATAAAGGAAGTAGCATTACTGACAATTTCTGTAAGTTCCAGGAGGGATCGCTCTTCAGAGTTCTTTGGTGACCATTCATTTTGCTTGGTGGTTTATAGGTCTCAGAGGCTCTGGACATCTGGGCCTCCAAGACTCTTCCGGAAAAAGCTCTAGTGGCAATTCTGACTTTTACAGCCAATGTCTTTGGAAACATATTGTTTATATTTGATAAAAGCTTGGTCATATTGTGGATGACTGATTCTGGATGATAAATTCTGGTTTTATTTAATTGTGTACTGTGAAAGCATGTGTTTTATAATGATTTAGACCTCAATTTTGTAAGTGATTCTTGTTTTGCCTTAAGTCTCTACATGATGAGATTAAATACAGAAATGATATGTTTCATTTAAAGCTCAGTGGTACAGTGAAAAGAAGACAGATTCATTCCAGAAAAGTCTGTGTTGGAATCTTGGTCTTTCAACTTCTTGGTTTGTGGTCTTGGGGAAGTTGACAAACGAGGCTGAGCCTGTTTTTTGTTTTTTATTTTTTCCACCAAGAAAGTAGGTATAATAATCCATAACCTGGTGTTGTTGTCAGAATTAAATGAAGATAATATCTGTTATGATACAGGAATTTTGGCATTTACTAATTGTGTATATTTTTCTATTGTATTACCTATAATAGCAGAAAAATTGGGTAAGAAAGAAAGAAAATCAGCTACTCAGATACCAGGTAGAAAAACCATGCTTTGTCTACGGTAAGTTGAAAAAGTATTTGTTGTCTGAACTTTCTACTTGTTTTAAAATTCTTTGGAATCAGTGATGCCTGGGTGGCTCATTGGTGGGAATAAGACCTACATTGCTCCTCCCCCTTGTGTGCTTTCTCTCTCTCTCTCTGACAAATAAATAAATAAATTCTTTTAAAAAATAAAATAAAATGCTTTGGAATCAAAACCAAACTGCCCAAGAATCTAGAATGTCTGTTTTTGTCATCAGTCTTATTCTTTTAATTCATGTCTGAGTTCCTTTTTCAGTGCCCAAGAAAAGACTCCATGACCCCAACAAGAAAGCTGGGCTGAACAGTGTATTTGTTTCAATTACAAGAAATATTTATGAAATATATAGACAAAAGCTGAGTGATAAATATCATAACCACACTTTACAGATATGTTCATATAACTAAACAGAAATGCAATTTAAATTCCTAGGAAAAAAATACAAATTATAGGTCTAATATTATACCATGGGTAAAATGGGAACTCAAATTTCAAGCCAAAAATCTCAACTAAAATCAGTTTTATATTGAATGAGTGTGGTCTTCAGAATATATTTTAGTAGTAGCTTCTCTGAGAGGAAAAAAAAAGTATTTACATTTGAATTACTTATTTGATTAATTATTTTATACCAACACATTACAACTTATGAATTTTAAAAGCGTTATTTTACTGACTTTGGTAAAGTGCTGGAATATCTAGGTTTCCAGTATTTGAAATGAAAATGATTGTGCAGAGTATGCTGATTATTGGTCATTAGAATTGAGAAAGAAAAGGGAGACAAAGGAAGTTGCTAAGGAAATAAAGGGTTTACTTTCTTCATCCATGGGCTTATAATCACACTGGTTTTTTGTTTGCCAGAATGTTCTCATAGTTAGTTGGGAAATAGTTTATCTGTTTATTTTAAGAATGACAGTGTCTCTAGGAATAATTTATAAGCACAGGTTATAAAGGTACACTGCCATTGTGTTGTTGACCATAAAAAATTCAACTGAACACTAAATATTCTACCTAGTTGGGTTTTCTCTAACTGCTATTGAAAGGGACCTTCAAATGTTTCCATTAAAAAACTCTTGGTGAATTTTTCCCAAGTTCTAACAAGCTATATCAAAATAAAACTCATTTCATGGAAAAAAGGAATCCCACAGCACTTCTTTTTAATAACTGTTCAGCTACAAAATTTTATTGGTATCTTTTTATGTTCCCTCTAGAGGATGTAATGCACAAAAGCATTGCCACGGAACATATAAAATTACAAATGAAATTTATTGTAAAAAGTAGAATGTCTTCTAGACTGGTGTCAGTATTTATTTCATTCATAAACCAAAACTGCAGTATAATATACTCATTGTCAGCAAGTTCATGTGTGTAAATTGCCATCCAATGTTATTGACTGATATAAGACAGATATTGAAAAGACAATTTAAATGTACTCTTCCAAACATAAACTGTTCCACAAAAGCACTGTAAAAACTCCTTCAAGATTTTGGGTTGTGCTTGACATTTATGGTTAACTACATAATTTGGTCGTGTCATAATCCACTGTGTTTGGCAATTTGGCATTAAACGCCTGCAGAGCAGTTTGGATCCTTACCACCTCACTAGTAGACAGCTTGAGTCTATGACGAAGCAAGCAAGAGAAAAGATCTAGACGACGCTGACCAGGTGGGGAGAGTTTATTTACACGGTCTCTTATCTCTAGAAGTTGCAAAAGTGCTGAGTCCTGGGATCCCTGAGTATAGGGGTAGTCCAGCTGCAAAATCAAGTCCCGAATTGCTTCAGGGTCAAAGTGCATGCTGTAACCAAACACTTGAATGTTATTGATTTTCATATAACCCAGGTTCCGGGAAGGGTCAATAAATTCCAGAGGTTCGTAGTAAATGCTCTCGTTGCCATTGGGGCCATTTGACTTGATGCGACTCCTCAGGTAGATGTGCACTGTCTCAAAAAATGTCTTCCATTTGTTGCCCAGAGTCAGCGACCAGTTATAACACTGCAGTGGGAGGTCCAGCTTAGTCCGCTCCCAGTCTGGAAAGCTGTTTTCATTCACAGGCATAAACCAGCTCTCGGAGTGGCTGCCTCCGAAGGGATTGACGTAAACAGCCAACACTGGCTCCAAGGTGCTGTTTTTAGTTAAGCAAATCTGTAAAGAGAGACCCAAGATCATATGGACCAGACTCGACTTGTACTTGTTACTCTTCAAGGTGAGGAGCATCCGCTTACGCCAGGACGGGTCGAACCAGCTATTAAGGCGCATGTCGTTGCTAATAAAAATGGCGTGGACTTCTATTCTTCTGTCCGTCTTCTGCAACAGGTATTTCATCTCGAGGTCTTGCAGGTCAGTCTCAAAGCCAATATAGTGATCGGTGGACTCGGCGACCTCAGGCTTGCAGAGCCCCTGGCTCAGCATGTAGCCGGTGTTGCAGGTGCCACAGCGGGTGCGGTTGTCAGGGGCGCAGGTCAGGCAGGCAGAGGCGTCGCCCACCGTGCAAGGCAGGAACGAGGTGCAGACCACCTGGTCATTCGGGCAAGTGCACGAGTGCGTCTCTTCCGAAAAGCTGCCCAGGAGGCCGTTCTCATTGCAGTAGAGAAAAGACTGGATGCGAGTGAGCCAGTAGGTAGAGGTTCTAGAAATAAAAAACAACACGAATCTATATAAATACAAAGATATTTTTTTGTGTACTGCGATAAAATTAACCTTAGCTCTGAAAGCCTCACTATCATCTCTTAGGTTAGCCCCAGTTATTTAGATAAAAGATCCAGACAGTTTATAATTAAAAATAGATACATTTGATATAATATTTGTTACATATATTAGATTTTTTTTTTCATTCTTCATTGCACAAGGTTAGATGTGGATATATTTGATTTGAACTGAAATATAGCATGGAGTACCTTCTGATGAGATTGCTTGTCCTTTCGCTAGAGTACTTGGAAGCTGATTGTGAACATAATTGCGTCAGTTATTGTTTTGAAATGCTAACCAGCAACAGGAAATAAAAGTGATATTATCATAAAATATCTAGAGTAGAATTAGAGTGTATAAATGGTGACTGCTCATTCATTTGCTCT
Source organism: Nasua narica (assembly GCA_028533885.1). NCBI lineage: Eukaryota > Metazoa > Chordata > Mammalia > Carnivora > Procyonidae > Nasua > Nasua narica. Next base: position 17,511,351 of record CM052814.1, read on the forward strand.
TAGCTTCATAAAGCACTAACATTGCAGGAAGCCAAATAGAAAGTAAAGTAAAAATGAAAGAAAAATAAACAACTCTAAAATATCAATCACTGTATTTAAATCCTCAGGTTTTATCAGTATTGACCAAACAAGTACCCACTGAAAAGGAAAATATTATTAAAACATGTTTGACTTCATTCTTACAGGCTGCTCAGGAAAATTGTTGAAAATATCTTGTTAAAACTAACTACAAGTTGTTTTAATAGGGGTTAAGTGTGTCAGTTTAATTTGAATCATTAACATTTTTCCTTATTTATACCCAGAAATCAGGCTAATCATGATGCAAATGTAAGATTTTACTTTTCATGTTTTCCCCACAGTATTCAAATTCTTTTGGTGTGTTTAAAATCCCAGTAAAATAACAAAGGAAAATTGTGTGGCCTTGTAATCAGATAATTCTTAGTTTTTATCATAGCTGTACGATCATGGAAGAGTTGAAGGGCATCTATAATGTTCCATTCTCTCATGTGAAAAGTGGGAATAGCAATATCTTTCATACTGAGTGTTTTGAGAAATAGGCTCAGACTGTATTGCGTGTGGTTAGAATATTGCACAATGTATCTATTTTTGATATTCTTATGCCTTTCTGGTGTTCATTATTTAGTACCTATGAGATTTTCTGTGAAATATATCTATTGCAATCAATCCTTTATACTTGTACACTGCTGCTGTTTCAAATCATTGTGTTAACATAAGTATTAATCTGTCTAAAGGACCAATAAAAACAATTTTTCAATATCCATAACAATATTTAGCTATTTATATTACATATCCATTTCATTCCCTGCCCATCCTTCCCTTGAAATGCAACACATTTTTTTTTAAGTGAGTTCTTCCTTGTTTTCCCAAATAAATCCCATAACTCCTTTCTTCCCTCTCATGGTGCTTACTTATTCTTTTCACGGTACCTTTTTTCACTTAAAATTTTGTATTATTCTGTGCCTACTTGTTCATACTCCATTTATCCTGTTAAATATAATATCCAGCTTGCCAGAAGCATGTATGCTTGTTTAGTGCTATATACCCAGTGCCAAGCAGAATACTAGGAGACTACAGACCTTTAATGTTTACTGAATCTTGAATCAAATGCATATATGAATTAAAAGACATTTTCTCAATAAGTGTAATCTTGAGTGAAATTTATTTTTTTTTTGAAGATTTTATTTATTTGACAGAGAGAGAGAGAGAGATCACGAGTAGGCAGAGAGGCAGGCAGAGAGAGAGAGAGGGAAGCAGGCTCCCTGCTGAGCAGAGAGCCCAATGCGGGGCTCGATCCCAGGACCCTGAGATCATGACCTGAGCTGAAGGCAGAGGCTTTAACCCACTGAGCCACTCAGGTGCCCCTTGAGTGAAATTTAAAGCCCTAAAAAGAACATTTAATACAGTTATAAAGACCCAACTCTCAAGTTTCAGGAAGGAGAGTTACACAACGTACACTTTGATATTTGCATAATTAAATATTTAAAAAGCTTTTCTTTTCCACCTTCCCTAAATGTAACTTTTTGTTATAGACCCAGAAGAAAAGAAAACAACGACAATAAACTAAACCAAGCCCAACCACAGCATAAAAGGGCTTCCTCTTAATTATTTCTCACTCTAAAAAATACTAGCCAGAAACTTAAACCTATTAAATTCATTTCTAACTTTCTCTAGATTCTTTAAAAATAAATTCTCTGAAAAACTACCCCAGGAGTACACCCAAGGGTGGTGGAATAGCAATGGTGTGAGGCTTTTTGGCACTTTGTGAGCCATACATCTACATGTGAGATCCCTCATCCTCTAACTCTGGTGGCTTACTCCCCGCAAAATAAATGTGCAAAAAACTTCCTTCTGTGGTGCATGAAATAACTTGATTATTTTTGTATTCAGTTTAGATGTATAGAAATTACTACTGATTTTTAATCTGAAATTACTGATGTATTTATTCCATCAGTTTTCTCTTTCACATGCTATTAATGTCTATCTTGGCTTCTTTCTCTCTCTTTCCTCCCTCCTTCTTTCCCTCCTCTCTTTTCCTTCCTTCCTTCCTTCCTTCCTTCCTTCCTTCCTTCCTTCCTTCCTTCCTTCCTTCCTTCCCTCTTCTTTCCTTCTTTCTTTCCTTCCCTCCCTTTCTTCCTTCCTTTCTTTTCTATGTTCTCTTCTCCCTTCCCTCACCCCTTTCTCTTTCTCTCTTCTGTAAGTCTATTTGTGTCTTTCTAATATAAAGAATAAAGGGACTCCTGAGTGGCTCTGTCAGTTAAGCCACTGCCTTCAGCTTGAGGCATGATCCCGGGGTCCTGGGATTGAGTCCCACGTCAGGCTCCTTGCTCAGCAGGGAGCCTGCTTCTCTCTCTCTCTGCCTCTGCCTGCCACTCTGCCTGCTTGTGCTCTCTCTGACAAATGAATAAATAAAATCTTAAAAAAAAGAATATAAAATATATATCCTATCTAGATTGAAAATTATATTTTCTTCCCTGAAACCAAAGCATAAATTCCCTGAGCCAATTCATCTTTCACTGTAAGCTCTAATCATGTTTCCAAATCATAAGGACAAACAAAAAATGAAATAAATAGACCTAAGGCTAAAGACAGAGCTCACAAAACTAGGGCACTGTAGAAAGAAGGATTTGGACACTTTAGAAAAGCAATGGCTTTTTCAGCTTTCATTCTCTTCCTATCCTTTTCACGTTCCTGCAGATGCATTACTGAAGGAATGTGTTTCAGCTTTGTGGGTTTCAGCTTGTCACGTATGAATATTGATAATTTGGCACACTGTCAAAGCTCCCGTACCCTGGGACGAAAGGGCTAGCGTGTGGATTTTCTTCTTTAGGCTTCTTGTCCTTTCTCCCCTATTAACCTACCTTTTGACTATTTTACTGTATTTCACAAGTAGAAAATAGGATTTTAAAGGAAAATTAAATGCAATAATCAGTCTTTGCTTTCCTTTTTGTAAAATGTTGGCTAAAGCAAGAGTCAAAAATAGAGAAGGGAGCCTCTTTGGATTTTTCATTTACCCAAATAATTACGCAGTTTTATTTTTCCCAACAAAGTAAAATGTAACTGCTTTTTTCTTTATTCTAAAGCCTTTTAAACTTATTTTAAATAGCTTAATTGTAAAGTAACTTTATAAATTCATTTTAATGTAAAATAAATAAAAATCAAAAGTAGGTTGTATTGAGTATTTAACACTGCTTCCTTTTATTTCCAAATATTTAAAGTAGTACCACTTTTTTTAATTCTCATCTATAGCTTTTATTCACACCAATTATTTGGATGTTTCCTCGGACTGAGGCTAGAGGATGCAATGTCAATAGATGGGTTCCTGGCAAGAAGGTCTTTTGTTGCTTTTTATCAAGTATGTGGCATGGTTTGTGACATCTACTTAATTTCACTTTGATAAATACTAAATAAATGAAGTGAGAAAGGAAAGGAGAAAGGAGGGTGAAAGGAGTAAGGAGGGAGGGAGAGACAGAAATTAGAGTGAAGGAACTAAGGATTATGAGAGAACAGAAGACAAATAGAAGACAGAATTAAACAGGCCATTGACATGTGATAGCTTCCATGATATGGAACATTTGATAGCTTCCATGATATGGAACATTTCAGGAAGGGGAGGAACTCCCTTATTGATCAGGAACAGAGTTTGCATTTTGGAAATCATTTCTACAAAGGCTTTTATGGGGTAGTATTAAAAAGAGAAAAATGCCTTCCAGAGTTAAGTTAAAATTTAAAATTTAAGTTAAAATTTAAGCTAAAAGCCTATATAGCATGTTTATATTTGAGGAATCACATGGCATACACATTTGGGAGCTTTACAAAGCTGTTTAATCAGTTGTCTCCGTTCGATCTGTCATACTCTCTGTGTGTTGAAGGTCTGTTCTTCATGGGATACATGTCCTGTCAGCATCAGAAGAGCCCTAGACTAGAAGATGAATACCTGATTTCTGGGCCAGACTCTACCCGGTGACCTGGGACAGGTCACTTAGCCTTCTTAACCTTAAGCAGAGCTCAAAGAAACTCTAGTTCATAGTTTGGATTTCCATGACCTGGGGAATACAGATAGCTTTCTGGACCTTCATGTGTTCGTGTGTGACTTCACTTGCCGATTTTTGTCAAGGTGAAATGGTGTAACGTATAAACCCCATCGGGCACCTGGGTGACTCAGTTGTTAAGCAACCGCCTTTGGCTCAGGTCATGATCCTGGAGTCCTGGGATCGAGTCCCACATTGGGCTCCCTCCTCAGTGGGGAGTCTTCTTCTCCATCTGACCTCTCCCTCTCATGTTCCCCCTCTCTCATTCTCTCTTTCTCTCAAATAAATAAATAAAATCTTAAAAAAAATTAAAAAAAAATAAACACCATCATCACCGCCTCACATGTGGTGGCTTCTCAGAAGGAAACAGTGTGAATGAAATGCTTGTCTCTAAAACCTTCCTGTTACTAAGAATATCAACTAAGACGTGGTCTTATTCTTATAGTTTTGAATGATGTTAAGTGTGACTAGTGAAACAGATTCCTGGGCTTCCCTCCAGAGATACTATAAGAATTTCTAGGAGTAGGGCCCAGGAATATGCAATCCCAGAGGACATTATGTACACATAGGCTGCAAGGTTCTTATGTAAGATAATTGACGAGCCAAATAGTGCCTATAGGCTCTTTAAATACCATCTAGCCATCAGGATGTAAGAATATGTTCAGAGTAGGTAAAGTTACAATTTCTGTGGAGAAGTGCCAGCATTAGATGGCTTTGAATTAACATGTGAATTAACCCCACTGTGTATGTTACAGTTTGCAAACCCCACACTAGAAAATTTGCCATGTGCTTACATTGAAGAACAAGGCAAATGCTAGAGCCTACCTTAATACATGAATTCTACATCATTACGGTAATATTAATTATTTAGTGACTACCTCTCATATCATGGGCCAGCTACTTTGTATTCATTACTGAAAATTCTTCATAGTCAGTTTCCAAAAGTTAACCTCATTTTAAAATTTTAAAAATACCGAGGTGCATTGTTTTAATGACTTTCTCTGTTACATATATGTTAAGTAGGACAATGAAGACAAACTCAGAGAAGCAAATTTAAATATTATACTTTTAAATGTGGTTGAAAGTGTGGTTCTATGGGATCATGAGAAAAAGTACTTAACAAATGACTTTAGGAAAATATCCATATATTGCTACTAGCTGTACAGCATCAAAGAAAAAATAACTTTTACTTTGATAAAAATAACTTTTTTTATAAAGAATTTATTTATTTATTTGACAGAAAGAGAGAGAAATCACAAGTAGGCAGAGAGGCAAGCAGAGAGAGAGGGGGAAGCAAGCTCCCTGTTGAGTAGAGAGCCCGATGCAGGGCTCGATTCCAGGACCCTGAGATCATGACCTGAGCTGAAGGCAGAGGCTTTAACCCACTGAGCCACCCAGGTGCCCCAATAAAAATAACTTTTAATTATGATATAAAGTTTAGTTTTTTGAGTGACAGTATACTCTATTGGCTTCAATCACTTTTGGGGAGCCAAATTATCAACTTTGAATTTTGTTTCATTTACCTCCTATATAAACTGGGAATAAAATATAGGTTGTAAAAAAATTAAAGCACAATTTCAGGAAGAGGAGTTAAAAGAGTGCCTGTGCACAGAATAAATGAGAAATAAATGTAAATTCTTATTTTTATTATTACTATCGTTACTACTGTTATCTTTTAAAGAAATAGCACTGTATGTAGTTCCTTTGATACAAATGTTTTCTCCTCCAGAAATTTGAAAATTTTTATTTTATTTGCAATTCATGCATTGCATGCATAATATTACACTGTATTTCTGCATTTTATCTTACCAAAATAAACACAGTTATTGATAACATGGTCAAGATTATAATTAAAAGTACACATGTGGCCTCTTTGTGATAGTTTTGAAACTCTAAAACGTGTGTAAAGACAATATTGCTTAAATTCAGGACATATATCCTGATGTGTAATGGTTTGCACTGAGGTATTAGAACATATGTTGATACAAAAACAATTACCTCCTTTAACGGTTAAATCCTCTCTGAGCACTAATAATCTTATTTCAAAGGTCCCTTAGTTCAACCTTCTAACTTTTATTGCTCTCCAAATCTGTGCAATGTGGATCCAAATTTTAAAACCTAAACAATATAGTTTCAGTATCTTTTTGAAATTAAATATCACTCTTTTCAGTAGAGCATTTCATTTCAGCCTTCATAGATTTGTTTCTCCGATTCTAATACTTTAAACTAAGTATGAATTTGGGATTAAGCACCCACACTATTTAAACAATCATAAGCTGATTATTAGCTCAGCCACAGACAGATAATACCAAATAATATTCTGTCACCCACCCTCTTCCAATTCTGCTGCTCTGACAATCTCAGCCTTGACAACGTGGCCTAGGGCTCATTGTGACACTCCCAACACATAATAGTCTCACTCTTAGAAGCAGTTTTACACCTCAAGTATAAGAATGTCATTGTCAGAGTTCCCTCAGCCATGGGTCTCCCAAGGAAGCATCTATATACCACATGTGTATATACATACAAATCTATAGTTCTATAGACACAGATAGATACACATTTTAATTCAAGTATTCACTAATAATTTTGACTTGCAGAAAGACAATGAAAAAAAGAGTAGGTTATATTTTAAAGAAGTCATTACCTGGTAGTTAACATTCACTAAGGTCTTATCATGAGCACAGTCCTTTAATAGGCATTATTTACTTGTTCCTCTGAATTCTCATTACTCCCTGAGTAAGGATGCTTATTACCTCAACTTATAAAGGTGAGGACATGTCTTTTATTTATTTATTTTCTTTTTAAAAGATTTTATTTATTTATTTGAGAGAGAGAGAATGAAAGAGAGAGAGAGAGCATGAGAAGGGTGAGGGTCAGAGAGAAGCAGACTCTCCACTGAGCAGGGAGACTGATGTGGGACTTGATTCTGAACTCCAGGATCAGGACCAAGCTAAAGGCAGTTGCTCAACCAACTGAGCCACACAGGCACCCCAAGGGCATGCCTTTTAAAAAGCTTAAATAACCAGAACTTGTTCAAAGTCCAACAGCTAGTAGGTGATAGAACTGAAGGTAGATCCTTGGTCTTTATTACTCTCAGTGGTTTTTTTTTTTTTTTTAACGTTTTTTTTTTTTTTAAAGATTTTATTTATTTATTAGGAAAGAGAGAGAGTGAGAGAGAGCATGAGAAGGAAGAAGGTCAGAGTGAGACGCGGACTCCCCATGGAGCTGGGAGCCCGATGTGGGACTCGATCCCGGGACTCCGGGATCATGACCTGAGCCGAAGGCAGTTGCTTAACCAACTGCGCCACCCAGGCGCCCTCTCAGTGGTTTTTTTGAACATGACATCAAAAGCACAAGCAACAAAAGCAAAAAATTGATAAGTAGGACAACAGCAAACAAAAAGTTTTAGTCCAACTAATTTGTTACACATTTGGTTGAGTGGCATACACAGACAAATCAGTTCACTTCTTAGAGAGCTACTGAGGGACATTTTGTCCCCAAAGACGCTGCATCTGACACTATAGTTCAAAAAACCAAAAGATATGCTTTTCTTCTACTTGTGACATAAAATATGAAAAGAGGACAACATTTAGGCTGTGAAATGTGGGGCACACAAAAATGAACACAATTATGTTACTCTATGTAAAGAGAAGATATTATCAAAAAACCCCAGCATTTTCTTAATTAGAGTCCACATTTAATTTTCTTCCAAAGATTACTAAAAATTGAAATATCTTGCCCACTAAGTCACATTAGATAATAAGTTAAAAGAGCTTAAAAAGTATTTAGTATGTGCAAGTTCAGCTAGTAAGTGGTTTGTGTAATTGATGAATATCGACACAAATGCAATTATTTTGCAAAGACAGGTAAATCTAGTCTTTCCTAAGTGCTTTCATAACATCCTGGCTTTCATCTACCAGATGGTACCTGGTACCATCTACCATAATGTTCATTACACCAAGTCATTATTACCAAATAATGTACCTCTCATCTGTACCTCTCATTACATTATACATCCTATGAAGAAAAATATGTATTTGTTTACTTCATTATTTTACCATCACAGTGTATCAGTGTACAATGTTCATATTTAAATTATCCCTTTAAACCTTTATTTGTCTTAAAATGTGTGCATATGGATCCAAATTTGAAAAATCTGAATAATATAATTTAGGAATTTAAAATAAAATATTTATAAAGAGACCATTCTATTTCATCTTTCACAGATATATTCATCTCTGATCCTAGTACCTCAAACTTAATATAAACTTTATAAAAGTGAATAAATGAGAGAATGAGAGGAAGCTGAAAAAGCAAATTTGAGACTAAATTGGAAATGTCCTTCATTGTTGTTGTTAATATTTCATATGGTTTTCTTGATTTCCATTAAGTAATGAACATTTTTAAAAATTGTTTTATTTTCATACTATCTATTTTTAAAGGATGTTTCACAACCAATTTCTTTTCAACTTAGAGAAGATCAATAAAATGTTTAACTCTATTATTTGCATAATTTAATCAATTTTAATGTTTTTCTAAAACTAATAACCAATACCATTTACATTTAAAGCATAATTCTAAATTTAATAAATAAAAGATAATTTGCCCAAATCTGATGTCCATCTATTCATATACCAGTGAACACAATTATGGCATGAACTGTCTATAATATACCCAACTTGGTCTTAGAAAATCCATCCAAATAGAACGTCTCCAAACTTACCATTTTCTTCTTTCTTAATACAATCATCATTGTTGTCTACAATTGTGGATATCAATATCCACAATATCCACAATATTCCTTTGTGCCCCAAGTAAAGCAAGAACCTGGTTTCTAGGAGCCTTGCACCTGCTTTTTTGGTCATTTTCTTACATTTGTGTAATAGCAAGCTAACCTTAAAATTGACCCATTTCTAATTGCATGACACCTCTATATTCTTAATATATAAAATGCATTTTGCCTATTTGAAGCCATTCACAAACTGACAGCTCCTAGCTTTCAATGCTTAATAAAATATATTCTCCATTTAGGTTGTCCCTGTTCCCCTCCCTAATTATGTGATTCTCAATTCCAACTACATTGAATTTTCTTGTTATAGAATTGAATGTCCTTTCTCTTCTGCTTAATGTGTTCAAGATGCAAATTGAATCATTTTTCCTCTAAACAGTCTTTTTTTGATGATATAACTTAAAAGAACTAAATTCTTTGAATGAGTGTATCAGATATCTATATTACTGTATTTGTAATTAAGCCATGTATAGCCATACATTGTGGTTTAATAGATTCTTATCTCATTATTTCAAATAAAGTATACTATTCATGATAACATCTGTAATTTCCTACAAGTTAATTTTCTTAATTAGAGTATAAGTTCTTCAGAAAAAAGAAAATGACTGTTATCCCTTTGGCATTCCTAGAGACCAACAAAATGCCTTCCTGACACTTCCAAATAAAACTGCTAAGTCAAAATTGAATTATGGACTTATGTTTGTGGAAAAACTCCTCAATGCAAAATGCCAAAAAATTCTGGCAATACCTTGAATGCATTATAGCATGGAAAATTTGAATGCATTATAGCATGGAAAGAAAGACGTAAAACTTCACAGGCTGAAATTGAAGTAAAAGAACAATATGAAGGAAGACATATGTGTGCCTGATCCAAAAGTTGGGGTGGTCAGGGTATCAGAGACAAAGTCTGGTACACTTGAAGGCAAGAAGTTGAATTGGAGACCCACTATATTTGGAAAGACAGACACTGCATCGAAAGAGAATCAGCTTAAAAAAACAGCAGCAAAAGCAACCAACATCTAGCAAAGGAAGAGAGCAAAATGAGTGTCTGCCCTGACTTCACTGTTTGTAGAAGGGAGAACGCATAATCTATACATTCAAAAACAGGAATGAAAATAATTATTTTAAAGCGCTCCAAAATTGTTGTAAGGTGGCAAAATGAAACACATACATTTTCTAGAGGAATGTGCATTCTGCAAAGTACTTGATGAATCAATAGAGATAAAAATTATTTTGACCATGAGCTCTCAATCACAAAAAAAGAATGCACATGAGGATGTGGTATTTTTTATTTGTGATTGTTTTCACCCTTATGCATTATTACCCCCTTCTCCATGCTGAATGTCACAACCTAGAATCACAATACTTTTACACATATTTTCAACTCTTTGCTTCCACTTGGCAAGAACTTAACCCTGATTATCTGGATAATAAATGACAAGAAGCTGGGCAAAATCTTGTTTTTATGTCCCACACAAGAAAATGTGAAAATCTGAAAGCATTACAGTTAAAAGAGATCAGTATTATGTATATTATTTATGCTTTTGAAATTACCAAACAACTGTGGGTAGTGTAAGAATGATAGTTATTCTGTAAATATGAACACCAGTGCTGTAATCTGATTACAAAATTGCAAAGGTTTCATTGAATTTACTACAGATTTTAAATGTGATATTGCACAGGATTATTTTCAGATTGCTAATTTTATTATTATTATTATTAATTTTTTATAGCTAGAGAGAGAATGTGGGTAGAGGCGCAGAGACAGAAAGAAAGAGAATATTAAGCAAGCTTTGTGCCTTGATCTTGGTCCTCTAGCCTCCAGAACTGTGAAAAATATATATTTATTGTTCAAGTCATCTAGCCCATGGTATTTTCACTATAGCTGCCCAAACTGACTAAGACAGGTATTATCTCCTAATTTTTCTACCAACTCAATATTGCATTTAAGTCTGTGGAAAATAAAAGTGAATCAAATGATTGTATAGAAAACGGAAACAATTCAGTATGTCTAGCCTTCTTCCACCTCATTATTTTCCAAATGAGACTATAGGAAATGATGGATTATCTTAAATGACCATTCCACATCTATTCAGAAAACAAATAGTAGAGCAATCACTTTAATCCTTGGGTTCTGGAGCAGACTTATATTATGCAGAACATCTCTTTCCTCAGTGCGCAAGACATTCCATTAACCAAAATATCATCTGATAGGGAAAAAAATGAGTCACTCTGGATGATATCAGCAGTGACACAATCAAATGGATATTCAAAATGTACTGTTCTCTCACTTGCAAGGTAAACTACAACAATACAAATAGGAGTTTCTTATCAATTGGCAGAAAGATAGAGACTTGTGTCATTTCAAGAGATTATTCTGTTTGCAGGGGGATCATCTACAAGTTTATTCCTTAGTGTTACAGGTTTAGCCTTAATTTAATTTTTGAAGAGTAAGTCCATTTTGAAATTATTTGAAAATTAGGTATTACTATTTTTTGCTTACAATTTAATTTTAAATTATCTTTGTTTTTCTTTTCATTTGTTACCATTGCCATCTATTACCATTTAAATATCAAACAATCTTTTGAAAGGGAAAACAAAAGACATTATATACAAGTAACTGCTGAAACCATGGTGTAAAAAATAATCAGATAATTAAGACCTTTTACATATTTATACATGAGATGTATAATAAGTACTTATTCTAATGCAGATAGTCTGACCTTATAAAGTCATATGGAATTTGCAAACCAAGAGCTAACAAAGGCCATTGTAGAGACAGTTCACTGGATCCATAGAAGAAGTTCCATAGAAGAAGAGCTTGTACTAAAGGTCAAAACTACATTCTCTCTAGATCTCAGAGTCAGCAAAGTAATCACACACTCCTCAGGCTCACCATTAAGTAATAGTCACAAGTACATCATGAATACTTACCATGTGCAGGGGACAATTTAAACATTTTACATATATAAATACAAATATATATATGCATATTAACATTTAGCCTTTGCAACACTCTATCAGGTAAGCACTATCATTTTCCACAAGGTGCCCCTTAAGGGACAGCACAAACTGTCTATAGAAGTGAGCCAGTGTCGATGCTCTTCACCATTCCATGAGATTATATCTGGTGTTACTGGCACAATAAAGGGATATATGAAAAAATGATGAGAAAATATATTTTTCTAGATAATTATGATTTCAGTCTACCTCCTCAGGTGACAATTGTCTGAAATGTTTTGACAGCCCAGAAAAGCTTTGGACAAAATGTGAACTACTATAATATTTCTGGATTAACCAACACAAAGTGAGATGAAAATATAATTCACACTGACATCTTAATATCATCATGATGTTTAATAATCTAAAATCCCATATTTTATAGATTATGTTAAAATCATATGACAGTGAAGAAGAATCATGTGGTACAGAGGAGATTCTGAAATAACTTGCGTCAGTGTGTCTCTGACCCATTCTACCTACTTAACTGAAGAAAGAGAAAGAGTAGGTCTACCTCAGTTTCTATTTAGAGCAATAATACATTTTTATGACATATATGCCTCGCGTGAAAGAAAGACAATAAAATCTAAGTAGATATAGGACTAAAACCAACTTGTCCTTGATTCTGGAAGTTAAATTATTATTATGTAAACATTTTTAGTCATGTTTCCTTATCCTTATAGAATAGGATAAAGCTGTTGGAAAATAATCATGAACCGTTTTCATTAAATGTTTCACCTAGGGAAGGGATTAGCGTTCATGATAATCATATCCTTATCTAAGCACAGTAGTTTATGCAAGATTTCCTCTCATTCTGTCTTTACCTATCAAGTCATCCTAATATATATCATTTGTTATGGTATCTGCTTGTGTAAGAGGCAAAGGCAAGCTGAGGAGGTAAGTGAGAAATAACAGTATGATTTGTAAATCAAGAATGAGTGTTTCATTTATTGTTAATTGCCTGTCCAATATCCACAGGCCCCTTCTTACAAACAGAAGCTTGATTTTGTTCAGCGCGAGGTGCCAAAAAACAAAACAAAATAAAACAAAGCAAAGCAATACTACTTGCTCAGTTTTCCTTGAAGTTAGCAGTAGAGACAGTTCTGATACAAACAGATGTCTGTCTAATGCAGAATAGTCTGGGATAGCTTCTTTTTCCTGAAAGAAGTCAATAGCCATGCTTGCTACTCCTCTTCCTGCTACTTATTCTGAAAATGGTTCTGATTTCTGAAGCAACAAGAGCCATCCCATGGATTCCAGACAACAAACATGTAAGAAAAGTTGAGGGAAAGGCAAAAAAACAACAACAACAACAACAACAACAACAACAACAAACAAATCCAATGGAACAAAAGCAAGCAAAGTGGTCCTGTCCTTAAGAACTACCAACAACTCCAACATCTACAACATCAAGTTGCAGAGCCATTGCCAATAGTTAGTTTCTACAGAACCCCTGTTACTTCTGAAAGAAAAATCTTTGTTTTTAAGGTTCTATTCATCAAGGTTTCCATTACTTGTAGCAGAATATTAATTACTAGAAACAAGATAAAAGTTTCTGAGAAGCAGTCAAACTTTGAAACTAAATAGTCCCTTGATCTTGTGGTGGGGGTGGAGTGGTGGTGGGGGAAGAAACCCTCAGTTCCTTGGAGATTGAGGGCTATCTCAAGGTGGAGCCAGTTGAAGTTATTTGCATACTAACTGTAACAAGGTTTCAGAAGGAAATTCTACAAAAAGTAATTTGTTTTTTGCAATTCTAAAATAAAAACCAAGCAAGCCAAATTCTTAGAACTTCCTTGGAATTCAAATATAGAAAGACTGAAAACATGAAACAGAAAATTGCATCTATTGGCTTAATGGAACAAGTGATTTTATGTCACCAAACAAAGAGGAAAAACACTTAACAATTAACAAAAGTATTAACAATTTGGGAAAGAATGTGGATTCTTCAGGCCTTATTGAATACACCTGAAAGATTTTCAATGCTTGTTTAAAATAAAACCTGGAAGTGGAGGTATGTTAACAAAAAATAGGACTTTTAAAAAAATAAATATGTGTTTTTAGCCTCAGTTAGCCATATCCCTACAAGGCAGTTATTTTTGAAATAATGTCAAAGTAATGTTGAGAGTGAATTTTGCTTTCTTGGTTTGTGAGGACTTAGTAGAATTTCAAAAAATAATAGGCCATTAACTGAAATTATTGAAATCATTGAATATTTCTAAGGATTAGTATATTATGACTTTGTTGACTGTGCCACCACATAAGCCAATATTCTATATAGATATTTCAGAATGCTTTTTGTTTTTTCGATGAAAAGTTTAGAGAATCCATTTGTAGCTTTGGATTGGAAAACAAAGTCAGTAAATCAATAAATACATACTGATTTTTTTTTTAATCCAATGTATGCTTTGCCTTTTCCAGTGAATCAAAAATCTTTTTTTAGTGTCTTCCTAACAGTATTTGGACTCTTATAAGAAATGTTTTATTTCTCACTTCAGTTTATTCCCACATATATCACTCCTGTAAATGATCTCAAGTACAACCTCTTCCTATTCTTCTAAATTGAAAGAAGCATGTCACCATATATCAATGCCAGAGTTGTTTTGGGGAGGTTGTGCTGAAATACTACATTCTCCAGGAAAGTACCCAGGATTAAATCAAACCTACAACTTTCATTTCAGTATTGAGGGCATTGTTTCTCATATGAAAAGAAGATCACATAATTGTTTTCTTCCTAAAAGTATTAAAAACTCTTGTGTCAAATTCTTCCACTCCTGCTGCTTACCTCTAAGTGCCTTAGATTCTAATTATTTTTATCTAGAGAACAGACAGGTGGAGGGGGCATCAACTGTGCCTATGAACATTAAGTTCTGAAATTCTTCTGGCCTCTTCTGAATACATTGTGTTTCCATTAATGCCTACGTAGGATCATCTCACTCCTCAGATAAAAGCCTTCCAATCATCTCATTTAGCATAAAAGTCTTTAGAGTGACTTCTAAGATCCTGCATAACCAGACCCCCTACCACTGAGATTTCTTTCTGGCTCCCTTGCTCAAACCCTCAATGACTCCTCGTTCCTGAACATTCCTTTGCTTCTCCTTCTGCTTCTGCTTCTGGGCATTTTTCACTTGCTCTTTCCTAGTCCTGTATCTCCCTTGATCATACATCTGTCTCTATGGCCTCCTTCATCTCCTTTAGATGTTCAATCTCATATTTTCTTAGCTGAGGCTTTCCATAGGTATCCTGTCTAAAATTGTTGGTCACCCCAGCCCTCCCTCCCTAGAGCCCTTTTCTGCTTTATTTTTCTTGGAGCATTAATGTTCAGGCTGTTTTAAATGTCTCACTAGGGGAGCCTGGATGGCTCAGTCAGTTGAGCTCTGGACCCTTGATTTTGGTTCAGGTCATGATCTTCGGGTTCTGAGATTGAGTGTGGAGCTCAGCACTCAGTGTGGAGTCTGTTTGAGTTTCTCTCCCTATGCCTCTCCTCCTGCATACACACACACACACCCACCCACACACACACACTCACACACACTGTCTCTCTCTCTCTCTCTCTCTTCCTCTCTCAATCTCAAATAAATAAATCTTTAAAAATAAAAATAATAATAAATAAATGTCTCTCTTCACTGGAATGTTAGCCAGTGAAGATAGGAATTTTTATCCCACTTATTTATAGTTATTTACAGTTAGACTTCCAGAAACACTATCTAGCTCATAGTATGCATTCAGTAAATTATGTTGATGAATAAATTAATTCCTTAGAAAATTTGTAAAGTGAGAGGCATACTTAGTAGACAAAAATCAGTATAGTTTGTTCAAGTTGCCCATCTTCAATTTACAGAAGGTTCTCTTAGATATAGTATGGACACTTCTCAGCAAAGTAGAAACATCTTGACTTGAAAATCATTACTCATTTCTTATCCTTTGGCTTCAAACACTATGTTCTAAGCTTCAACAGTCAAACTTCACTCTATTCACTTTTATCAAACACTGGGGTATTTGGAATAAAAATTCCACTTGAGGGAAGTTTTAGAATAAAGCAAAATTGAAGAGCAAAGAGAAGGGTCTATCTTTTTTTTAGGATTTTATTTATTTATTTGACAAAGACAGAGGGAGCACACCCACAAACAGGGGGAACAGCAGAGGGAGAGGGAGAAGCAGACTCCCCACTGAGCAAGGAGCCCAGGACCCCGGAATCATGACCTGAGCCAAAGGCAGACGCTTAACCAACTAAGTGGCCCAGGGGCCCCAGAAGAGTCAATCTTTAAGTCTATTTCTTACCTATAACTTGACAAATATTTCTAGATCCCAGCTTCTTATCCCATACTATAGATAGCATCCATCTGCCTTTCCCTGATAAGTAAATGAATGTTACTTCCATCCACATTAAAAAAAATCTCTTGTTCTACCACCAGTATTTGGGTCTATTATTTTCCTCAGTTTCTTAAAGAAAGGAAGAACATGGGAAAGAAACTTCTATGTTTTTATATATCAGCAACAGGAATCAAGGTTGAACAATTAAATCAATACTAACTTAGGATGACTTAATATCCTCCTAAGCCCAGTGCTTTCTGGACACAGATGTGGAGACATTCAGGCCAAGAGAGAAGCCCTGAATATCACAGTCACCAACAGCTGCAGAAAAGCAAAGGTGACAGATAATTTTTTATTGTAGTTTTAATATTTGATTTAAGAATATTTTGCTTAATGGCTCTGATACACATAAAACACAGTAGTTGAAATTGATTTTCTGAACACATTCTATGTGTTCCTTACACATTAACATTGGCTTAATGTGTTTTGGCTTCCTTACACATTAACAGCGAAATGAGATTTGAAGTAAATGTATATGCTTCTCTGAGAAATCCTCTGAGAAACAAAGCAACTGTTTTACCCCAAAAAGCTGACAGCCACTGGAGAAGTTTTTGGTGCATCTTAACTTTGCTAACCCATTCATTCTATTTCTATTCTTTTCATTTCACACCACTACATTTCTGTGTACAGTAATGCTTATACTTGGTAATTTTTATCTACATGAGGCTCATTAAAATGGATTCTGGTAGCCTTAACTTTCTCTTTGAAATAACCATTATATTGCTCCTGAAAAATACTAATTGGAAGTATCTGCCTCTCACAAATGTAGTTAAAAGCTACCATTAATAGCTGAAAATTGATTGAGGTAGACAACATCTGCTTTTAGAACCAAAAGCTTCAACATATAATGTGTTATTCTGGCCAAGTGGGAATACACACATTTCAGATACGCTATGGCATGCCACATACACAGGAAAATTAGCTTTCAAAGTGGTATGTCAACATTAATTTTCATAGTTTTGTAATATCTCTAATCATAACCAATGGGGTTAGGCAAAAACACCTGCTGTCCTTTCTGTTATTTCCTTGACAAATTAAATTCAAAGTAGCATGACTACCATATAACTGGATATCCACCCTGGGGTGAGTGTCATCAAAGGTTCTTGCAATGTCAGCAGTTGGTGTAAACATAACATCCTAAAGGGACTAAACACAATTTCAAGTGAATGTATTCCATTACCTTTCTTAATGGGTTTTCTGATTCAAAATTTGAATGAGATAAATATGAGTTTTTATTCATGGAGTAGTTACCTGAAAAGAATTGAAGGGATGAGTTGAAGCCATACTTAGCTATTTGCATACGAAATATTCATGATACTTGTGTGTTCTTTTGTTCAATGAATTTGAGTGCCTTGTGTTTCTTGAAATTTCTGTATGCAAGGACAGATTCCTGTTTTTCTGTATGATTATAAAAAAAACAGTGATTTGGGCATAGGGAACACCATAATCCTCATAGTTATTCTCCAACTGAAAAAGATTATTACTTCTTTAAATCAACTTATAGTTGGTTAAAAGGAACAATTGCCACTACTTTGGGTATGTAAGCTCCTACAAGATATACTTGACCTTCTCAATATAATGCCTTTGCAAAATACAGAGCTAAAGGTTTTAAATACTTTTGTAATCCAATTGTTCTATGTTAGAGCTAACTGTCTCATTATTATTCAAAGTAAATTAAGAAGAAACATCTTGTTAAAGGTTTTAAAATTGTAGTATCAACTTTAAACATTTTTTGTTTAATAAATTTCTACAAAAATCTTGTGTTAGTATAAACTGAAATGTGCACATAACAATATATGCAATTTAATAACTCTTAAGCTCCTTACTATATAAATAATTGTTTAAAGCCTGAAAAGACATAGTAGCTAATCATAAGGAGATTACAATTATTTTTATTAACTTTAAGCAATTTCTTAGTCTGAAATTGTCAAATGTGCACTACCAGTAGAAATTTCATCCGAGTTCCAGGTATTCATTAACCAGCTTCAACCACTAACAACATTTTGTATTTTGTTTTACATGTTTTATCCACATCCTCCCCTTTTATGGGAGGGGGGTAGGTTGGGATAGTTTAGAACATTCTAAGGCAAATTTCAGACCTCATGTTATTTCCTTCTAAATATTCTGTATACAATTCTACATGCATCTTCAAATTAAAATGTTAGAACATTCACTTACATAATCACAATTGCCACTATCACATAACAAAAATTAACCATAATTTATTGACAGTGATTAATACTCAGGCCATATTCAAATTTCTCTGAAATTCTAAAAGTATATAAAAAGTATTTTTTAGTTATTAAAAATCAGGATTCAAAGAGATTCTATTCATTTCATTAAGAAGTTATGTCCCTTTTTTTAAGTAAAATAAAAATTTTTATTAATGCATTATTTGCAAAGATGTTTACAACCTTACGTAATATAATTAAAAATATAAATTAACTTAAATATTCAACCACATAGGTTCATTAAATTATATTGACTCTGCTTTTTCTTCCTATTCTCATCGTGTCCAGCTTAAGGTCCATTCTTCATTATAGTCACTCTCTTTAAAACTCTTCAATACTTTGCTTCTTTTTTTGCTTTACTCCCTAGAAAAATTTCTTTTCTTTCTTTTTTTAATTTTTTATTAACATATAATGTATTATTTGCCCCAGGGTACATATCTGTGAATCATCAGGCTTACACATTTCACAGCATTTGCCATAGCACATACCCTCCCCAATGTCTATATCCCTACCTCCCCACATCCCAACAACCCTTAGTTTGTTTCGTGAGTTTAGGAGTCTCTTATGGTTTGTCTCCTTCCTCATCCCATCTTGTTTCATTTCTCTTCCCCACCCCCCCATAACCCCCTGCCCTGCCTCTCAAAATCTTCATATCAGAGCGATCATGTGATAATTGTCTTTCTCTGACTGACTTATTTCGCTTAGCATAATATC
>CM052814.1:17530607-17738709 GCA_028533885.1 Nasua narica
AAAATATCCCATGCTCTGGATTTGAATAATGGATTCCTCAGTGTCATTTAATGGTGCCATTAAACTTGCCCTGCTATCCCTAATTAATTACTTGTAGATTAGAAGTTGGCATTATATGTATGATTAGACTCAAGTACATTGTGTTTTAGGACACAGAGTACAAAGAAATCTCATAAGTGATTCTGAATATTTACTATTTTTATGTTTGATATTCTTCCCTCAAATCATAAACACACACACACTCAGACAATATAAACAACTCAGATTTCAAACCAAGCTCTGTGATAATCTAAAAAATTTTCATTAAGAAACAGGCTGTATAGTGTGATTAAGACAAATACCATGCCATTCTGTCTGACCCTAGATTTCTATTTCTTCCTGTGCAAATAAGAAATAAAATGTTATATGGTAAAAAATACAACTGGAATTAAGATATGGGTAAGTCTTCACAAAGGGCTTTCACATGGGATCTAAGAGAGATGTATAACTTTATTAAGCAGCTATTTTAGGCACTTTATCTAACATATTTATATAATTCTCACTCATATGAAGTAAATATTATTAACACTTTTTTTTTTTACAGAGCAGATTACTCAGACTGAGAGGTGAAGTAACTTTCCTAAGGTCATATAGATAATGAGTTGTGGGAGATTAGGGATTTGAGCAAAGATCTTTCTACTACTACCTAGCTCAACCTTAGAAATACATGGATGAGTACAAGCACAGATATTCCTCCACTTACAATGGATTTATGTCCTGATAAGCCTCTGGTAAGTAGAAAATATCATAAGTCAAAAAAAGCATTTAACACACCCGAGATACTGAACATCATAGCTTAGCCTAGCCTAACTTAAGCCTACGGTTGGGCAAAATCATCTAACACAAAGCCTATTTTATAATAAGGTGTTAAATATCTCTAGTAATTTTTTTGAATACTATACAAAAACAGAATGGTTGTATGGGTACAAAATGGTTATAAATGTATTGTTGACCCTCATGATCACATGGCTGACTAAGAGCTGCCCAGCATCCTGAGAGAGTACCATACCTCATCTGACTAGCCTGGGAAAAGATAAAAATTCAAGATTTGAAGGACGATTTTGACCGAATGTTTATTGCTTTTGTACCATCATAAAGTCAAAAATCCTAACCATCATAAATCAGGAACCCTGCCCCATATAAATTGCTTTACTGCTTACAATTCTTTCATTATAAAATATATTCCCTTGCATCAGGAAGGAAGGAAGAAAGGAAGGAAGGAGGGAGGGAAGGAGGGAAGGAAGGAAGGAAGAAAGGAAGGAAGGAAGGAAGGAAGGAAGGAAGGAAGGAAGGAAAGAAGGAAGGAAGGAAAGAAGGAAGGAAGGAAGGAAGGAAGGAAGGAAGGAAGGAAGGAAGGAAGGAAAGAAGTAAAAAGAGTTAGTAATTCAAATAAAGTAGGAAAATACAGTACCAAGGCTGCCTATAATAATGAAAAGTAGTTGGTTATATTCCCAGCTTAACTTCAAACTACTTTTAAGTTTTCCTTCAATTTTAGCCTTAGAATAATTACTTTGTGTGTAAACAAAGATATTGATCTATTAACTGGTATTTATATTTTAATTTTGAAAGAGGTAAGTATTTTTATAAGGATTTAATTTTACCATAGTGGCTAATGTGCACTGCCTACTACATTCCAGGTATTTTTATAAACACCTTACCTTTATGAACTCATTTAGACTCAACAGGAACCTAAGACTGGTACTGATACTTTCTCCATTTTGCAGATGAGGAAAGTGAATTACAGTAAGGAGTTAAGTAATTTGAAACATGAACACTGAAATGGCTGAGCTGGGATTTAAACCGGCAGTATGATACTCTTAGGCACTACTTAATACTGCATTTCCATAAAACTAGCTTCTTTTTAAAGGCACGATAAAAGGTAATGGTATTTCCTTCAGGTAATTAAAACCTCAATGAATTCTAAGAGACTCATTGATACATGAAAGAGGTAAGAATGTATGCAGAGGAAGAGGAGATGGAGAGGAACATTTTTAAATAGAGAAATAGAAAAAACCTAAATTATTCATTTATTTGTTCATCCATGAATCACTTACTGAGCTGAGATTTTTTGTTTCTGGAATATTCATCAATTCAAAGCATCTTCCAACAGGTTATCTCATGTCATTTCTCCTTTGCTTATCTGTGACAAAAGCCATGTTTCTATGTTAATAATAAGAGTTAAAATCTGAACTTTTAAATTCCGTTGAAATAGTATTTGAAATAAGAAAAGAACCAAAAGATAACTGCTGTTTATCCTTTTCTGATTTTTTCTGTCGTGTAGCTAAACAAACAACAAAAATTCAGTTAGATTCATTTCTGTATTACCATGATCAGAATTAATTTAAGTTTACATTTTTACATATCAGTACTTTGTGATAGTCTCTAAATTTTTAAGATATTGCATTAGAAGAAACTTTTTTTTAACATTCCCTCTTTTTTTTTATTTTAGCCATTAATTATCCACAAAGTTCACTTATACTGAATACAGATGTCTATTTCAAGTAACTTTCTGGTGCTTTGTTAAGGCATGTTACTGGGCTTAAATTTATGTGAGGGAGAGGGAAAATAGCAAGGACGAGATTGAACTGAAGCTTATTCTAATTGATTAATATCTTACATACACCTTCTTATGCTATAAAATCTTCTAGATGGAATCCCCAGGGTCTGGGATTAGTAGCACTGATGGGCAACTCTTAGGCTGCCTGTGAACCATTCAGCTGGGGGCTCCCTGAAGATTACTCCTCAGTACTGATGTGGTCAGGACCAGCGACAGCATACTCAAGCTACTGAGTCTCAGGAGAGCAACTCTTTGTTTTTCTTATTACTTTGCAATAAACTAATGAGTTAATTTATGACCCCATCAAATCTAGCAAGTAAATATCTCATTGCTACATTTCCTTAACTTTTTCCTTCCATCTGTTTGATCTGTTGTTCTTATTTTATTCCATTTTCTTTACTTATTTTATCTTTGGAGAGAAAGGAGTTTGGTGAACTGCTTCTCTGGCCATTATGAAAGGTATATTTGAAAAAGCCTGAAGGCTAGTGATAAGAAGCTAGTGATTCTGAATTCTAACAGTAGAGAATTCTGAAAAGCTCAGCTCTCCCTCTCCATTCTTCAGCATTATTTTTTCTCTACTGAAGCTTTATTTCATTGCAGTCAATGCACAATGAAGTATTTAGTAATAAAATCTTACCATTTCATGAAAATAATGTGTTGTATGGAATATGTGTATTAGAAAATGCAACAAAGAAATACACAAAGAATTTTTGTTTTCTTATAACAAAGAAAAACACAAAGTTCTTCCCCTGGGACATATAAATATTGTCATTATAATTAATGTTCCTTATAATGACAAGCATTTAAATACAGTTTTTAAACCGATGTTTTATTAAGTACAGAATTTGCCTAAAACTGGTTGTATACACAAGACAACACCTTTTAAAAGTGATACTTGAATTAAGTACGTGCAGTGGTCACAGATAATGCATCCCTAGGTCTGTAGACCAAAAATTGAACTATGGCATATAATAAAGAATTGAAATTAAACTAAGGAAAATGCAAAAAAGAGATGGCTTATAGTACAGTACATGTTGTCAACTAAGGTGAAAATGCCATGAAATCAAATTAAAAATGGAACGATAAATAGATCAGGCAAATTTGCAAAGCTGAAAAAAGGCTTAAAAGTCAACCTCTGCTGCACTAGATACACAGTATGATGGGCTGGAACTCTGGTTTGCTTTGTTTGTGGCAGACTCTCGCTAGTATAATGTCCAAGAACATACCAAATGTGTTTCATTATTTCAGGATATGAAGATAATGAAAATGGTATATTAATATTAGAGATAAAGTAAAAATGTTAAAAGTCAAACTTGGAAGCAATCTGCACAGAGAATGCTATTGAACTGTTTTCATATACATTTCTTTATAAAAAATAGTATTTCTATAAATAAATGCTAAAAATTGTATTACTTTGTTCCCCTATTTTGAAATATGTTAAGTTGTCAACAAAATATGAATTAGTCTTCTTAGAGAAAACTTGCTTAAGCATAAATGTGAAAGTTTAGTAAGTAGTTATTAAGTTCTAATTATGTGTCTAGTATCAATTTTAGATAATATTACATGAGGAAAATGGAAATTAAAAAAGAAATAGTTTTTGGGGCGCCTGGGTGGCTCAGTTGGTTGAGCAACTGCCTTCGGCTCAGGTCATGATCCTGGAGTCTCGGGATCGAGTCCCATATCGGACTCCTGGCTCTGCGGGAAGTCTGCTTCTCCCTTTGACTTTCTCCCCTCTCATTCTCAGTCTCTCACTCTCTAATAAATAAATTAAAAAAAAAATCTTAAAAAAAAAAAGAAATAGTTTTTTTGTGTGAATTCTAAGTGCCTATTACACTAGAAATGCATACACATATATAATAAATGTATAATCTAAATAAGCTATTCATAGGTTATGCTAGTAAGTGTAGAATTATAAAAGTACAAATAATGTGGGTGAGAATAACCAAAAAAAAGATGGTGTCTGAACTGAGATTTATAGAATGACTATGGTATGGATAAGTGAAGGGAACACCAGGGTGATATTATTTTGGAGAATCATATATTACATGGGATAGTAAATAGAGGAGTGATAACACTCATGTTTTTTCCAACTGACCGTGGGCCTCTCTACCTTAAGCTCATTAATCAAGTTAAATTAGCATACCTAGTATTGAATCCTCCTGTGTTATAATACTATTTTTTTTGGAGTTGGATCCATTGTTCATCTAATTACATGGCCTTGAGTTCATTCATCACTCATGTATCAATTTATATATATATATATATATATACACTCACTAGCAAGATATAGATATTATACTGGGTAGTACAGTGTCACCTCAAAAGTCATGTCCACCTGGACCTCAGAATGTGACTTTATTTGGAAATAAGGTCTTTACAAGGTAATTAGTTCAATCTGGATGAATCTATGCTGGATAAGGGTAAGCTCTAAATCCAAACACAATCGATCCTTGTACAACATGAGGATTGAAGTGCTCGCCCCTCACTCTATCAAAAACCTGCATATAACTCTGACTCCCCCAAAACATAACTACTAATAGACAACTGGTGACTAGGAACCTTACCCATTACATAAACAGCTTATTAATACACAGTTTACATATGAATTATATACTGTATTCTTATTATAAAGTAAGCTACAGAAAATAATGTTATTGAGAAATCATAAAGAAGACAAAATAAATTTATAGTGCTATACTGTGTTTATCAAAAAATGTCCACACAGACATGAACTCCCAGAGTTCAAACTCATGTTGTTCAAGGGTCAAGTGCACTGGCGATCTTCTTAGAGGAGGTTACATAGAGACACAGACACATAGAGGGAAGAAGTCCAGGTGACAATGGAAGCAGAGATTGGAGTGATGTAATTCCAAGTGAAGGGTTGCCAATATGTTGGCAGGAGCTAGCAAGTGGCAAGGGAACTGTTCTTCTCCAGGGCCAGAGGGATCATAGCCTGTGAACCCCTTGATTTCAGACTTCTGACCTACAGAATGTTAAGAGAATAAACGCCCTTTATTTTTTTCAGTCATCCTGTTTGTGGCAATGTTACAGCATCCTTAGGAAACATATAGACATCTAGGTATAGAGATAGATAACGGATGATAAACAGATAACTAGCTAGCCAGACAGACGGATAGATCTGCTTGGCCTTGTGCCAGTGCCCAAGATTTTTAAAATGAGTAAGTCTGAGGTCATGCTCTTCTGAAGTTAAAAGTCTGGAAATCAAGGAATCAATTTTGAATTCTCCTTCTGTTCGTGCATAGTCGCCATGGGCCCGGAGCTTCCCAGCATATTTTTGTTGAGTGTACCAGGCTGCAAGGGTCATCTGTCTCCTGACACCGAGCGTTTCTGGAGCTAGTCACATAGGCAGCTAAGTAGATCGAGACAACTACAGCCTTATGCTGACTACTTTGTAACTGCCCCAGGGGATGGGGGCTAGCTTGTTACCAATTATCATAATGCTTATTTGTTGCTCCAAAGTTTTAGACACTTGGTGCTGCATTTCTCAGCCGTGACAAAACCCCACCACATGTAAAGCATCCATCTGGACCCATCACATCCTCTCTGTGTAAATTTCAGGCAAGGACAATCAATGCAATAGTGCTGATGTTTACACTGCTTTATTTGCCATGAGTCATAAAGATCTTTGTCCCTGTTTCAGGAGTCTTGCATCCTTTGCCAACATCCATGAACCTTCCATGATAAGAGGCTAACAGAGTAGCTTGCAAGTCATATAAAACTTCAGAATCCTGCACATTTCCTGACACTTCCTCCCTATTCACTTATTTATAAAATTGTATTGTTTCATCATTTTCACCGTCTTGGCCCTACTCGTTGTGCCACCAAATCAATGCACTGGATTACTAGAGAAACTTTTTAAAAAATGTTTTCTAAATGAGCATCCACATCACTCAGCAAATGTAGAAAAACAAACATATGGAGTCTCCATTGCAAAGCTCTCAATGCAGCATTCCAGGCCCTTACAAACTGATCTCATGTAGTGCCTAGAATTTGTATTCACTCTCCATCTCTAAACACTCTCTTTAAATATGCTCACTTCCACATCATTTAAATCGTTTCCCCGGTTTAGGTAGCTGCATCAACTTTGCTTAAGTGTTGCTCTTATATTACTTGACAAACACAGTAGAGTCTCCAAATTGTCTTTAGCTCCCCTACCCCTTGCTGAGTCTGAAGTCACTCAAAGTATCTCTGTACTGATATGGAATGTACACCCTTATGAAGCCCCAAAGTGGTGCTAAGCCTTTGAGGGCTGATGGTAATAGTTAGATTTTTACTCTTTTACCCCAGGAAATCATACGACATATAGAAACTGCTCAGTAAATATTTTTTACTACATCCTACATAAAAATGATGCATTGTGGTACTTAAACAAATCATTCCAGGTGCCTGGGTGGCTCAGTCAGTTGGGCGTCTGCTTTCGGCTCAGGTCATGATCCCGGAGTTCTGGGATCAAGTCTTGCATGGGGCTCTCTGCTCAGCAGGGAGCCTATTTCTCTGCCCCTCCCCTGGCTCGTTCTCTCTCTCTCTCTCTCTAATTCTCTCAAATAAATTAAAAAAAATCACTCCAATTTCAACAGTTTGAAAACTATTTTAGAAAGCTCATTTGTTTATGCTATATATTTGAGAAACAGCTTTAAACACAAAGCATCACATGTAACTGTGGGTATAAAAATTAATTTGACACTATTTCATAGCTTATCAGAGGAAGTAGAGATGTGCAAAATGGATGTAAGAAGAACATGAAAAGGAGATGTGTTGTCCTATGCAATTAGTGTATATTATCATAAACTCAACTGTTTTGCCTTTCAGGAAAGCCAAAATTAGTGTTTATATTTAACTGAAATCTTTACGTATACACAAATCAACCCCTTACACATCATGAGAAAATATATTCCATTTAGTGTCATGAAGGCGACTAAGAAAATTAATTAGATCAGCATTCACAATGTACCATGAGTCAGAGGATCATGGAAATTAGAGCAGGATAGGACCTTGGAGATCACCTTGTCCAACACCTTCATTTGGCGGATGAGGAAATTGAAACTAGATTAGTAAGGATAATTTCCCAAGGTCACACAGATAATTATTAGCAGAACAAGGCCTTGAACATAAGTATTCAAACTCCTAACTAGGGTCCTTTCAACTGAATAAAGGTCATGCTGTTCGAAAGCACTATAAAATAAAATAGAACAAAGGGCTCCACCATCAAGTACATTCTAAAGAAATAAATGTTGAATAGATAAAAATATTCATATATATTATAGAAAGGTGTGTAGATAAATACTTGTATCTTTGTTCTTTTAAAATTCTTTAAAATGCACCTTTTCTCTTCTTCAAGAATATGTTGCACATTTTATTTTAACAATTATTAACATGAGGGCTTTGTTGATAATGATGAAGGCATAAGCAGCAAGAATGAGATAGCTATTCAGAATATGTAATTGATTTTCTGTACAGTTCATCTGATTATATCTTAAGGAATTTGCTGTATTTCCAGAAATGAATCTAATGCTTGAAAATTAAAATCATGATGGGATAGTATGTCAGAGACTACGACGTGTTTCTTAAGATTCATTCTTCTTTTCTTTGCACAGTAATAAAATTTTTGGCTGACGACACGGCCACTCAGCCAAAAAACACGTGTTCTAACTTTTCCTGGAGTTGAAGTGCCCTAAGAAAAAGTTCTAGTCTCTGGGTTGTAATTGGGATGATATATATATGTATAACTTTTGGGTTATTCCTTCAAAGGAAAGAAGTGTTCTTTCTTGCGTTTCTCCTTCACTGCTGCTCAAATGGAATCACTTACAGAGATAGTTGAAAGCCATCTCAAGCCCTAAGATTAAAGCTGTGTGTGGGGGAGATGGCAGCACAACCTCTGGAAGGAACCTGGCTCCCCGACATCGTGAAGCCATGAAACCAGTCCTAAATGTCCTACGCACTTACTTACAAAAGAGAGAAAGATCCTTGTAGACTCTGTCTACCACCGTTTGATTCTTGCCTTTCACAGCAGCCTAGCAGATATCCCACTTGAAACAAATTGAATTGATTTGACTGGGTTAGAAAACGTTAGAATTCATTCTGAGAGCAATTCTTCCAACCTAACAAGAATTTTAAGATATAATCATACCCAGATGATTCATTGCCCAGAAACATCGATTCTTTAAAAAAAGGTATCATTTTATTAAACTGTATTTCTGCATTTTCCATATGTTAACCTTGGATTGAGGACTAGCTACTGTTTTACAGAGAAGTCAGTTCGACATGCCCACCTTCATCACAGTCCACCTTGCCCCTCCTCTGTGCTTTTTTGGATATCCCAGAGGTATATCCTGTTAAAGTACCTGTACGTAAAATGTATCCACTGGTATTATAATTGCTTATTTACTTATCTCTACTTTGCATTGAAAGCAGGATGCCTCAGTGTTAGATCTTTTTAATTCCCAGCTTACAGACAATGCTGTGTGTTTTTGCATTTGCTATTTCCTTGTCTCAGAACCATATGGCCAAATCTTACTCCATCCTTCATGTTTTTGTTCAAATCTTACTTTTCAGAGACTCTTCTATGGAAAATAGCACTTTCCTCCCTAGTCAATCATTACAGCATCCACCTGTTTATTTCCTTCATAGATTTCAATCTTATCTGAAATTGTCTTATATATTTATCTGTTGATTGTTTATTGCCTATTACCTGTGTTCCTCTTGCCATCTTCTAGAATGTACATTACATAAGAGAAAAAGTGCTGAGATTCAGCAATCTCAACCATGTGCACATTTTCTACCTTCATTAGATTTATAAGACAATGAAGAAAATAAACATTTGACAAATAATTACTAAGGTAATCACTAAGAGGGCAGTGTAGCTCTTATAGAAACAAAGCATTAAATTTAATCAGAATCAGAATTCATTTGTTTCTTAAAATCATGAATCATAAGCTCAATGAACATGAGCATTTTATACAATATGGCATAAAACTGCAAATGTACATTTATCAGTAACTTGCAGTCTTATGAGTCTTCTAATAAACTGCAATGCAAATTGATGCATTTTATATTTTTACATGAATTTATTTTTGTTCTTCAATTGAAGGACTTCTAATATATTTGCATAACTATTCCAAATTTGGTTCTTGAAACTGGAATGACATTAATTCTTTCTATGCTTACTTGCCTAAATAAAGAATACTTAATGAAAATACATATGTGGTCAGTAATTTAATCTGAAATATTGAAGTATTTAAAAATATTTTTAGTTAACTCATTCATATAAATTATAAAAGACTGAAGTATTTAAAAAATTTTAAAAGTAAAGGACAAGTCTTTTCCTAAGTTATAAAACCAAATGTCAGTACTCCCAACATGCATTTGGCTTTCATCCTGTCTTCTTTGCTTTTTACAACACTGAACACACAAGTTCTCTAAAAATTACATGAGTTTATTTTTGTTTCTCAAAAGAGTGATTAAACAACTAATTTACCCTAGTCAAGCTGACACATAAAAGTAACCATCACAGTGGCCAAGTGAATTTCCCTTACAGATGAAATGAGAATAAAAGTGACATAGATGTCACTTCTGAAAGGAAGCCCTAAACCAGAGTGTGCAGTTCAGTGTAGTAGTTCCTGGCTCAGCAGTCATGAACACATGTGCCCGGATGGACCGCCCATCCGGCCAACCCGGGGACCTGAGTAACTACAATGAGCAGAGAGTTTGCGAACTCTTTTTGTACATGTAGAGTGAGCAAGAAACAATTTTTGTTGTGTTACATCACTAACATTTAGAGTTTGCATGTTATAACAGCATAACCTAGTCACCATGTCAATATGAGGTTGCCAAAATTGATAGGGTAGAAGAAAATCTGGAGGGTCATTCACTGACTTTTAAATTCTTTGGTTCCAAAGTGACACATACTACTGCTCATCTCAATCCATTAGTCTCATGGGCTCATCTAACACTACGATGGAGTTTGAGAACACTGATGGGGGCACATGGGTACTCAGGAGTCCAGGATTTTCTCATTTGATATTTACCATGGCTTACCACTTTAACAAATAAATATTGGAATACCTTTACCAACACCTAAAGTAGCAAATAACTAGGAAAAAGACTAACCCACACAAACCAATTGTCTGACCTCTTTGGATGAGGAAGATATTGGCTAAAATCTGAATATGTAGCTAGTGTATGGCAAATCCTTGCTGAATCTGCTTATTTATCAAAGCTTGACTTACACTAGATCAAAAAAAAGCCTTTATGTCATTTCCAATTCTACAATAAAAAGTACAAAATGCAAAAATAATTTAAAATTTAAAAAATGTGTCAGATTATCATTTCATTAAACATTTGAAAATTCTGATCTGATTGATTGGATAAGCCTATCATGCCTATAAATGGAAGAATAGAATTTTTGCTTAGCCTTCATTTATCCATAGCTCAATCTCCTTCAAAATATTAAAAAAATCAGATTCAATTTTATATGATCATCTTATTTACACAAAACTACCCTATTATTGCCCTTTAAATAAGGATCAAGATAAGAGACAGAAGTGTTAGAAGGTTAATAACAAATAAACCCTACTCCTTCATTCTTTTCATTCTTACTGATACTTTCCTCTATGTAAACCAATTCTGAAATTTATCCAGCTCAGCCAATAATTAAAAAGAGAAGTATCTTTTAGAAGTGAAGTGCTAGTAATTTTATTGTCTAGTAGATGAAGAACGTGCAGAGAGACATATTTTCGGTCATCTACATGCAAAGAAGCATTGAACTATAATTTTAGTTTGTAGTGTTATGTTATTTACCAGTTCTGGAGATACTTGTAATTCATGCAGTAGATAATTACAGCATTATGTTCTTTAAATACCATTAAAAAGAACAGGTGCAGTTTCTGAACACTAAGGACAATAAGCCAATCTGGGTTTCGAGCAGCATGCCTAATGTGAAGAATGAGAATGCTATTGACATCATGAAGACTTTTAAATTGTAGATGACGTTAGCAAACAAAGGTTGTTTTTAGCTGCCTTGTTAGTGGTCTTTCTTATTCCTCTAGCATTTTCTTCCAAAAGCCACAGAAGATGTATAGAGAAATGGTTACATCAATTCCACATACTGTAATGAATAACACAGAGAAGTCTGTGCTTCTAAAATCAAGATAGAATAAGAGGAAAATAGTGATGGTAAGCATGTGAATAAGGCAGCCAGTCCTAATTTTAAAACAACATAGTGCACAGAATTCTGTTCTTTCGAGAAAAAATCCTTTAAGATTTATGTATCTCTTTTGGAGGCATGATTTTATCTTATGAATTTCTGAATACAAATCTCATTATGGTTGTCCTCACAAAGAAGAGTTGCCAAGTAAGGGAAAATGGTGCAGTGGCAAAGTTTATCTTCAGTAAAGAATTCTGGAAGGATGTTCAGATATCAATTCTGCTTCTGTCATGAGGATTTTTGTCTGATTTTAGACATTTTACTTTATCTCTCTAGTTTGCAGGTTTGTTGGGGCAAGGAGTTGACTGACATCTTTGAGCTATTTGACTGTTTGTATGATTTCCTCATTAAAAACAATTTAAAAAGTCTTCCTTTGGTCTTTTCAGCCTTGTTGCCCTGTGTCTTCATGCTATCCTTTGAGAAATCAGGGCTCTAAACCAAACTCTTTGCTCTCTTTTTGGTTTGTTGATTTGTTTTTATTCAGTTTGTCTTCAAGACATTTTTGATTCTCTCTTATGAGGTAAGTGGTTAATTACCCAGATTTAGTGACTTCAAACCTTTTTAGCTGGTTTTACTTACTGTAAGCTTTATTTTAGTCATCTCATGAGAGGAAAACTGTGCTGCGAAGATCCTGAGCATTGCTGCTCATAATACCTCCCTTTAACCTAGAATTTGTTGAGCACTTACTGTATTCAAGCACTTAAGAGTTCTAAGAGCACCATGTGTGTAATCTTATTTAATTTTCACAACAACTCTAAAAGTCAGCATGGCATTTTTGAGGTATCACCAGGGAGTAGCTACACAGCCAAGGATTACATTTCCCAATCTGCTTCACCTCTAGGTACGACCAAGTGACAAATTCTTGACAAGAAGTAGGGACTGAAGAGATAACTAACAAATTAGGCTCTTAAGAGGTAAGTGGTAGGGACTTCTGCACACACTCCTGTCTCTTTCATTGACTGGATATTAATGTCTTGGGTAACCTTGGAAGTTACTCATAGATAATGCAAAGCCTCCATAACTCAGGATCCCTGAATGAAGCATAGTAAAAAAGTTTCCACAATGATACAAACCTTCTCCTTATCTCCTACCAACACAGAACCATCTTGGGTACCTTTGATGAAGAAAACAAATTCCCATTGTTTTTATTCATTATACCTTATGGCTCTATGTGTTCTATTAGGTAGCCTTACCTAACTGATACAGATTATTATCTCTGGTTAATAGGTGATGAAATTGAGACCAACAGAGATTAAGTTATTCGCCCAAGGTTGCACAGTAAAAATGAGGAAGTTCTTTAACTCCAAAATTTTGCTCGCAAAAGCTATGCAAAAGCTTTCACTTACAGTGAGGTGAGTATGGGACGTGTTGGCTATACCCTTCACTGAATATTTAGGAGATAAAATTTTGAGATTAGCTAGAAATGTATCATCTTCTCATTGAAGACCCCTGAAATAGTACCAATAAAACAGAAGACACCATCAATTTCAGTTACGGTGACTTTCCTAACTCAGTAAATAATGTCTCTGTCAACCCAGATGCAAATTTAGATGTTCACATCTTTCTAATTGTTTCTGACTCCCACAACCTTGCACAACCTCAATCACCAAGGTCTTTCTATTCTATTCCTTAAATGTGTCATATTTATCCCCTTATTTTGTGAAAATTTTTGTCAATTTTTGTTTGGATATCTCCTGACTTCCTTCCTTTTTTTTTTTAAGATTTATCTGTTTATTTTAGAGAGAGAGAAAGAGAAAGGAGAGTGACAGAGGAGAAGGAGAGAGAATCCCAAGCAGACTCCATGCTCAGCACAAAGCCCACTGAAGGCTTCGATCCCATCACTCCAAGATCATGACCTGAGCCAAACCAAGAGTCAGACACCCAACAGACTGCACCACACAAGTGTCTCTCCCCTGATTGTATTTCAACCACTCCTACTGGTTTTTATACTATCACCAAAGTGAACTATCTAACAAGTAAATCTGGTAGTATCATTCCCCTGCTCAAATAATCAATGGCTTTTTATTGTGGGCTAACAAAGCTCTCCATGATCTTGCTCCTACCTACAAGTTCATTTTCATTTATCCCAATTTTCCCCTTGAATTTTATGGGCTAGAAACTAAACTACAGTATATCTAAGGCATTATTGGATTTGGTGTTGTGTAGTTATCATTTACAACGGATTTTGGAGTTGTATGACCTGTTAGTCATTTGTAATAGAGGTAGTAATAAGTGCAACACTTTGTTGCAGGATGACTAAGAAAATGCATGCAAAATGTGCAGCAAAGTTTTGAACTATTAATCCTGGCTAATTTGTAAAAGAAA
The DNA here is from genome assembly GCA_028533885.1 of Nasua narica. Classification (NCBI taxonomy): domain Eukaryota; kingdom Metazoa; phylum Chordata; class Mammalia; order Carnivora; family Procyonidae; genus Nasua; species Nasua narica. Next base: position 17,544,752 of record CM052814.1, read on the forward strand.
ACTACTTGCCTAAAAAGAAAGGCTGCCAATGGTCTATATCAATCTATGACATTCTCTAATGTGAAAGTCCTGAAATACTCAGGACCTACAAGTCAAATTTGCCAAGGGCTTATACTGACGGATTTCTGAACACATTTGTAGTGTAGTGCTTCTGTATGTTGTATATGATGCCCTTTCTGTCTACAACCCCTGAAGATGGGTGATTTATCTAGCAAGTGCCTACTCAATCACTCTTTAAATCTTAACTCAAATTATAACTTAACTGGGAAACTTTTATTTAGTTACTTAGGCCAATTTTGCCTATGTTAGGAGTACCTTTTTGTTATGCCATTACAAATTTTGTAATGTATCATATTGTGTTATGTAGAACTGTATTATCCCAAAAAAAAAAAAAACTGTATTATCCCAGATATCGGAATTACATTATATTGGGTAGTAGTGGAATGTGTTTCAATGGATCTGCATTGAATTGTATTTTAAGTTTTTGGTATCATATTTGCTTTTATCTAGTTTTAAGTCCCTTCACGGCACCCATCTTGACTGTTCATCTTTCCCTTGCTATTCCTTAGCAAAATATTTAGCACAAAGTAGATATCTAATCAAAACCAAAAATAAGAAACAGGTACTCACTCCAAGTTTACAGGATACGGAACTTTATTATAATAGATGGGTTTTGTAGTGATTATGAAATATGCCTATAGTTCCTTGACACTCCTTTCTTCAAGACATGGAGTTTAATTTTCTTCTCCTTGAGTGAGGGTTAGGTTTATATAACAGTTAGGAAATGATGAAATTGTCTGTATCTCTTGAGACTATGTCATAAAAAGCTATGTGTCTCCTTCTTGCTCTCTCTTGGATCACTAACTCCGGGAGAAGCAAGCTGACATATCAGGAGGACACTCAATGAACAGTTTGACAGGTGCACTTGAGAACTTCTTCCAATGGGCGTGTCAGTAATCCAGCTTAGAAGTGTAACTTCCAGGCCCAGTCAGGCCTGCAGATGACTACAGGCTACCCTTCAATGTCATGAGAGATGCTAAGAAAAAAACACCCAATTAAGACACTCCCCCAATCCTGACTCACAGAAATTATAAGTATTTATTTTTTTAAGCTGCTAAATTTTAGGGTAATTTTATGCATCCATAGATAACTAAGATCTTATAGTTTATAGATAGATTACAAACTTATTCTCTAAGAATTTGTGATTTTTTTATGTGGGGTTTATATTATCCACATGACAAAAATGAAATTTAAGATAGTTTATTATGCAGTACTAAAATAATTCTATAAATATTTCCTAAGCAACTAATATGTCTTTCAAAAACATATATGTGTGTTATGTCTTACAATCCACTCCTGAGTATACATCACAGAGGAATTTTCCTCAGATTAGAGGCAGAACATGGAGCTGCATTTTCACTGTGGCATAGTGTATGGTGGTAGGGGTTACCGATAACTTGGGTATAAGTCACTAAAAAAATGTATGGAAAGTATAGTGGATGCAAATTATAAAATATTATGCATCAATTAGAAGCCACAAAATATAAGTATAGAAAAATGCATGGATCTTTAAAACATATTTTATGGAAAGAAAGTAGCAAACAATATGTAAAATACAGTAATGTAAAGTTAATATTCATATTTTAAATCATCACTACATATTTTACAATGAGATACTCACATTTAAAGACATTATTTCAAGCCCAATACAGTGGGTATCCATCAGAATGGTAGTAGGGATAAAGAACAAATAAGAGCATAACACCTATATACCTATAAATGAGACCGAGTCTTAGCATAAAAAGAAAAATACAGCTATGATCTGTATATACGATTAACTTAAATCTCTGTACTTAAGTTTGATAAAAACCAAACCAAACAGATAAAACAAAACAAAAGAAAAACAAACAAAAACCCTATAATATTTCTTGTATTGGGGGATTAAGAATACAACAAGGAAAAAGAGATCCAGTCCCATTGTGCGTTTAATCTACAATAAAGGAGTGAAATAATAAACAGGAGGTATTAAATAAGCATAAGTGCTATGAAAAGATTAGGAGTGTGATGTGATAGGGCACAGTGAACAAGGGCTACTGTGGAAAGGGAGCCCTGGGGGAGCTTCCCTGTGGAGGTGATATTTAAAGTGAGAGCTAAATGATTAGAATTCATTATCTTTGCAAAGCTGAGCAAAGGATATGTATTCCAGGCAGAGTGCAGATGCTTTGGCTTGGCATGAAAGGGATAACAAAGATCAGTGGGCTTCAGTGTCATGAGTTAGTGGAGAGTGATAAAACCAGGGCCAGATCAAGTAGGATTATGTTAGTCATGGGAAGCAGACTTGGATTACAGCTTTAGAGTAAAATGAAAAGAAAAGAAGAAAAAATTTGTTTTACTGAAACAGCATCCTGACTTCTGTGTGCAGAAGGAATTTAAGAGGAGAGGACAGAAGTGGAATGAGGCAGACCGCTTAAGATACCACAACTATAGTATAATTTCAGGAAGATATCATGTAGCTTAGGCAATGCTGGAAACAGTGGGGCTAGAAAGATCTAGATACCGGACAATACACATTGAGAAGTGAAACTAACAGGGCCTGTTGCTGGATGTCATAAACAGTATGTAGAGAGAGAGAGACCTGGGATGATTCCTCTGTGTTTTATTTGAGTAATGAGGTGAATGGGGACACTGCAGTATGCATAGGTAATAATATATAAAACTTGGTTTCAAAAAAACTTTTGAGTATTCAATCACTTATCTTAAATGAGACCTTGAAATCTGGACATAATTGAGAGTTAACTGTAAAAAGTAAGTAAATCTGCATGACTTAGATTTTCTTCTGTTAACCTGAATAGAGTTCTCAGTAAATTTATAATAGTTTTTTTAATTTATAATAGTTAAATATCACTCCCCCATCACCACCAGAGTTATAATACGTAGGGTTTGAGAACACAAGCTTGAAAGTTACAAGTTCAGGTTCTCACCAGTTCTGTCTCTTACTAGCTCTTGGCTATTGGACAAGACACTTAACTTCTCTTTCACTTTCCTTCCTCAACTGCAAATGGAGATAAAATAATTCATAACCCATGCAGATTACACAAGCTAAGGCATGAAAAGAACTTTGCTTAGTGCTTAATGCATAGAAATCTTTCAATAATGTGCCTCTCAAAAGCAATGTATATATAAGATAATTTTCTCTTTCCCAAATAATATAATTTCCTGGGTGAAATTGGACTAAGGTACATGTCTGTTCCAGAAAGCATGCTAAACTTTGATGACAAATTTTATTGATCCAAGATTTTTGAGCCAAATAATAAATGGTCCTCACGTGATTTGGAAACTACTATTTAATAAAGGAGAAAGATGCTAGTCGAATAGCCATACAAATCAACTTAAAATTACGTTTGTGAAAAATGTAAAAAGTACAGGTAGATTGTGCTATGAGAGTAGGAAAAGGGAGTTGGGATGAAGATGCCAGGCTTAAGGAACAGAATGTGCAAAGACTTGGTGCTATGCAGGCATGCACAAGGAAGACAGTGGCTAGTGTGGGGGTGTAACAGTGTGGCCAACAGGAGGCTCCAGACACAGGCAAGATCAGAGAAACCACATGGGCTACATGAAGGACTTGGAATTTTATCCCAGAGCAGATGAGTGAGAATGGAATGACATGATCTGACTTATAAAGTTATAGCCTATATTTTAACCCATGCTTCTTGGGAAGAGTATTTAGTTTGCATAAAGCTCACATATTGGATACATGAGTAAAGATGAAATGCCAGCATTTAGGATGACTGGTCCTAGAGAGCTGGAGAATGAGCCTATAGGGCAGAACAACAATCCCCTGAAGGGGGCTCGGAAAAGGTTAGGCCTGGAGTGTGTCCCAAGTTCTTTTTATTACAAGTCTAGTGACGTGGATCACATGCTTGAATCCACATGGAATTCAAGGAAGATTTGACATCCAGAATAGTGAATGTATATACTTCAATTAGCATCAGAAGTGGTTGTCAATGCCCAGCTTGACAAAACTCTGGCTTTAGTTAAAATAAAATCTAAGAAACAGGGATGGCTTCTCCAGAATGGATCTCCACAAGGCATTGTAGCTTTTGTCATTAGAAATGCATAGAATTACAATGAAAAACTGTCAGTTTAAACTGAGAATTGGTAATGCTACCATTACCAATAAATGCTACCATAACAATAAAATGTTGTTAAAGATATATATTTTTAAAAAGCTCTCTATAAAGCACTTTCATGAGAATGCTTCTGGGAATGTTCCTGGTTTCACTTCTGCTCTGATGATTTTTCATGTTTTTTTTTTTTAAGATTTTATTTATTTATTTATTTGAGAGACAGAGAAAGTGAGAGAGAGCATGAGAGAAGGTTATAGGAAGAAGCAGACTCCCCGTGGAGCTGGGAGCCTGATGTGGGACTCGATCCTGGAACTCAAGGATCATGACCTGAGCTAAAGGCAACTGCTCAACCAACTGAGCCACCCAGGCGCCCGCTTTTTCATGTTTTGATAGAATTTGGAATACATTAGTTTTAATACTATGAAGATGACACTTACTTTCAAAGGTTTTGTTATTTTTAAATGCATGGCTATACTTAATTGTAGTGCATATGCATATGAATAAGCAACAGAAACTACTTTTGGAAATTAAGGTAATGTGGTAGGAGTAACCAGAAATCATCATTTGTATACTACATGTCCCATGGAGATGGAAAATGTCATATCTATTACATAAATCTTTGTATTTAATAAAGTGACCAATGATATTTGCATCTGACAATTTGATTTTAGATTAGAGCCCCAAGATAAACAAGAGCATCAATTTATTCATCTCAAAACATGATTTTGGAAGGGAGTAGATTATGAATAATAAACAAATAAGCAATTGCTTCTGTTTTAGTATATATATATTTTTTTAAAAAACAATTTTATTTATTTGAGAGAGAGAGAGAGCATGAGAGGGAGGATGCTTGGAGGAAGAAGCAGACTCCCCACTGAGCAGGGAGCCTGTTGTGGGACTGGATCCAGGATCACAGCCTGAGCCGAAGGCAGTTGCTTAACCAACTGAGACACCCAGGCACCATGTTTTAGTATATATTCTTCATTTAATTTGAATATTTACATTGTTTATAACATAACTGAAAAGCTAAGGTGTAATGGAGTGTATGACCTTATATCTTATTTTGTTAAAATGTCTGTGTATTTCTCTATTATCTCTATACCAATATACAAATATATTGAATTATATATAATATTACTATGTATTACTATTACTATATACCACAATAATACTCTATAGTATAGTTTACTACCTAGTATACTATATACTCTCTAAATACTATAGTGTAGTATACTATACGGTATATTACTTTATTACTTTAGTATTACTGTATTAGCTACCTTCTTGCAGAACAAAATTATCATGAAATGTAATAAAAATTAAATCTAGAAACAAAACAGTTAAGATAGATATGCACGCATGTGTGTGTGTGTGCACATGTGTGCATGTATGTATGTAGGGGACAACTTCTGTTCATTCAGTTATTAGAAGAGGCACATGCTGTAGGTTCTTATATTTTTAATAATGAAAAGATATTTTGAGACAGAGATTCTAGCGAAATGCAATCACATTAAAATAGTATTATTATCCCAGATCTCCAGAATATTATGCTATCATTTTTTTCATTTTTCTTAACTTTTGTTGAAATTAAAAAATGCTACACAATTTATCTGTCTTAGAAAGTTTTGAGATTGTTGACTTAATTAGCAATATTCTCAAAGATCCCACAAGCATTGCTTAGCAAAACTGCCATCTTTTAGATCTATATTTAGCCACTATAACTTGTCATCTCAGTCCCTGTGAAGGAATCCTTCTTTTCTATTCCCATTGGAATGCACTGGTTGTAGTCTTTACCTAACACATCATGGAATACACTTGTAATATTTCTTTGTGCCTTCCCTTTCAGAATAACCTCATCATTAAAACAACTCCATAAAATAATGATTCAATCATTATTATTATCAGAATTTTAATTACCATAAGCTTACAGTTTCAACATATTCACTCATTTTCATCTATTCCATCATCTAATTCATTTTCTTTATATACATATATGTTTTTCATATAATCTTCATGAGTCCTATAATTTAAGCAGAATCATTATTCTTATCTCAATATTTACCAATAAAGAAATTGAAAAGAAGAGGAGCATGGGTGGGTCAGTTAGGCATCTGACTCTTGATTTTGGCTCAGGTCATGATTTCAGGTCATGAAATCGAGCCTCACATCTGGATCCCGCTGAATTCAGCTCCGGGCATGGAGCATAAGATTCTTAAGATTCTCTCTCTCCCTCTCCTTCAGCCTCTCCCTACAATACATCTGTGCATGTGCACTCTCTCTCAAATAAAAATAAAAAGACTTGTCAAAACAGTAATAAGAGGCAAATTGGAGACTAGAAGAATAACGAAAGAAATGTGTATTGAATAACCATGGACATCAGTTATTGAGCATCCATTATATGTTAGTCATTTATTAAACAGTTCAAATTTTTAAAAATCATTTACGTTAACTCCAAAAAAACAAAATGCATATTTATATAAAAACACTTTTTAAATGAATGAGATATAGTGAATATTCAATAAAGCTGAGTTTTTATAAATCTTCACAATATCTAGAGAAGTAGGTATTATTTTTCTCTAATTTATAGACAAATCACCTAAGCTATCAGGTAAGAGAATAATAACAGGATCATGACCTGAATATGGCTTTTTCTGAACAAAAATTCCTGTTTTTAAATTCAGACACCACTGAAGAAGGTTTAGGAAAACAAGGCAAGAGGAGGGAGAGAAAGCTCCTATCAATATGAGTTTTTTGTGGGGGACCTGAGTGGGTCTGTAGATTAAGATTCAACTCTTGATGTGAGCTCAGGTTTGATTTCAAGGTTGTGGACTAGCATGGAGTCTACTGGAGATTCTTTCCTTCCCTCTCCCTCAGTCCTTCTCCCTGCTCACATGTGCTCTCTAAATAAATAAATAAATAAATAAATAAATAAATAAATAAAATCTTGGAAAAAATATGTTTCTCTTAATAAGCACTGAGGAATTACAGATGGGAAGGGAGTAAATAAGGATGCCACATAATCAGAGTTACATTTTTGAAAGAAAAATTATTCTGCTCTATGAAGGACAAACAGTGATCTGAGAGTGGAGGTAGGGAGGTAGATCATGATTGGATATGTGGATATTCACTTAACTGAGAACTGCAGACTTGGAACCAAGGAAAAATGAAGGCCTTGAATGTGTAAACTGAGGAAGAAAAATAAAACGAGATACAGTGCAACAGTTGTCTGGAATGAAACTAGTGTGATGAAAAAAAAAAGCAGGAGGAATATCAGAGGGATACAAGATCATAGAAATTGAGTAAAAGAGAGTTTTAAGAAAGAAGCTACTAGTTTTTAAAATGAATATTTCCAGGTTGAAAAGCAAGAACAAGCCAGTGCTGGCACTTAGCTGGTCATTATCTTAAGCTGGAAGAAGAAGATGGAAAGATGGAGTGAAAACCATTCTATAATGTGTGAAAGACTGGATGATAGGCAAGGGAATGGAAACTACTCTAAAGGAGAGGAAAGAAAAAGAAGTGAATATTTATTACATCTATTAATAATTTATTATGTGATGAATACTTTATATGTGTTGGTTCTTACAACCTTCACTTCTCTCTTGTCATCTTCTGATAGATGGTACAACTTTTGTTTATAGAAATAAAGAAAATACCTAACAGCTCTGAATGGTAGATCCTATCCACCCCACATTAATTTCTTTATTAGTATTCTGAGATCCTATCTCTCAGTGAAGTCAGCTAAGTGAACTAATGAGCAATGAGGCAAAGAAGTTATTGCATAAGTTAAGAACCAGAGCATTAAATTACTGAAATCTCCATTTGAAAGTGAAATAAGGAGTATCGGGATGCATGTCTGAGTCAGAAAATGATTTGGTAGCCTGTCCCAGAGAAGATAGTTGGAGAAAACCCAGACAGATGGGATGTTGGCCAGTTTTCATACTTTGAACTCTGTGCTGAGCCTGAGTGTAGGTGGTGTTGGCGGGAACACGGTAGTGGGGTCCCTGTTAAACTGAGAGATCAACGCAAAGGGAGTGAGCAGGCCATCTGCACACTTGTGGAACTCTGGTGGTGTGTAGCCAGCAACAGAGAGGAAGATGTGCCTCCAAAAGTTTGCAGAACATCCAATCCGTTCCTGGGGTTTAGACGGTCAAAGGAAGGACAAAAAGATCTGAACGACTAGAAGATTAAAAAAGAGGAAGCTACAAGGTGCTGTGTAGGGTTTTCAACCAAAGCCAGAATCAGAATCACCTACATTTCAAAAGGAGTAAACAGGGACAGGAAAACAAATTTGGAGTTCCTCCAAAAGGCCATTTGTATCTGAATGAGGCATAGAAAACCCACATTAGGTTTAGAATCAACCCAAAAGTCAAAGAGAAGAATCCTAAAGAGAAGATATTATAACTTAATGCAGTGAAAATACAGACCAGAGTTGACTGTTAGATTTAGAAATAATATACCTTAACATAAATAAAACAGATGGCTAAATGTCAAAAGATTGCATCATAAGGAAAAAAATGATACCTTTTTTCACATCTGAAAATGTGACTCTCAAAATCGTACTGTGTCTTATTTTATTTTTTTAAATATTTATTTATTTGGTACAGAGAAAGAGAGAGAGAGAGCATTAACAGGAGGCATCAGAGGGAGAAGCAGACTCCCTGCTGAGCAGGACTTAATCCCAGGACCCCCAGATCATGACCTGAGCCTAAGGCAGATGCTCAACCAACTGAGCCACCCAGGTGCCCCATGCTATGTCTTATTTTATCTATATTTTAAATATAAGACAAATCAGATCAAATCTTATGATGATAAATAGTACTAACAGGAAAGATGAGTAGAGTGACCTGAGGAAAAATAGTAAATATTTCAAGTCCCTGTACATAATGAGAGACGATGCTAATTGATCGCTGAGTGATAACTAGAGTGAGCTAAGCCATAAAATAAGGTCACACAGTTAAGGTTTCTCCAGGCAGTGTGTGATTTATTTACCGCTTTTTTATACTCAACATTATAAATGTGACCTTAATTTTCCTTATGTTAAACAAAAGGGCTACATAATCAATGGAACATAATTGTTGTCTCAGAGAGGCTCCTTCTCTATTGGAAAAGACAGACAGACGCACAACAAATAAATATAATAAAAATGGCATAAGTTCTAATTGAGGAAGATGAAACACAGAAAGACAATTCGTAACTTGCTGGAGAAAAAGGTGGTTAAGAAAACTTTTCAAGAAAGGAGGTAACATTTCAACAGTCTTGAAAAATGTGTAGAAATTTACCAAGCCAATAGGGAAAGAAAATAGGGTAAAGGCACATGAAAAGAACAGTTTAGTTGGGGTAACCTGAGTATTTTTTATTTTGTTCTATGTGACCATAAGTATTTCTGTACTTATATTTTAGTTCTTTCAAAGGTTGTTGTATTTATATTACCCTATACAAACATTTTCAGTAATATTCAAAACCATATTGATTTGTACTTTAAAATGTACTTGTATTAATCTAAAATAAAGATTCTTATATAGATAAAAAGGTATAAAATCTAGTTTTACATGTGATACTATCATCAATATTATATGCTTATTGTTGGCATTCAGGTCACCTGCCATGAAAAAGTAATTTCTCTGTTTGCTTAATCACATTATATAAAAATGTTCCAGACTCAGGACTCTATTTGTGCCTATTATTAACTATTATTAACCATTGATCCGAATGCAGACATAAGGGTTAATTTTAGATTAAACAAGGGATTAATTTTATTTACTAAAACCAGAAATTTTAGGGCCAGACAGAACTTGGTTTGACTATTTTCTCAAAATCCTAACGAACCCTTTACAAAATCAAATGCTGACATTAAAGCTAAAGGATGTGTTTTCAAACTTGATGAGATGAAGTGACTGTATTTCAAAACAACACTTAGATGTTGAGTTAGTCACACAATTCAGGGATAACAAAATTAGCATTCCAGGGATTTATTCGCCAGAAAGTACCCATTGCCTCTTTAGCCACATACTGTAAAGCTATTCATACCAGCAGCTTAAGACACTTTAGTCTGCCAAGTTTCCCAGGTGCCTCCTGCAGAGAATGCCCCATAGTCAGCCACTCCTCTCTTGTAAAAGAAAAATCTCTATTCACAAGAGAGAAAAACTTACAAACAGAGAGGCTCTTTTTCAAAATCTTTGAAGCCAATTCAATTTGGAACTTGAGCAGTTGTACCTCCTCTTAACAACAGGTGCAGAATGATACACTGGCTCTCTTATAAATATTCTTAAAAGGATCTCTTCGCGTTAGCATTTTAATTCCCTGTCTCTTTAAATGAGGCCTGCTTTTCATAGGTCTTTTAATTCAAATGCATCAACTCTTCATACCGTACCTAATTTACTTTACTAATAAAAAAAAATACCAAATGCCAATTGGTTTGTGTCTCTTGTGAAAATTTTGCCGTTAAGATATTAGCATATATGTACAGATTTGATGATTCTTACATTAAAAAAAAATCCCATTTCTTTATACTAAATGGCTATACCACTTGGCTATTTTCCAGTAGTGAAGATGACTTTATGTCTAGGATTTCAGTCCACACTCTCTTGATTGAAACTCTGGTATTTGGAGATGTCCGTCGGCAGTGTAGAGAAAATTGCGCTAGACAAGGGCTATTCAAGGCTTGTGAGCACCATTTACTTACAGTATACTCTTTTGGTTATCATTTGATATTTTAATCTTCATTTTCTTTATCTGTAAAATGGAATAATAAAACCTTCTTTGTCCATCTCAAAGAGTTAACGGGACGATTGGATATGCTATCAGTTATGAAAATATGTATTTAAGTAAAAAAATGTAAGAAATGAATATAGGAAAGGAAAATTGAATATAAAATATTTAAAAAAACTTTTCTCAGAAGAAAACATTGGAAAAAAGCTTCTCAACCTTTTGATTGGCAAGGATTGATGATGACTCAAAAGTGTTAACTACAAAAGTAAATAATTGATAAATAAGATTTCAAAAAAAATTTTTTTAAATCTGTTCTTTGAAGGACACCACTAAGAAAATGAATTGACAAGACACATGTGGAGTGACTATATTTGTAATTCATCTATCTGAAAAAAATATTTGTATCAGAACATACAAAGAACTATTACAATTCAATAAGAAAATATACAGTTCAATAAAAATGGACAAAATATTTGAATAAACATCTCACAGAACACGATATATGAACAGTTAATAAGCATCTGAAATTATATTTAACATGATTAGTTATGAGGAAAGCTAAGTTCAGTAACACTTCCATTAGAAACCAGAAAAATGAAATTTTTTTTTAAAGATTTTATTTATTTATTTGACAGATAGAGAGAGATCACAAGTAGGCAGAGAGGCAGGCAGAGAGAGAGGGAGAAGGGGAAGCAAGCTCCCTGCTGAGCAGAGAGACTGAGTGGGGCTCGATCCCAGGACCCTGAGATCATGACCTGAGCCAAAGGCAGAGGCTTTAACCCACTGAGCCACCCAGGCGCCCTGAAAATTTTTTTTTAAGATTTATTTATATTAGAGAGAGAGAGAGAGAGAGAGAGCAGGGGGGACAGAAGGAGAGGGAGAGAGAGAATCCTCAAGCCGACTTCCCACTGAGCATGAAGCCTGAGGCAGGGCTCAATCCCAGAACCCTGAGATCATGACCTGAGCTGAAATGAAGAGTCAGATGCTCAACCAACTGAGCCACACAGGCACTCCCAAAAAGTGAGAATGTAGATGCAGCTAGATCAAGAACAGAACTAATACTTTAATTTTTATATACTAGGCTTTCAGAAAGAAATGATGAAATCCTTATTTCATTTTTTTATTTTTCTTAGAAATTCTATTTTAACATGTATCTGTTGGTTTTTGTTTTCACAGATTTTATCTGAAAAAATGCAGTGACCTTGCATGTTAATTTGAGTGGGTTTTTATTTTTTGTCTAATAGTGTTTAACAGTTTAAAGTTTTTGAGAGGACAGCTTCTTGGAAATATTTTTATACTTAGGGAAATGTAACTTCCAAATGGAAATTAAAATATGGAAATGACATACTCTTGAGATTATTTCATCTGTGAAAATCCTCGCTTTTTGTCTCAGGAGTAAACTTTATTAGGAAAAAAAAAAGTAAAAATGACCTTGGGACCTGAGAAAAAGGAAAGACTGGAAATATGCATGTATAAGAGTTATCATGAAAGGTTTCCTCAGAGGTCAGAAATTATTTTACTTTTTTTGAGACTTTAGAATTTTGGCTTGAGAGATCTATGTTTTCTGAGCACAAAAATATAGAGGAAGAGAGGCTATATACCTATTTCCTTGTTTAAAATAAAGGCAATTAACAAGAAGTTTTCAATAAAAAATTGAAAACATTTTCAAATCAGCAAAGATTTCATGGAATTATGCATCAGCATAGAATGGAAGAAGTAAAAGACTAGAAGCGTATGGGTTAGTCTAGTTATATTTATAAAGATTTTTGGTTCCCTGGAGCAGAGCAAAACTCTCTGTCCCATATCAGACTATCTCAAGCACACTGAGATTGCCTTCCTTCCAGGCCAAGCATAATAAAGCCAGAACAGATAATAAGACAGAAGAAAGGACAGACAGAACCAGAGATTAAGATGATGAGATGCTGCCCAATGCCTGAAAAAAAGAAAAAGTGGCTCACCAATGGCATACTCAAAGTAAAGTCTTTCAGTTGCCACCCAAGAGATGGGCCCCTAAATCACCTGATTCTGAAAGACTACAGGGTTTGCTTCACAATTCCACAGGACTGTAGCAAACGATAAGCAGCCATTAACGGGTGCACAAGCACTCCCTCTGGTTATGCCCCAGGGCTCAGTGCAGTGGGAATAGGCCCAAAATACCCATCTTCCAGTCTTTTCCTGGAAGAAGTCTGACTTTATTCTGTAGCTGCTGCCTCAAGGCTCAACTTTCAAGTTGCGTGCATCTAGGTGTTTGCTGACTGCTATCCTCCCTTTTTGGAGGATAGTCCTGCAATGCAAGGATGGCTCAACATATACTAATCAACCCATGTGATCCACCATATCAACAAAAATGAAGGCCAAAAGTCATGTGATCATCCTAGTAGAGTAAAATAGAAGCATTTGAAAAAACTGAACAGCCTATCATGAAAAAAATCCTCAACAAATTGGGTATAGAAGGAGTGTACATCACCATAATGAAGACCATATATGACAAGGCCAGCTAGCACCACATTCCATGGTGCAAAGCTAAAAGCTTTTCTGGGAAGATCAGATACAGAGCAAGAATTTCCACTCTCACTATTCTTATTCAACATAGTACAGGGCAATTAGAGAATAAAGAGAAATAAAAAACATCCAAACTGGAAAGGAGAAAGTAACATTGTCTCAGTTTTCAAATGACATGATACTATATCTGTAAAAATCTTAAGATTTTTTAGATCATTAGAGCTAAAGATTTCACCAAAAAACCCCACAAACCTGTTAGAACTAATAAATAAATTCAGTATAGTTACAGAATATAAAATCAAAATAAAATATTTATAGACTTACATACTAACAATGATTTCTTGGTGATATTAAACAAACACACACACACACGCATACCCCATCCTTAAAACTTCCTATCTTCCTTTCTGGTTCGTTTTTCTCTGGAGCATTCATCACCTTCTAAAAAAATGTAATTTCCCTTTCTATTTTTTTCTTACTTCACTAAAACATTAACTCCAAAATTCCAAGATATATATATATATATATATATATATATGTACACATATATATACACATACATATGTATGCATATATGTATATATACACACACACAAACACATAATATATAAACATATATATATATATGCATAATGTAATTAAGCCAGAACAGATAATAAGACAGAAGAAAGGACAGACAGAACCAGATTAAGATGCATAAATATATTATGCATAAATATATATAATATATAACATATTGCTTTTATATAAACATATAAACCCTAATATACATTAGTGTCTATATATTATGTATAGTATTTATATATATTATAATATATATGAATTAAAAATGTCTTTTTTTAATTTTTGAGGTTGATGTACTTCCCATGCCTATAATTGGCATTAACTATTTATTTGTTGAATGAAAAAATAAATAATTACAGGTCTAAGTAACATTAGTGTTTAATTTTTTTTTCTTTAATATTTAAGTCATTTAAAACTGCCAATTTTACTTTGAGTTCAGAATCTGTTATGTTCTAATAGATATTGCTATGAAATCTTCTTTCTTTTACTGCTTTCTCTACAGTTTGAAATTCCCCCTTGGATTTTTTTTGCTCCAAGGATTATCAGAGGTAGATTTTTTAATTTCCAGTCAGGCAAGAATGTCATTTTGCAATACAAAAATTTCGTCTAAAATATTTAACCCTATTAGATTATGACAAAAAATGACTTCATAAGTCTCTTCAAAAGATTTTTAAGATCAGGATATTAATTGAACCTTACAATAGGTTATATTTGTACTCTCTGTCTTGTCAGGTCCACTTGATTGCTATAATGATCAACCAAATGGTTGTATATACTTGAATCTATCTAGACTTTGTAGCATTTTTGACACTGCTCAATTACTGTAGGATCATCAGCATTATCATCAGTACCATTATCAAAGAGATATTTTTGAATGTTTAATAAATGCTGGGACTTTATATATATATATAAACCAGTTTAATTCTCATACTTCTATAAAACAGGTACTCTTATTACCCACACATTATAGTCAGGAAACAGAAAGAAGGAGCAAGCAATTTCCATGGCTACTCAGCAGCATAGTCAGAACATTTCTAAAACACTGCCCTATTTTTTTAGAACAGATTGTAACATCTGCAGATGTTGGTCTATTCTCACCACCCCCCTTTAAAATATTATTTACTACTTTTTCTTACTTAATTTTTTCAGATAGATTTTGGTGTTACATTAAATTACATAAAATTAATTTGAGGAAAATAATATCCTTATGAGATTTTTTCATTCAGAAACATGTTCTCCATTTATTAAAAATTTCCCTTAATAATCTGAGGTTTTGTTTTAGTTTATTTCCTTAGTTATATTATATACCTTGACATTTTTGTGAATGTCCAATATGTCATTTTATGAATGTGAATCTTTTCTATTATATTTTCTTATTTGGTTTTGTTTATTTATTTGTAGACTACTGCTTATTTATTTATTTTGTAACTAGCAACTTCACTCAATCTTTTAAGTACATTGTTTAGATTTGGTTTGTTTTTCTACTCCAGTTGAATCTCTGGGGACTTAACAGATAATAATAAGCATGCCAGCTACAACTAAGAATCATACCTTCTTTTGGGGCACCAAGGTGACTCTTAAAGCCTCTGCCTTTGGCTCAGGTCATGATCTCAAAGTCCTGGGATCAAGTCCTGCATGGGCTCTCTGCTCAGCAGGGAGCCCGCTTCCCCCTCTCTCTCTGCCTACCTCTCTGCCTACTTGTGATCTCCCTCTCTCTCTGTCAAATAAATAAATAAAATCTTTAAAAAAATATTCACATCTTCTTTTAAATATTAATTATTTCTATATTTGCTAATCCCATATTCAAATTTTATTTTACTAGCAGAAGTTCCTAAGTAAGAGTAAATAATAAACCCAACAACAGACATTGTTTTCTTGGTCCTAAATCTAGTACATAATACTAGTATTCCAGGCAAAAAGTTTATATATCTGCTTGAATTGATTATTCTATTAATCTCTTGATTTAATAAATACTACTTTCAGGAGGAATATTTGGAGATGATCCGAAACACTGCATATGTGAGAATGTCCTTTTGTCATCATCTTCATGTGGGAAACAAGGCAAAAGAAATGTAACTTAAATTAAAATCTCCTTACAGCTTGCAGCCCACTGATAGATCCCTGAGACATGCAGAGGGTGATTGTCCTTAAGGAACTCATGGTTGCCTTAGTAACTTTATGCTTAAAAGTAACTTTATCTTGGCAGCAGCTGGCCCCTCAAGGTCCTGAAAGCCTTGCTTCCAGATTCCTTGGAGACTTATGCTATCCCTAACCCCTACTAATTAAAAAGTACACAGTCACTGCCCACAATCCCAGTACAGCTCTTTCTGTCCACAGGCCCTCTCCCATGGATAGGGAAGGGGTCAAGGTATAGGCAGGAGAGATAGGAGGCCCCTGACTCCTCTGATGGGGCTCTGGAACTATTCCTGGCAGGTGGAGACCCTGAGACAGAGAGGAACAAGAGAAGGGAGCAAACCAAGAGAGCACAAAATCTCAAGCCCACAAGCTTCCCAGTCTTCTCCATAAAAGACCGCCACTAAAAACCCTCAGTGGCAACCCATTCAGGACCCCTCTCACTGTGGAGCGCTTTTTTCTTGCCTTTTTGCTCTCACCTTCACTTAATAAACTTTCATTTCAGTTTACCCTTTTGTGTCTTTGAGATTCATTTTTCGACTCCTTGAGACGAGAGCTCTGCCATCCGGCAACACTCTGACACAGGAAATCTCTTGGCTGAGCATAAAATTACTGAGTTACTGTTTTTCCTCACATAACACCACTGACTGACCTCCCCTACTCCAGTGTTTAGTGCCACATATTTAAAAAAAAAAAAATCCTTCGCTGTGTTCACTTAGTTATAGACAAGTTTGGAGTCAGAGTCCTTGTCACGGTTACTGATTGGACAGCTGTATTCGGCTTTACACTCAAGTGCTCCTTGCTACCCTGATCAGCTGCTCTGTTCCTCCGGTTCTCCCGAAGGGAAGAAAGACAGGCGTGCCAGCAGTCAGCCTGTGATCCAGGATGAGCCCCTAGTCCCGTTTGCTTCAGTGACTCCTGTCGGCAGAAGCAGCAGCCCGGATGGATGACAGATACATGCTAATGTGGTTGACCTCAGAGTCAGGCATGAGGTGAAGGTGCTAGAATGCACACTTTTTATATTCTCTCTTGTGCTCATGCACACAATATATTGGCTTTAAGAATGTGCCAAATCTTTAAACTGAATGGTGAACTAGAAGAAATTGAAATGGGGTAGCTAAAAATGATCGACGTTAACTCAGAAACCACTTCACAATACAGTCTTTCGTCATAAGTTTTGTTTGGTACACTCGTCTCTTTTCATTCATGTGGATTCGAGTTTTATAAGAAAAGCTCTCTCTGTCTCTGCATTTCTCATTCTCACTGATTCTTCCCCATCAGATATTAGTCTTCTCCCATTTGCATTCTCCAGGTTCTTCATACATCTTTCATTTTTTTTTTAAATAAATTACATCTCTCCATTCTTTATGGCTTAGTACTGGATTAGTTTCTCACGATTTTATTCTAAGAAACCAATTCTGAGGGTGCCTGGGTGGCTCAGCTGGTTGAGGATCTCCCTTCAGCTCAGGTCATGATCCCAGGGTCCTGGGATCCGCCCCCCTCACGTCTACCTCCCCCCCCCCCGCCCACGCAGCACATCTGGCTCCCTACTCAGTGGGGAGCCTGCTGCTTCTTTTTCTGTGCTCCTCCCCTGCTGGTGCTCTCTCTCTTTCTCAAATAAATAAAAAAAAAATCTTAAAAAAAACCAAAAAACAATTCTGTTTTCTCTAACAGTTCATTTTTATTTTAGTTTTAAATGTAAAGATAATTTTTTAATTGTCTTAAAGCTTTCTTTTCTGATTATTCCATGTTGTGATATCTTCTGAAATTCCTTAGCACAGAGGAGTTGGCAGGAGATGAGAGCCTTGTTATTAACAAAAAACTGCAAACCTGGGGGGCACTGTGGCTTAGTAACTAAGAACCCAAGCTCTATAGCTAGATTGCCTATGTTTGGATCCTAGCCCTGCTACCACTAGTTGAGTAATCTTCAGCAAATTTGGATTATCTCAGCTTCAGTTTCCTTGATTGTAATTTTAGGGTAATAACACTAACTACCTTGTAACATTGTATTAAATGAGCAACAATAGGTTATGCACTTAGAAGAGTTTGACAATAGTTTGTGCTTCATATCGGTTAGCTAATAACTAGCTAATTATGATGGCTCTCATTAGCAAGTCAACATCAGAACTATCACCTTTTATAGTAATGTGTCCTTGGCTCTGTACTAAAGACTGTTGGTGGCTTCCTCCGAGTGTCTCCTCTGTCTGCTAGTTAGATTGCTATTCCACTTGGACATGGTAATTTGCAAACTGAACAGTTTTACCCTCATTCCTGTTTCTTCCCTGCAATACATCTCTTGAAAATTTCTACACATTCCTGCATATGAATTGAAAGATTTCATAACTTCAGGTTGTGATTTCATTCATTTTTAACGGTAATTTAGATAAGATTATGAAACAAAAACCACGCATTAAGATCATAATCATGTAATAACCTTGTGTTTTTAATACATAATTGAGGGTGTATGTGTGTGTGTTTAAGGTGATGTTAAGGATCATATGGGTAAATATATCCCTTAAATTGGCAAGCTTTCATTATATTCTTACTACATTTGTTTAGATTTGTTTCTAGCTAAACTTCCTGCTGGCATGAAGTAATTTTACTTTGGCTCAATAAAAGGTACTACCTCAGACTTGATTTTTTTTTTGTTTTCTTTGAGAAACCTACATGAAGTCTTCCTGCTGGGTTTAATAGAACAAAGAAGAACCACAACAAAATGACCTTCCTTTTCTCCTGTATTCTTTTGTCACATCAATGTTCTTTTGTGCTGTTCTATTTGTTGCTGTGTGAAGTGCATCTGGGTTGTGAGATAGGGGATTTTGATTGCAATTGGCATTGATTTTTGAAATTTACTCACTCACTATAACTTGTAGTGGCTGTCTCAAATGAATTGCTTCAAAGTTTTATTGTGGTTTTTTTTCTTTTTTTTTTACAGTGTTAGGGCTTTAAGCTGGTTTGTATCTTGGTATACTTAATTTTGTTGAGTCATAATACCATTTGCTTTTAGAAAATAGTATCCTACCTTAATGCTCAAGGAAGAGCACTCTAGGTTTCAGTCATATACTATTTTAATAACTCGGTATATATGTGCATACCTGTGTGTCTGTGTGCATGTGTGTGTATATGCCTACATACGTACAGACATAGGCATGCAAGGAATACATGTAATGTTATAAAAATGAAAGCATATGAAGAAGGATATTTTTGTATTTTTTGTACTTAGCATGAAGATTATAAACATAAATGAGGATTAAAGATTGCACACTGCCTCTACATGGTGCTACCAAATTAAACATTATATTAAATTTATCATTAAAACAATCCAAATGAGATTTTTCCCCACCACATAGAGTAAATTTGTTTGGAAAAAGGCAGTATTTGTAAGATATACTCGATCTTTAGTCTTTAGTAAATGGTTTAATTTAGTATTTAATTTAGTGTAATAAACATCAAATTATTTTCTATTAGTTTTATCATTTAAAATGGAAAAGAGCATAGGACAAATACTATCTTACCTACATATTTACTAGTGACAGTTTTAATGTAATCAATTCCATCTACACACATAGAAGCCTCCAATATCATTTGTATGAAAACTGACATAAGACTTTCATGTAATATGAAAAAAACCATTTTGATTTATTCCTTTTTTATGTATATACTATAATATTCTTTATAGAAGAAGAGATTTGAAAACTGTATTCCACTGTAAGTTAGTCCTATCATCCATATATCACAGCATTTACTTCTGGTTTCAACATTTTAAAGGGGGCATTCAGGGAGAAAGACTCATGGATAACATAATAATTCTTCTGGTTTGATATAATAAAACCACCACACCATTCCAAGGGTGGATGATGTTCAGCTTCCTATTTATTTTGGTAAGTAAACGTGCATGCATTTCTTCCGTAATAAAAGTAAAATTGCCTCAAGGTGCCTCAAATAGAAAGGAGACTGATTCTCAGTTCTGATTTAAATATACTTAAAAATCGAAAGTGCATCCATTCTAAGAATTTTTTTTTAAAGATTTTATTTATTCATTTGAGAGAGAGAGACAGAGAGAACATGAACGGGGGAAAGAAGCAGAGGGGAAACCAGACTCTCCGCTGAGCAGGGATCCCGATGCGGGGCTCGATCCCAGGACCCTGGGGTCATGATCCAAGCTGAAGGCAGACGCCTAATCATCTGAGCCACCCGGGCGCCCCGTTCTAAGAATTTGACTGTAAATAACATTATAAGATTTGTAAAAATATTAGTGTCCTGGGATCTGGATTGATTCTCAGTTTGTGGTCCATATATAAACCACTGATGATTAATATGATATCAACAAGTAAGTAGTTTATTCCCTTGTACTCCATAACATTTTTCTCTCTGAAATGTAACTTTATGTAACAATTCAATTCCACAGGAGAGGTTGCATTTAATGGCACTCTCCACCTCATGCAAAATATTGAGATGAAAATCTCAGGGCTCTTTGTCTTTTGAAAAAGAAGCATGAGGAGTGTTTTAGTAAATGAATTAGCATTTAACTTGTAGGACCATTTCAAGCTATACCTGTGTAGAAATGACATAGTATAACCTCCAAGTCTTTCTGAGAAAGTATTTAAAATGATTATTTGCCAGAAATTGGCACCTAGTGCCAAAAAACATCTGAGAAGTTGAGAAAACAAAGATCTAAAACCATTTTAAGCTCAAGGTTATTATTACTATTGTTGTTGTTATTATTATTTTGTATTGACTGAGGTGACTATACCACAACTGATGGCAACTCTGGAAACTGTAAGAATTGGATTAAAAATGATGGTACAGTGTTTTCCAACTGTATATTGTGAGATTTGAGATTAAAGCAGGTGTTTTAGAAAGTAAACAATTTTGTTCTGAAAAATCCTTATTTAAACAAATCTATTGTGGAGGTGCCTGAGTGACTCAGTTGGTTGAGTGCCCAACTCTTGGTTTTGGCTCAGGACAGGATCTCAGATCCTGAGATCAAGCCCCAGGATAGGCTCCACACACAGCGTGGAGTCAGCTTGTCCATCTCCCTCCCCCTCTGCTCCTTCCCATGCTCTCTCTCTCAAATAAATAAATAAAATATTTTTTTAAAAAAATCTATTTTAACTGTAGGATATTTTAGAGTATTTGACATGCATATAGACATTGTAGATTTCCAAGTAAAATTTCTACTAATTACAATTTCCAAATTTGTTTACCCGTGGCTTCTTTTTAAAAAGTATGCGTTTGTGTATTTATTTTAGAAAACAAACATTAATGTCTCATAAGATGCAAGTATTTAGTGAATAACTAAATATTGATGAAGGATTATCATAAACTCCTTAGGGAAGAGAAAATGAGGACTGATAGCAAAGCCCTTCAGCCATTCTCTGCGGCATAAACCTGTGATTACCATCAAATAAGGAGCTGATTCTGATCATTTATACAAAGTGGTACTACTCCAAATAGTGCTGGTGAAGGGGCTTCTTAATCTTGGATATTATATATCTTATGATTTTATTTCCAAGATTTTTCTGATAGGAGTCTTTTTCTTTCAAACAAGTTGGTGTTAAGTTAAAAGTTCTCTCTCAATATAGCTGTCTACATTGTTACTGTTCAAAAATCTTATTATTTTAGCCAGCAACTCCACTGAGTTACCACAGGGGAAAACCCCGTTGGGAATGACATTCTTAATCTTTCTTAGAAAAGTGTCATAATATCAAGAAAATAGAGTAGGAGTTACCGAAATGACATTTCCAGGTGAACAACATGAAAAACAAAGAGGAATAAATCTCTGTTATTAGGAATATATGTTATACTCAAGACTATTTCTTTTATTTCTTAGTTTTCTTTACCTCACATGAGAGAATAAACTAATTTAAAGTCAAAGAAAGACAACAGTGCAAGATTTTTACTTATTGTAATGAGCTACTGACCTATTGTTTTGCACTATTCTCACACACATTCTAACACACACATACACTTAAGTCCACAGAATTTCCAAGAGGAGCAAAGACCCTTAATTTTGTTCATATTATCAAAAACAGCTATCTAAAGTCTTGAATATGGACCTCATTCCAAAACTTGTGGGTTGTAGACAGCATATTCTCAACAAAATGTCAAGGTGACAAGAACTTTAATCACTCCACATAATCTTTTATACATGAAAGTCAAAATAGAGCAAGTGCAGCACTATAATCTGACAGATTTTCATCTTAATATGTTTTTTAAACTATACCTAAAATGGTTCAAGGGGGATACTGCAATGGCTAGCAAGTAATTGATTTAAAAAGCACAAATAATTTTTATATCTAAATATGACCTAATTTTAAAATAGTTATTTTCACCTATCATTTATCCAAATCTAATAAATTGAAAGAACATTAGCTGAAGGTCAAAGTAGGAATGTTAGTGAAAAGATGGGCATAGTTTAGAGCCATGAGAGCTGAAGTATAAGATACACCAAGAATTAGATAAGAGGAAGTGATCTGACTTGCAATGATGCAGGTGGAGCTAGAGGGTATAATGCTAAGCAAAACAGTCAGAGAAAGTCAAATACTGTATGATTTCACTCACATGTGGAATTCAAGAAACAAAACATAAGATGAACATAAGGAAAGAGGGAAAAAAAGAGAGGGAGGCAAAACATAAGAGACTCGGGGCGCCTGGGTGGCTCAGTTGGTTGAGCAACTGCCTTCAGCTCAGGTCATGAACCCGGAGTCCCAGGATCGAGTCCCATATCGGACTCCCAGCTCTGCGGGAAGTCTGCTTCTCCCTCTGACCTTCTCCCCTCTCATTCTCAGTCTCTAGCTCTCTAATAAATTAAAAAAAAAAAAAATTAAAAAAAAAAAAACTTAAGAGACTCAACTATAGAGAACAAACTGAAGGTTCCTGGAGGGGAGATGGGGGGATGGGCTAAATGGGTGATGGGCATTAAGGAGGGACTTCTTGCGATGAGCACTGGGTGTTAAATGTTAAGTGATGAATCACTAGATTCTGCACGTGAAACTAGTATTACACTGCATGTTAACTAAATGAACTTTAAATAAAAACTTGAAACAATTAAAAAAAAAGTCAGTGGCATGAAAGAAAAGGCAAATTTGCCAATTTTGAATTTTGGTAGAAGTGGTCCCACACCTACAAGAAAGTGAGACACACCCACTCGATCTCTCTCATTTTTTTCTCCTCGTTTTATTTTCTCTTTGAAAACTTTTATCCCTGGATTCCCTGAATCAGAATCCAGGGTATTACGTGTTATTCTATACAAGTAACAATAAATGTGTTTCTTATAGTGTTTATATTATTATCTTTATGACTAATTTTATTTTAACTATGAAACACATGAAAGCGTATTTTGAAGAAAACTCATTAATATATTAAAAACACCTACACAAAATAAATAGTGTTTTCTGTTTTGGAAAGTTAAATAATAATTATTTAATCACTTTCCATGTGCTGAGTACTTTATAATTGTTATTTATATATTATACATTTCTCAATCACACACTAAAGATATCTAAATATCAAACTCTTTAAATACACTGCTTCATTATTCCTTAGCATGTGCCTGGGAGCCATCATGGAGTGGCTGAAACACAAAAAATAATACAAAAATTCTTTTGTAACATAGAAATGTAAGGAAAATTAATATCCTGCCTTTTTCCTACAGTTCATATAAAATTGTTCTCAACAAAAGTCCCATGTATTAATCATATAAATGCCATTTTAATTAAATCACATATTCCACAATATTAAAGGACTTGGAGGCCATTCAGTAAAGTCCTTTTGTTATTAGGATGCAAGTTTGGCTTCAGTAACTTAAGCCAGATAATATTGGCTCAGAGAAAATGCAATTTTATTCCTCTCTCAATAACGGTACAAACATAAACAGTTCAGAATTGATTTGATAGCTTCAAAAAGATTGGGTTTTATATCCTTAACAAGTTTCTTCATGTCATCACTTTTAATTCCAAACACATTTTCATTTTAGCCAAGATAGATGGCATGCATTCCTCTTCCTTTAAGAATCCACTTTAGAAGTTTCAGTATTCCTTCCATTGCTGTTTGACTAGAATTATCCAACCTTGGTTCAAGAAAATTCAGGAGGCATGGTGTAGCATGAGCTGCTAAAACCAGGGGCTGTGTCAGTGAAGAAAGAGAAGGAAAAGAAGAAAAGAAATGATCCCTATTATAGTCCCTCAATTTGTCTGGGGTCTATTAGGTCTTTTAGAGGAGTTGAAATTGATCTAGGGCAGCATTATTGAGGTGGTCCACGTAGCTCTCAGTGTGGGTATATGGGAAGCAAGGAAGTGGAGGCAAGATCCTATCAGAGGGTACACAAGGTGAAAACTAGTTCACAGAAATCCTAAGACATTATTTTTCTTTTGCATTGTGTTGACATTTGCATTGATGGGAAAAGCAGTGGTGGATAAACTGTTACTGGAGACTTAGCACAAAGCAAAGCCATGGAACCAAATGGCTGTACTAGTAGGCATACAGTTTTTTCTGCCATATACTTGTAGAACAAGAAGAAAGCAAGTTTCAGTTAAAAATGTTCCTGGTGAAGCAGTATACAAAAGTTTATTGTGTCTCAATTTTCAGTACAAATCCATATGTCAGAACAAAATGGGAATATGAATAAAGCACTTGTGTTACACCCTGAACTGTAATGGTTGCCTTGAGGCAAAACACCTGGGCAATTGTTTCAGTTGCAAGCTGAGGTAAGCACTTTGTTCATGGCAAACCATTTTTACTTGAAAGAATAATTGACAAACTAGTTTATCCAGACTCAGAAACTTGGCAGATCTGTTGTCAAAACTGAAAGAAACAGACCTATCACTTCTAGACAAACCACTGACATATTTAGTATCAATATTAAAAGTATAGTTTCTAAGTGGAAATTAGATATTTGGAGAACTTGTAACTGCAACAGTGAGAGTGACAGCTTCCAATAAATACAGACTTTTCTCATGAATGCAATGAGGATATTAAGGAATGAAGTTTTATGTTATTTTATAATGATACGTTGTCAACATCTGGAAGATCTTCAAAACTAAGTGCATCAATATTTTCCAAATGACTGGCACATAATCTCATATGCACGGTTAAAGATCCATTCTGAAGTTCAAGACAGACAAAATAATTTGATGTAAGAGATGTCAAAACGTTAATCACATGGTTTTAGATTCCAAATTACATATAGCTTTTTCAAAATCTGCCACTTGTTGAATTTGTGGTGCAGTATAAAGAGTAATATCCATAATTATCTGAAAAAGCTATTATATACTCACTTCTCCAATAAATCTGTGTGAGATTACAAAATTACAATTCGCATCCAATTGCATAGAGACACAGCCATGAAAATTTGGCTACCCTCTTTTAAGCCAAATATTAAACAGTGATGCAGAAATCACTCAGATTTAAATGTTCTATCTATTAACATGCAGTGATCACATTTATTGTTCTTTCTAATTGTATTATTACGTACATATTTTAAAATTTCTGTTTCAATTTTTACTATAGTAAATATGTGTGCATATGTATATGTATATTCATATTTGAAGAGATTTCTATCTCTCATACACAAAAACTCTTTGAATTTCCCCATAATTTTTAAGAGTATAAGAGGATCTTGAGACCAAATAGTTTGACATCTGCAGGTCAAAGTCATTATAGAATTTTGAGCTACAGGATTTGCCACTAAGATAACAGAAAAGCTATACTGAAGGCATATAAAGCAGCAGAATGTTTTATGTACATGTCACCCGGATATCATATCTGGTACTAGGAAGTAGGAACACTTTGTCACTCAATTTTGCTTTTCTACTTTTGAGGATAAATGGTGATAGGATAAAACATGTAAGTAAAAGTGAAAATTGCCCTAAGAAAATTATAAAGACTTTTAATTCTGATTCTCCTCCTATTTTAAGCATTGTTAACTTGGGAAGAAGGGTATTTTCTGAACCAGTACATTGGTGCACTATGAATAACGTAATTGAAATAATGAATTTGGATAAAATGTGTTCTTACATCATTATTGCTTTCTTTCTCCAAAGACTAATGCAAAGATGGCAAGGATCTGGGATGTATCTCTTGACATACTAGCAATGGATTGTGATCTCAGGAAGCACTGTGTGACTAAATTTGCTATTTTCCAATTTTTGTAATGAGACGTTTGATTGTCACAATTTTTGTAGTCCAATATCAACTACAAGCAGTTGGTCAACTTAAGGATTCACATTACAAATTCATTCCTTAAATATTACAGAATTCATTGATTCTTTGATACAAATAAATTCTTTAAATTCCGTACCACCATTACCAATGTTTAGTTTAAAATCATGGTTTTCATTACATATTTGAAGTCACCAAGACACTTGAAAATATACATTTTTAAAAAGTTCGTTCAAAGTGATTATTGAATATGGTAACAAAATCAGAAAAAAATCAGATTAAAGTAAAATGATTATGAAAATGATTTTAAGATTATGAAAAAAGTAAAAGTAAATGATTATGAAATAAATTTTAAGATAAATACCATGTAAAACAATATAGAGAAAATAGTTATTTGATTTAACAACATTTTAAAACAGAATTTTGTTCATCTCCTAGAGTTAGTCTTAATTTTTAGTAAATACAAGCTTTTAGGAATAAATGTTCAAGTTGTTGTGCATATAGCATACCTAAAAGGAAACTATGAATCAGGTTATCAGCTGGGGAGTGGGAGATAGAGTAGGGCATGGCTGGAATTTGAGCTCAAATAGCCACAAACATGGCAGAAAGTACATGTAAGGAGTATTGAGCTCTCAACTCCATATTTCCCAAAAAAGAGGATTTTTCTTAACTCATTGTGTAGTGTGACTCTTCAAGATTGAAATAAAGGTCATTAAAATGACCTAGATGAAATACACTTCCACTCCAGCCTTTCCTTTTTTTAGCAAGGGTATAATCCTATAATCTTATAATTATTCTTGTCCAAGCTGGTAAATGCTTCTTCTGTATAAATGCCTTTTCTAAGCATGTTTAATCTATGCTGTCTGGGAATAACTGTAACATCATATATGAATTAGTTTATCTCACCAAATTTTGTCTCTCTTCATTATTAAAGAAATAACAAAATCTTTTTTTTTGCCAAGATTATATATTTTAATACAAGATAAGGATTGTAATCCCTGATTGCTTTTATTGAATGCATGAAATTACTTATATAAGTGTCCTGTAATGACTTAAAATTATTTTCATTTCTATAATTCTACTGTTCATAAATTAGGAAGTTGCAATTTATCTTCACATATTTCTATTTGGTTCCTGTGCCAAGTAAAATGTTATTTTTCCTCAATGTTTAATAGCTATATTTACCTTATATTGTTGCTTTTAATGTTTTGTATTTATTATTTTTTTTATTAGTCTTTGTAATGCACCATTAAGACTTGGCAACAACTTACACTTTTTCATTGCCCCCATTCCTGGGCCAATATTCTCTCAAAATGCCATTCTCAACATTGTATAATAATGGTACATTGGAAGATTGTCTACATACTGTAATAATACATGGGCTTTGACAAAATTAACTGTCAAAACAAACAGAAAACCAAACATATTTATAGCATCAGACTTTGAAGTACTTTTCTATCTCAAATATACTTTATGGTAAATAGAAGATATTTATTACCACAGACAAATCACATTTTTATACTTAATTTTTATTGCTTTCAGGACATATTCAAAATGGATCCAGGTTTTTATTAGATCTTACATCCAAAATTTCCCCTATTATTATAAGTGAATGAAACCAATTTGAATTAGTTTATAGTACAACAGAATATTATTGCAAGGATAAATCAGATATCATATACTTTTGAAAGTATGAAAAAAAAATCTGTTATATGCAATCCTCTAATGTATTAAAAAAGAGAGCTGGTCAAATGTGGGGAGGTAATATTTTGTAGTAGATTAGGGAGAAATTATAAATTGATTTTCTAATAGCACCAAATCAGTCTGCATAACAAAAATATAGAAAGATTTCAGTAAAGAGGGGTTTATTGAAGAAATGAGCATCAGTAAAGAGGGAGGGTTAAAAGAAAAAAAAATGTCTGGATATTCAGTAAAGGAGAAAGGGAAGTAAGAAAATAGGCTGAAAAGAGATGAAAAGACACTGAAGGAAAAAACAAATATGATTTAAAGGATTTTTACACATTATTCCTGCATGTCAGATATAAATACCATTCTCATTTTCACTTTGAAAATATTAAAATTTCTGTTTTCTTGCATGTGTTACAGAGTTGTAAATATTGGTGACTCATATAGGACAGAGTCATAATTCAGTTAGAAATAAAAACAGTTGGATAACAAAGCCTCAGAGACAGAAATGCACTGGATTTAGGGGTAGAGTGGAAAAAAGGGTTTGAATTATACTTGAATTCTCTGTCTCAGTTTGGTTCTACATGCCAGCTTCAACTCATCCACCACAGATGGGATTTCTGCACAAGAGATAGTTAGCTACCCTTCTCACCCCCACTTCCCAAGGTCTCACTGATAGGTAGAGACTGGCCCTTTCAGCTATGATCTGAATGTTTGTGTTCTGTCAAAATTCACATATTGGAATCTTAACCCCCAAGATGATGGTATTAGGATTTGGGGACTTTGGGAGGTGCTTAGGTCATGAGGATGGAGCCTTTGTGAGTGAGATTAGTATTTTTTTAAAGATTTTATTTATTTATTTGAGAGAGAGAGAATGACACAGATAGCAACAGAGAGGAGGAAAAAATGGGAATGTTGGCCGACTTTATGAAATAATCCAACTCTATATTTGTGTACCAATTTGAAATGGCACCCAAATTAAAATCATTTTAATCTATAACGTTTTAGACTACTCCTATGGGTGTTATATTAGTTAAAAAATATAACATATGTATATACATATGTTATATATTTTATATATTTATATATATTTACATATATTTTATATTTTATATAGTTTTGTATATATTTATATATGATACATATTTATATATTTGTATGTATATTATATAAAAGCCACTGGTGGCTAATAAGCAAACACATGCATATATGTGTATTTATATACCCATATACATTATATATAATACATTACATATGATATATGTAACATAGATATTATATATATGTGTATATATGTAGACACATATATACACACACTAAATAAATTATTAGTAAAATATTCACTATTACTCAATGAACACTCAGGATTTAGGATTCAATCTGGTTGTTGACTCCATTTGATGAAGACTAAAGTTATAATATTCTGTAATTAGCATAACATGTATTTATAATATAAAATATCTCGATATATGGATTAAATACTTTTATTTATTTATTTTTTTAATATTTTATTTATTTATTTGAGGGAGAGAGAGAGAGAACATGAGATGGGAGAGGTCAGAGGGAGAAGCGGGCTCCCCGCTCAGCAGGGGGAGATGCGGGACAACATCCTGGGACTCCAGGACCATGACCTGAGCCAAAGGCAGTTGCCCAACCAACTGAGCCACCCAGGCGCCCTGGATTAAATACTTTTAAAACACTCAATAACATCTTTAAAGGTAGAGTACATGTTAGAACATATGTCAGCAAGTGTTTGTTCTATAAGGAACCAGATAACAAATACTGTAAGGTTTCAGGATATGTGGCAACTATCTAGTTCTGCCATTTTAGTTTGAAAGTAGCCATAAACAATATGTAAACATATGAGTGTGCTTCTTCACATATGGTTATCAAAATGTTAGTTCCAATCAATTTTCATCAACCAAAAAATTACTTTCTACTTTTGATTTTTTTCAACAATTTGAAATGTATGAAACAGTCTTTCCTTAGAGGCTGAAATAAAAAGAATTCGAGGACCAGTTATGGTCCATGTGCCAATTTGTTAAACCCCATGGTTGAGCAAATATAGGAAGTGCATGACATAGTTCTCAGATAACGATAACATAGACCCAAACTTATTCTACCCCGTGATATTAGAGAAGGGATTTTATCATATCTCACCTTCCACTATTAATGAAGAAAATATAACTTCATAAAAATATTTTAGTTAATTCTTAGTGGTTTGCTGTTACCTGCATATACTGATTCAGAAAAGCCAATTATGCATATCACAAGGATTGGCAAATGCTATAAATTAGGATTTCCCTCCCCTGGAAAATTGGTTGTTAAACTTTTACCATCATACCTTAAATCTACTATTTCTAAGTATCTGTGGCCATTCTGTGAATGATATATAACAGCACAAAATAATGTAGTTGAGTTATTTTGTAGGGATTATGTGTGAATATTTTTAATAATTGCTATAATTATTCTCCTTTAATGAAATGAATATGTCGTTGTTCTTTATCTCAAAAGTTTTAGAATAGCAGCAAAAGTTCACTACCTCAAAGAAGCCAGATTACCACAGGCTTCACAATTTATTCAAGTAAGAATGACATTTTAATGTCACATGAATTCATGAAAGCAACAGTGTTGACAGTATAAACTTGGTGAGATTAATCTGAGTGACTATCCTGCTATGTTTCAAGGATTAATTACACTATGTGCTACAAAGAAAGACTTCAACCTATATGTCATAGAGAAAGTGTCAAGAAACCATCTTACTAGTTGAGGTTCATTTTGCAGGTCTCATTTTGTTTGGTTTTGCTTGTTGTTCCACATTTTAGAGTAAGAGACCAATTCTAAGACCAATTCTAAGGGTGGGATGAAGTCAAGAAAAAAGCTGAGAAAAATTCTGTAAAGGCAGGACCAAAAATAAAATCTCAAATGGAAGTGAGTCACAGGTATTGCTTATCTACTTCTTTCAGAAAATTTTGAAAACATACCTCACAAATATCTAACCTCTTTTTTTTCATTGTATCCTACTAACAGACTGTAGATACCTAGCTTGTTATTATTATTCCCTAATGTCATTTTATATTATTCTATTAAAATTGGGAAAAAAAGCAAAACAGAAATAAATCCCACATTCCTAGTAAAAGGAAAATTGTGATGGAAAGAAATTCCAATTTATCTAGCAAAAAGTCTGTATTGTATATGTCTGTAATGAGTGATAGCCAACATAGGAATTACACTAAATTAGAAAAAGAGAAAGTTGGGGCGCCTGGGTGGCTCAGTGGGTTAAAGCCTCTGCCTTCAGCTCGGGTCATGACCTCAGGGTCCTGGGATCGAACCCCGCATCGGGCTCTCTGCTCGGCGGGAAGCCTGCCTTCCCCTCTCTCTCTGCCTCCCTCTCTGCTTACTTGTGATCTCCCTCCCTCTCTGTCAAATAAATAAATAAAATCTTTAAAAAAAAAAAAAGAGAAAGTTAAGAAAAGCCTCTGGTGATCTCTGATTTATTTAGGTTAAAAGTATTACAAAACAAATATTTATTTCTATAGTTTATTAAATTTAGTTCCATTTATTTTCCATTAAATTTAGTACCAAATAATGTATCTTTCTTTTATTCTTTTTTTGGTCATCTTTATTTTACTCTATTTATTTACTCTGGACACATCCAACTTGGATTGTTTCATATTTTCATATTTTTCTTACAAATCCTGTACTTTCATGATATCTTTGTATGTTTAAATTTTATTTATTTTTACTAGAAATAAATGCAGTCTCATGATATATTTTATCCCCCTATCTGCTCATTTCCAGTTTCCATTTCTCCCCTGACCCCTTAAATATATCTTCAGATTCTATGTATTTTCCTTTTTTTTTTTAAAGAATTATTTATCTATTTATTTATTTATTTATTTATTTATTTATTTATTTATTTTAGAAACAGAGACAGAGAGAGCCCGAGCACCCACGAAGGCAGGGTCACAGGTAGGGAAAGAGATTTGCAAGCAGACTCTGCACTGGGTAGCATCCCACTATAAAAAAATGTACTGGGAAGGGCTCCATCTCATGACCCTGAGATCACAACCTAAGCAGAAACCAAGAGTCAGAGGCTTAACCCTCTGTGCCTCCTAGGCACGCTGTCTATGCATTTTCCACGGTATTACAGTCTGATCTCACAATTGCACATGCGCTGATAATTGTCATTCCAGTTGTTCAAATTTCTCCTGAGATTCAGATGTATATA
The DNA here is from genome assembly GCA_028533885.1 of Nasua narica. Lineage (NCBI taxonomy): Eukaryota > Metazoa > Chordata > Mammalia > Carnivora > Procyonidae > Nasua > Nasua narica. The sequence goes on from CM052814.1 coordinate 17,576,864, forward strand.
TCCTGCTCTAGCTGTACTTGTTTTTTTTTTGTTTTGTTTTTTAGTTTATTTAAAATTTCAAGTCAATTAATTTGTATATAATGTATTCTTTATTTCAGGGGTACAGGTCTGTGATTCATCAATCTTACAGAATAACCAGTGCTCATTATAGCACATACCCTCTCCAATGTCCATCACCCAGCTACCTCCTGGTAACCCCCAGCTTACCCCCCACCTTCCAGTTATACTTGTCTAACAGAACATCTAAATAACCAAACTCATCAATTTGCTTCCTAACCTACTTTATCCTCTTGAATTTCTTCTTTTGTTTGAGTATAGAACCATCTGTTTCAGTGGTTTACAAACTGTATTTAAGCCACACACATAAAGGATAAAGTTCATTATAATTAAATAACAGTGACTTTCCCCAGCCATCATTCTCTATTAGGAAAGTTTCCTTGGAAGTATACAGACAGATAGATAAAAGATATCTTATGTCTGCAGGGAATAAGAAATTTAGAGGGCACGTAAAATAACAAAACTCACAGCAGCACTTAGGGGGAAATTTATAGATGTGAAAGCCTATATTAAAAAGGATGAAAGTATTCAAATCAATAACCTAACCTTCGCTCTACAAAACTAGAAAAAGAAAATCATGATAAGCTCAAAGCAGAGGAGGAAATACTAATGATTACAGTGGGAAAGCCAATAAGGAAGAGAAAATAGTGAAGAATATTAAGAAAACTAAAAGTTAGTTTTGTTATTTTTGAAAGATAACAAAAATTGACAAACTTTTAGACTGGCAAGAGAGAGAGACGGAGAGAGAAAAGATGGACAAAGAGTAAAAAAACATCTCAGAGAATGGAAAGGTATATTTGTATATCATAGAACTGATAAGAGACTGGCATCTCAATATAGAACTTTCACTTAAACTCAATAATGAAAATTAAAGACAATTTAAAAATAGGGAATCATTTAAATAGAAATTTCTCCAAAAAAAGATACACAATGGGCAATAAACACATAAAAGGTGTTCAACATCATTAGTTATTGGGGATATGTAAGTTAAAACCACAAAAATGTACTACTTTGCATCTACTAGGATGACTCATCGAAAAGACAGATGATAACAAGTATTAGTGAGGATGTGGAATATTTGGAGCTGTCATTCATGTTTGGTGGAAATATAAAATGGTGCAGCCACCTTTGAAAACATTTTGGCATCACTTCAAAATGTTAAATATAAAGTGATCTTATGACTTACCAATTTCACTCTTAGGTATATAACCAAGAAGACTAAACAACCATTTTCACTTAAAAAAATGTACATGAATGTTCATAGCAGCATTATTATTCTTAGTAGCCCAAAAGTGGAAACAACCCAAATATCCATCAAAGAATTAATGGATAACCCAAATGTGATATACCCACACAGCTGATACACGCTACGATATGAATAAATCTGAAAGAACTACACTAAGAAACAGAAGCCAATCACAAAGATCACATACTATATGATTCTATTTATACGAAATGTCAAAAATAGGCAAAATATTAGGACAAATAGTAGATTAGACAAATTTCTAGAGGCAAATATCCTCGGGCTGGGTGTGCGAGTATGGGGAGGGACTGCTAATTGGTACTGGGTTACTTTTTGGGAGAACAAAAATGTTCTCAGAAGGTGATATTTGCATAAATTTTGAATATCTTAAAAACCACTGAGTTATAAAAAAAAATACCAGTGATCTCTTTTGAAATTAAACTTTTAAAAAATGTATAGATTTACAGGGTTTTTTTTCAGTGAAAAAAATCTTTAATTATAGATTTATCCTCATAATGGAGCATCAAATCAAAATTCAAGCATTATATAACACAGATACTAATACAGATAAAAGTTTATTTGGTGATATTTTCCTATATTTTTCCTTAGCTTTTTATTTTGCTATGTTTTTTAAAAATAAATAAATACAACTTCTCATAAAATGGTTGCAAAATCCAAAAACTGTGCCTCACAAAATTAGCTCAGACACAAATATTTTAATAGTCTGTCATTATTCATATAAATTGTTACAAGTTTTTCCAGCAATTTTCAGAGATTCATGTAGGATGAGGTTTATTCATGTTTATTCATGTATTGTGAGCACGGCTCAAAGAAAATGAACTTTAAATTCTTTTATTTGAAAATTACATATTGAGAAATTTCACTTTGTGGTCCTGCTTAATCCCTATGCTTACAATATAGCTGTAGGGTTTGTACTTTTCTGTTCACTGTAATACAATTATTAGTTGACTACCACACGCAACAGAACGATTTCTTGATTCTGATATTAAAGAAAATGAAAAACAAGGAAATGTCAGCACATGGGTTCTCCATTAGATTATTGCTTCGGAAAATACAATTTATTATTCTGAGATTTTCTCTAATGATATAAAATGTCGTATCTCTAATGATATAAATTCTATGTATATTACCACATTTGCATTCAGAATATAAATAGAGCTCACTGTCAAAACAATATCCTTAGTTGTCTATATTGCCACAAATGTCTTACCTTTGTCTTGGCAAGCTGATGAGGGGTTGTTTATGACACCTCTTGCTAAGGCTAAAGAGCTTGTGTACAATCTTCTGCGCCTTTAGGAATAGTTGCTTCATGCTGTTTTCCAGTTGTTCATAGCGGCGTTGAAAATTAGAATCCATTGTCCACAAATGCATTATGGTAGATGTGTTGAGGAAATAATTCATGGGTAGCCTTTTCATAAAGAACTTGAATTCATCTGGAAAAATGTGAAAATTCAATACTTTAATGGAATGATTATTTTCCCTTTTCCCAAAACACATATAACACATTAATAGAAAAACAAATACTATCTATTAATTTGTGTGTAGCAAATTAATAGCAAGTTGGGATTTTTTGATGCTTTAGAATTGTTTTCTTTTTTGTTCCCCTTAAAATAGAACTTTCATGGTAGAAGATAATTAAAATAATTTGTACTAAAACAAATAGTTTGGCCAGAATGTTTCAACTGAATTTAATTTTTCCATGTTCTCCTTTCGCTGGTATTTGAATGAACTTCCTCCCACAAGTAGTAGTCATTAATCTAGCTTTCATTTTTGGCATTGGTATTAATAACCTTTTCTAAGTGTTTCATATTAAAGAAATATTTTCATTAACTCAGTATAGAAAATATATATTCACTACTAAATGATTATACTAGTGTTCAAAGAAAAAGAGAAAGCTTTTAAAATAGAAAATTATACTATTCAACTATGCATTCTGGTTATTTCCTTTAACCAACCATATTCTAAGTTGTCAAGACAAAATAGTTTAAAATAAATTGTATACCAAAGAGAAAAATTTAAAAAGAACTTAAAACTCTAATTTTGGCTTTTGTTTTTATGCCGATAATTATCATGTCTGAAATTGTTTTCTTTTCAAATGGCTGATTAACCAACAAAGAAACAAAAGTTGATGCTATACTAAAATAAGCGATCATCTAAATGTCTATTAATTATCTAAATACAAAAGATAGCTGAGACAACAGCCAAAAGATGGAGACAACCCAACTATCCATCCATAGATGAATATATATACTAATTTTGTATATACATATATGTATATGAATATTATTGACCCATAAAAATGAAATGAAGGTCTGATACAATAATCCTTGAAAATATATAAATGAAATAAGCCAGATCAAAAAAAAGGCAAATATTGTATAATTCCATTTATATGAAATATCTAAAATAATCAAGTTCATTGAGATAAAAAATAGATCAGAATTTACCATGGGGTGAGGGAAGAGTGAATGGAACCTTATTGTATAATAGCTACAGAATTTCTGTTTGCAGTGATGAAAACTTTTTGGAAAAAAGATAGTAGTGATGATTGTTCAACATTGTTAATGTAATTAATGTCACAGAATTGTATAGATAAAATGGCAAATTTTGTGTTATATAATTTTACCTCAATAAAAACATTTTCATACACTAAGAAAAAGAGATAATGTAGCTTTTCCTCCATCTAGCCTTTTCTTCCAAAGCAAATGTTATGAACAGGGACTCAAACAAATGAACAAACAAACAAAAATAACAACGAAAAATCGTTTATTGCTTTTACTATTTCTTTAAAACATCAATTTTGTTAAGAATATCATGTTGCACCCATTTCACTGTAGTAGATGGCTGAGTTTCCTCTCCACAAACACATGAACCCACCACAAGATTTCTAAAGTGTGTTCAGTGGCTGAAGAATTATTATTTGGCAAGTGAGACTAATGATATTTTAGTCATTACCCATCAAAAATTAAATGGTATGCATTAAAACTCAGCCTCTCCTTGCCTTCATTTCTTCCTTTGAAACTGAAATTTTCACTGAACATTGCGGATGATCATAATCTCATTTCACTTTAAAATTGTATGATACTATAAACAGCTCTTTAAATTACCATTTAGTTTTAAATATCCAACTCAAAAACAGTTGTTTTCAAATGTTCGGTTGCAACTACTTTTATTTAACTGGATCGGGACAAGGTGTGTCAATAGCCATTTCTTGATGTAGGCAGTGTGTCTAACACGATATTTTAAAACCTCCAAATTATTGTTTCTTAAATTATGCCATTCACTTGGGCAAATTACATTAATATATATACATATTTAAAGCAATTAATTTGTGTTTATTTTATGTATTAGGGCTATTTAAATATTCAGATCTAGACTCCTTCATCAATGCTATAAATACAACTACAACTACAAATACAAATACAACTTTTTGGCAATTAACAGAAAATTATATTCATGTATATTGGAGTTGTTATTTAGTTGTTATCTAGTGCAAATGAATACAGAACTCTGGCATCTTTTGGACATTTATGTTATCGACTTTTACCAGAAGAAGAAAGGAAAAATAAAATAAAAGGAAAAAATGATTTATGAAGGAAGCTTTTTGAGGATGTATCCATTTGATATGCTTCAAATCATTTTTTTTAAGTAAGCGGGGTATAAATAAGAGATGCATTTTAAAATTCCAATTTCACAGTACCCTACATTTCATTTGGTCCCATATGTCTCTTTTGAGAAATTCCCTCTTTTGAATAAAAGAGTTGATGCATGGAAATTGGAAAGCATTTCTTGGATTATTCACAGAGCAGATGCCGCCACTTTGAAAACTAATCATTCATTTCATTGTCATCTTTTACTTGAACACTTTTGATAAGACTTTATTGTTTCATGGCTAGGCATATTTTAATTATTTTCATTATTTGTTATAATATAAATCTGAAAGTTTCTACATTAGTAAATTTTATTCAAGTTAAATAATATTTTAAAATAGAATATATTTTATATTACCAAAGTGTATGTAATAGTATATGTCAGCTGAAAACTGCCACTGTGTAATTTCTAAGAAACAGTTTTAACATGGCATTTGAATAATTACTTCATTATGAAGCCATTAAAAGTCACTACTGATAGTCACTCAAAACATTTATTAGATACCTGTTGTACACAGAGCATACAGATGTTTCAGTCTATGACAGTGACTGTGGATAAACCTTTCATTTTATTTTTTTAAATGGCAAATGACAAGAGATAATTTCTGATATTAAAATAACGTCTTCCAAAAAAATAAAAAACAAAATAAAGTAACATCTTCCATTTCTGAAATTCATTCTACTTATAAGTCAAGAGAATCTCCAGAAATATTCCTGTGGATATCTTTTCTTTTATGCTTGGCAATTAGTAAAATGCATATTTATAGAATGTAAACATGAAATTTGAATGATACAGTAGAATTGTTATATAAATCTAGGGATTTACATAACTACAAGAGAAAATACAATGATTAGGGGAGGTAAGATAACATTTTATCCTACAGTTGCCAAAAGTCATGTCAAAGATAAAGTACTATTGCTTTTCTTTTCTTTTTTTTAGTACTATTGCTTTTCAAATGGCAAGTAAACAGTGACTAGCCATACATTTTGAGGTGAATAAATTTATAAAAGAGAACAAATTAATGTTATATAAAAATAACCCAGAAAAACTAAATTTAGTTTCTAGGTTATTAGAGAGATATTAATCTGGGGAGCGCCTGGGTGGCTCAATGGGTTAAGCCTCTGCTGTAGGCTCAGGTCATGATCTCAGGGACTTGGGATCAAGCCCCGCATTGGGCTTTCTGCTGGGTGGGGAGCCTGCTTGCTCCTCTCTCTCTGCCTGCCTCTCTGCCTACTTGTGATCTCTCGCTCTCTCTGTCAAATAAATAAATAAAGTCTTTAAAAAAAAGATATTAATCTAGAAATACCTGTTAAGTATGTATCAACTGAGTACTTTTGCTCAGCATGGTCCTGAGCAAACAAACAAACAAACAAAATAATACAGCAATAATAATAATAATGGTAATAAATATCCTCTTGCTTGCAGGAATTTATAGTCAGTCTTCTTAACAAAACTAATTCACAAGAAGCAAAGAATAATGTGGAGAGAAATGCATGATGTTAATGAATTCTGCAGAGGCAAAGAGAATTAGGCTAGGTGACTCTTTTCCAATAAGTCATAGAAGACTAGTGAGGAATCATCTTGAATTTCTATACTGCTACTACTTCTCCATTAAAAATGAAGTATTTTTTAAAAAATAGTTAAACAAGGTTTGTTCCTTTTTTTTTTCTCCTTTCCCCTGATAGTAACTCTAGTTAACACCTGATACTTAATAAGCTAATTTTGGAACTAATTTGTTCTCCCCATCCCTATCTCTCTTTGTCTCTCTCATTAGTTCTTACTTTGACAGAAACTCTTTTAAGTGCTTTAAAAATTAATACAATCCCTCCAATAATCCTTCATGTAAATTTTATTGACATCATTATGTGTCTAGAATATAGATGATCTTTACTTTCTTAACTCTGTTAGCAAAAAATTTTATCAACACCTACTGCATTAGCATACCTATCCTATGTATTTATATGTTTGTACTCTATTCTCATGCTTCACAATTGAATTAAATAGGTAAGAGTAGAAAACTGAAAATTCCAGGGTGTAAAATAACCAGTCATAAATATGTAAACCCTGATTTGTATTTTGCTTATATTGATTAGCATAAAAATCACTGACCAATATCACTAATTATGTATTTTTAAATATTCAGAATCTCTGTTCAGAACTGATTTAGAATATATTTTCAAAGGTGCTGTAAAGTATTATTATTATTTTTTTTTAAGTAGGTCCCGCACCCAGTATGGAGCCTGATGAGGGGCTTGAACTCATAATCCTGACATCAAGAAGCTTAACCAACTGAGGCACCCAAGTTCCCCCTAAAGCATTCTAAATTTTCTAAAGCTAGAGCTTTGAGAACATATAGTTTACTTCCTCAAAAGTGTAGAAAAGTAATCAGGTATTTTTCATTATTTTTAGTCATTTTTTTTGAGTTATAAATCCATGAAAATAATCTAAAACAGAATCTGCTTCCATTAGAAAGCAGGACTAGGGTTAGGAAGGACTGAGGAAGGAAACTGGTGATTTTATGGTTTTTATGAATTCATATGAATGGGTCATTTTATTAAAATTTAAATAAATATTGTGAAGCAATATAAAAAGATAGCCAAAAAATACTATTGAATTATCAATACACTATGTGCTTATCTTATGTGTCAAGACATTTAAAAAAAGTGATCTTATTTAATTGCTTGTTAATACAAAAGGAAAAGCCTGTTGGTTCACATTTCATGCATTTTTTTCTGACCAATTAACATATTGAGACAAAGTATCTTTTCAGTAGAAATGACAATGCTTTATGGATGACAATTTTAATTATTCTGAAAATATAGCAATAGTCTCATCATCATAATAAAATATTGTATAATATCTAGCAAAATATGTAGGGACACAGGCATCTTAAAATGAAAGAAGGTAACAGGCAAAAAAAATGTGTTCAGATATATTCGAAGAATCTATGAAGCATTGTTTTTAAACAGAACCATCATTTCTGATTTTGTGACATTACCAATCTAATGCCTTCAAAATCACCTCTCCAGCTTATGGTTGGGAAGGCAGGATTTTCTGAAATAATACACATTAATAACAACTGCAGTAACACAAGTTTCATATAAGCAATAAGCTAATAAAACAAACACTACTTCCTTACGCTGAATGCAGTACTGTACCCCGAACACATGGAAAAATACATTCTGTTTCCATGGCTGGATTTTTATTTATGAATTTGTTGGTTTAGTCTAAAATAGACTTATCCTTACGTTAAGTACTACCTCCGGAGCTGAGAAATAAACATTAAATTATGCCTATCACTGGTCTTCAGAGTTATTGCCTAATAGGAACACCCTGTTAGAAAGTTACTTTTTGTTCCTCAAGAGCCAGTTTTCTAGAAGATACCATGGATTCTCCTATCATCTGATTTCCACTAGCAAAGATTTGCCTCAATTAATTGTAAACACTGACACCATAGAAAGTATAGCCTTAAGTAGGTAACATAGGAAATTGAGAAACAAGTAGGGATGTGAGTAGGAAGAGAGCTGATGTGAAAAAAAGTTGAGAGAGAGGAAATTCTGGCCATCAGTGTCCTGAATGGCAGAAAATTACCAAGGACTTGAAAATAAAATCTGACCCCCGAAGGAGTATAATGAATATCCAATTTTGGCCCCCTCCATAATTCTGACTGTAATTATTCAATTTTTACTTTTACAAAGTTTTTTTTTTTTTAAAGATTTTATTTATTTATTTATTAGGAAAGAGAGAGTGAGAGAGAGCAGGTCAGAGTGAGAAGCGGACTCCCCATGGAGCTGGGAGCCCGATGTGGGACTCGATCCTGGGACTCCGGGATCATGACCTGAGCTGAAGGCAGTCGCTCAACCAACTGCGCCACCCAGGGGCCCACAAAGTTTTTTTTTTTATCCAAACATTTCATAAGGACAATTTGAATGATTTGTATCAGTTTAGATACAAATCACTTCTACAGTGAATCACTGGCATGACTTTGAGTGGCCACATATCAGGGCAAGTCTATTCACACCATTCTGTAAGTCATGGGTATAGAATTTGTACTGAAATTGACAAAATACTATAATGCTGCATAAAGTAAATGGTAAGCCTTTTCAATAGTTTGTGAACTGGCCAATCTTAAGAGGCTACAAAGTGATGGGTCCACAAGGGTATAAATCTAAAATTGACCCCAATTCCTCAGCAGCTACCTAGAAGTAAGTTGTGTTTTTCCTGCTTTTATTTTTATCTGAAAGATATAGCATATTTTTATATTAAAATACTTTAATACAGTGAGCCAATTGATGTGTCTTTCATTGGATTGCTGTTTATGAACTCCTTATTGAATGTTTGAGAATTACCCAAGCAGAGCTTTAACTACAGAACTTGCAAGACTTAGGTCTTTACTTTCCCAGTGCCCATGTAGAAGAGAGGGGGTGCATCATATAAGCTATAGGAATCCATTGTACCCACCCAGATTTTGAATCTTAAGCTGTTGATGCAATAGCAAAAAAGATGCCCAGAGCAATTATCCTAGGAAGTAGTGGTTACAGCAGTAGTGGTAATGTTTGGAGCAGTCTAGCATTTATTGCAGTTAGCAGTGATGAACTTTCTAAATAAGTCTTATGCAAGATTTTTGACTTTATTTTGACTATGTAGCATGAGTACGCCTCTCTAGGTATTTTTTTAAAAAAGACTTTATTTATTTATTTGACAGAGAGAGAGAGATCACAAGTAGGCAGAGAAGCAGGCTCCCTGCTGTGCAGAAAGCCCAATGTGGGGCTTGATCCCAGGACCCTGATCATGATCTGAGCCAAAGGCAGAGGTTTTAACCCACTGAGCCACTCAGGCACCCCACGCCTCTCTAGATTACTTGATGTTTCCAAATGCTGTATAATATCCCTTAATGGATTCCTTATCAGATTAGGATGATAAGGAATAAAGCCTTATAAAGCCCGTTTTTCTTAGCAGCAAAGAATCTGCCAAACTGAAGTGGTTTGCTGTCTCATGGACGATATGGAGACACATCAACCACAATAAGTGGTTTATTGTCTCATGGACAATAGGGAGAGCATATACTTGGTGTCCTAGACTAGTTGACACAGAGGCTTTTTAAATCCATATGGTATTATGGGTGGAAATTTGACAATAGAAATACCACCTGTGCTCATCTAGAATGTGCAGAAACAGCATTTAGGACTATGTGACTGCATAGAACAGAATGAAGAACATGAAAAATTCAAAGACTGAGGGTGAGTTGGTTACTACAAATAGAGATGGCTTGCTTAGAGAGCTCAAATTCCTACACTTTCTTCTCAAAGAATAGAATGGATGTTAGAGACTTTCAAAGACTGCTAAAGGATTCTTTTATCTCTTGCAGCTGTAGGGCTTCAAAACAAACTTTGATCCCAAGATTAAGTTTAAATTCCTGCCAGAGCTGTTAAATTAAAGTTAGAAAGAACACTGACTAGGAAAGCATGGGAACATGGGAAATAGAAGGTAGATATATGGGAAGAATGAAATTAACTTGGAATAATTCAAAGCATTAATTATTAATGCTTGTTTCCTTGCCCCTAAGAAACAGTGCCTTCTTCTTTGTCTCATAGACTAATGCTGTCTTGCTTTCAGCCATTGTAATAGTCTTAATCAAAGCAGTGACCTTCACTGGGAAGCCAACATTCATCACACCCCACTTCTATCACCCATCATGCCCCAGGGGAGTTTTTTGAAACTATTCTAAGATTAATTTTCCCATAAGCTATCAAGAATTTGTTAATTTTTATTGAAGAAAAAAAACATTACACACATTGGTGAAAAGAATGCTGACATCTCTGATGAATACTGTGGCTATTTTCTGTAGGCCAGGATGCCAGTTAGTGCGAAAATCTGGGTGAAATCAGGAAAATTCTCATTTCAATGAGGATACAATTAATACTCTGTGACTGAGACCTGGTAGCAGCTATTAATCATCAGAGATACAATGAACATAGGTATTGTGGTATATAAGATGTCCAGTAGGAATTTTATAGAGTATTTATCAACTCATCATCCCCGGGGATTTAAATATAGGAACAGTACCCTGAGGTCCTATTTGATTTGTATAACTGAAAAAAAAATTAAATCTGGTGACTAAGGCCTGACTTGAATCATCATAAGAGAGAAGAATGAGACCCTATTGAATTCCTATTCCTGAATCATTTCAAAGACTCAGAACTCCTACAGCACAGTGTAAGTAGAGCAAATCTTTCCTTTTCATTGTGAATTAATTCTTAGGGCTCCTGAATGCCAGAATATTCCAGGAATCAGTGTACAACCTTATAGAAATAAGACAGTAAGTTGGGTTTTCCCTGAACCCCCTCAAATTAGGCCCAGTGGGACCTTAACTCATGCCATCTTTATTTTCCCAGCCCCTGACTAAATAATTAGAATAGGAGAACATTGGCTCCCTAACGTATTATGAAATAAGGTCTATTAAGATAAGAAGGATAAAATGAAACTTCTTTTCCTACCAAAAGACTAAATCTGTAGTGATATTGCTTGTTTCGTATACTTGACATAATTGCAGGAATTAGAGATCCATTCAGTACTGAAAATTGTGAGGATAGTATTCATATTCCATCTCCAATTAACTCACCATGTTGGCTACAGCTTAATCATAGAGGAACTCTAATTAAAACTGCTATTCCAGATGTGGTAGCTTACTGGTGGCATGACTCCTGGCACTGGGGATAGAGCTTCTTCTCTGGTACAAATTGTTTTCTCTATCATTGTAAACAGAGAATATACCAGAAGCAGTTTTCTTTCATATGTCAGATACAACAGATAAACATTCTCATTTTATTCTGGGGTTCAATCATTTCATAGCCTCTGTAGTACAATTTATTTCATAGGAACATAGATCATCTCATCATGCCACAGAAAGTATTTTGTTAATGACATCATACTGAAAAGATAGGAAAAATAAAGTAGTAAGTATGCTGGCTGCTGGTCCATACCTTAGCTGTGTATAAGGACTGCAAATAAATCTTATGAAAATGGAAGCACTCAATGCCTGGGTGAAATTTCTAAGTCAGTGGTCCTGGCACATTTGGATATTCCCTCCAAAATGAAGAATAGGTAACTGCTCCTTCAACAGCCTTCATAACAAAGATGTATAAATGTTGGAAATTGCATCAAATGAATTATCTAGAAACATTAATGATAATGATGAATGCAGGGATCTGTATTGGGGTATCAGAGGGGCCAGTTGTAGATTCCTTTGCTCCTTGATGTCCTCAGGAAATTGCTCTTGCTGTGTGATTTAGGGAGTATTCCTGGCAAAGCCTCCGAGCCAGAATCCCCAGTCCCCCTGCTGATTCCATGAGCTATCCAGTCCATGTCTTCAAATAAATTCCTTTTCTACTGTGGTCAGATTCTATTCTTGAAAGAATGTTGACTGATCAGTTCAGGGAGGCCATAAAGGTAATTATAATCTGGAGTTTAACAAAAATATAGCAAATATTTATTGAGTGTCTACTGTGTGCTCATCACTGTGCTGGTTAACTGTTAAAACCACAATAATTACTGTAGCTATAACAATAGTACTTTCTCCATGGGTTTTCTGTGTAAATTAATTACCTTGAAAACTCAATAAAATACATCGTATAATTACTGATAAATGCTAGCTATTATTCTTCTTATTATAATTTATTCAGTGTTTCTATGTGTGCTATGTTGAGCACTTTACATGGAATATCTCATTTAATCCTTTTTTCTTTTAAGATTTTATTTATTTATTTATTTATTTGACAGAGAGAGAGAGATCACAAGTAGGCAGAGAGGCAGGCAGAGAGAGAGGGGGAAGCAAGCTCCCCGCCGAGCAGGGAGCCCAATGCGGGGCTCGATCCCAGGAACCTGAGATCATGACCTGAGCTGAAAGCAGAGGCTTTAACCCACTGAGCCACCCAGGTACCCCCACCTCATTTAATCCTTGAACAGTCCTTGAGGATAGGTGCTATTATAGTCTTCATTTTGATGATGAGGAAGTGTACCTTAGCAAGGTTCAATAAATTATTCAAAGTGACACAGTTATTAATTAGAGTTCAAAACAAACCAAGTCTGAAAAATGCATGACTCCTACCTTAAAAAGACACAAGAGAGTTAACAGGGGGAAATATTTAAAAATATCTTTTGTTTGGTAGACTTCACAAATGTTATTACATCTAACCTTATAACAACACAAGAGGATAGGCCAGCTTAACTGAGATGTGATATGAAACTAATTTGAATTATGGAATTATCACACAGAGCCAACTATGAGAAATAAATGAGAAAAATAATAGACTCAAAGAAATATAAAAGGTGAGTTCATTTTATATTTCTCTGAGTTGGGACATTTTACTTTTCTTTGTATCTTCCCCTTCCAAACACCTAAAACAATACATTACATATAGTATGAATTAAGTATATATTTCTTAAGTGGCTAAACCAATTGACAAGATCCAGAGATAAATGGATGAAGCTAAATATAAATATACAGAATAATTCATTTGGAAAAGTAGAGTTTGGTTTTAGGCATATAAAATACAAAGCTACGAGTTACCCATGTGGGAAAACAGAATTGAAATAAGATACGTATTATGGTTCTAAGCCTGAATATTACTACGGGAAAAGGGAATTCAGGTTGAAAGCAACATTGCAAAATAAAAACATAAATTTCTTAATTTATGAATGAGAAAATGGCAAATGAATTTCAGGTAGTGAAATTACAGTATAGGTACGTTTTAGAATACTGATAAATATTACAAATGTCTTGTAAAAAATTGATCATTGTTTAAAAGCAAAACTAAAACTACATATTCGTGATTGCATAAGGAAAATGTACATTCGGTATCTTTTAAGTATCAAGTGCTCCTGTAGGCACCAAATTCTCTTAATTCTACACAATAGTTATGGCTATGTCCATGGTATAAATATTAGAACCATGACTTAGAGATGTTGAATACACTCCTCCAGGGATGAAGTCTTGTAAGTAGTACCTAGAGAGAAACTGTGGAACTCACAGGCAATGTCTGCTTATGAGATCGAGCTCATTAGAAACCATGTGCCTACTGTCAGACAGAGAAAGGATAATGGTGGTGAGAAGAAGAGCCCTTACATCATACCCTTTCAATAGCCAGCAACACACAAAGGATACATACTTTCTCTTAAAGCGGGAAAAGCCCATCTGGCACCACCCTCCCTTGTCCATTTCTTGCAGCAGTTTTTATTCCTTTTCAACAATGAAAGTGGAAGCCAAAGAAGTTTAGTGCTTTCCCTAACAGCACAGGTCTACAGAAAAGTTGAGTTAGTACTTAACCTAGAACTTTCACCCATAACTTGTATTTTATATACTATGTTGTTATTCCTGTTATTGTTATTATTAAAAGTACATGAAAGTATGATTATTAAAATAATATTAATGCACATATTGTTTATTATGAGGTATTTTTAGATAAGACAATCATAAAACTATATAATAAAAACACCATTTTTTAATAATGTTCAGTTTGACAAACTTATAATTAAGTTACCAATAAGCATAAAGAATATTAAGCTATTCTGTTACAGTTTATTCCCAGTAAAACTCCAAGTATAGGTAGGACTCTCAATGCACTATGGAGAAATTATCTGAGTCCCTGGCTATTTGATAGAAGTTTAAGGGATTGTTTTAGAGCTTTGGAAAACTTTAATAGAGTAAACACACCCTTCAAATAGCCAAACCTCTGAGAAAAAAAAAAAAAAAGCAACAAAAATCGTGCACAGAGGGCACCTGGGTGGTTCAGTGGGTAAAGCCTCTGCCTTCGGCTCAGATCATGATCTCAGGGTCCTGGGACTGAGCCCCACATTGGGCTCTCTGCTCAGCAGGGAGCCTGCTTCCGCCTCTCTCTCTGCCTGCCTCTCTGTCTACCTGTGATCTCTCTCTATATCAAATAAATAAATAAAATCTTAAAAAAAATCGTGCACAGAAACAATAGGGAAACTATTAAGACAAGGAGGCTATCTCCAGCAGCTAAATAAAATGTCTCTATACACAACTAGGAAGGATGGAGAACCCAGCCCATTACGTGGCTGTATGATATTCATCTGAAATCTGTAATTTTTCTTCCTTTCTTATAAAAGTCTTACATGTAATTGAAGTATCTGCTAGCATAAAAAATATGATAAAATATTCAGTAAGACAGAGTCAGTGCCTGTGACGACAAATAAATGCCTGAACATGTTTATATGTATATACTCATATAAAATTAATATATATAGTTATTATATATAATATAGTAATTTAGGATGTATACTTATACTAAGTCCTCCCTCAAATATTTATATATTAGCTTTTATGTAGAATTAAGAGATGTTATATTCTCTACTTTTATTATGCATGAATCGAAAGTATTTCCTCATATTTCTTAATTTTTAAAGATTTTTTACCTGGATTCAATTAACCAAATGTATTTTGTATTGTGTGCCTCCAATACATTTTTCACAATATTACTTAAGTTTGTCAGAAACTCGACATTTTTAAATAAAAACAGTATCTGATTCTGCTAACTGTTCATGTTTATTCTATTTATCCCCAATTAAAACATCTCAGACGTGGCATTTACATGTCACAAACTATTGGCAGTTGTACTCAATTGTTGGCTATGAGCTTGGCACCATCATCACCAATGCCGAGCTGAGAAGTCTTTCTTGACATCCCCATCCTTGAACAGTTCCAGGATAGAATTTACCAGTCAGAGAAACTTGTGGGATGTGGAAGTCAGATATGAAGTGGAAACTATTACTCTCAGAAGTTTATTCCAATAAGCACATGGCAGGAACAGTCCTTCCCTAAATTCAGTGGCATGGTGGGTTCTACAGAATTAGCCTTTGCCACAGAAACTGTGGCTTGCCCAGAAGCAGCAAGCTCCAAACACCTCACCAAAGACTCCATCTTCCATGGCTGGATGCATGCAGCCCCTTGGACCTGTCCACAGACACTGGCTTTTCCATCTATCCTAGGGTTTTGAGATTAAGTGGATTTAGATGTTTCTCTAATTCTCTGTCTATCCCTTTCATTCCCTCCTTTTCCAAGTTCCTTCCTCATGTAAGCATTATCTCCCATTTTGAGCCCCTTATTCCCCTATGCTTTTAGCAGCTTTATTTTACTAAGTTCAGATGAAGAAAGCAGGTGAAGCAGCTGTGGCTGGTTTCCTGCCAAATCCATTGTCTTTCAGAGAACATTGATTATATTGTTGACAGCAGTGGGATCAAATATTAAATGACTTGCAGTCTCTGGTGGATCTATGACAACATTCTGGCCAGTGTAACAAAAGCAGGGTTTGAGGTTGGGAGTGTCAGGGGTACAGATAAAATTTTGCTTTTCAAATTTAGATATTGCTCTTCTTCCTTCCAGGAAATTCCTGCATCCTCCTGAGTGAAATGCAGACCTGAAGGTGGAGCAGCCATATTGTAACTAAGAGAAAACCCAACGGCAAGGAGAGACTTTGTTCTACATCTCCTCAATTCCGTGAAGTGACACAGGCACCATCATCTCTCTTCTGTAATAGACGGATTATTGTGACAGGATGGACAAGAAAAAGTGTGGCACAATAGTTCCTCAACTTCTTATCTCATGAGCTTCTTATTATTAACATATAATGTATTATTTACCCCAGGGTACAGGTCTGTGAATCATCAGGCTTACACATTTCACAGCATTTGCCATAGCACATACCCTCCCCAATGTCCATATCCCTATCCCCCCCGACCTCCCAGCAACCCTTAGTTTGTTATCTCATGAGCTTCTTATATTAGAAATCATTGAGGAGCCTACGGACTTTTGTTTATGTGGAGTATTCGATAGGTATTTACCAAATTAAATATCTATTTAGTAATTCATGTAAAATAAGAGTAATCAACATTTTACATATAAACAACATATTCTGCAAAATAACTATGTTTTTAAAACAAATATATATTTTTTGAAGATTGGCATTATGTCACAGTTTTGCAAATGTCTTTAACATCTAGTTTAAGAGAAAACATTTGATTCTCATAGCTGTTCCTGCATTCAACTTTTTGCAATATCACACACCAGGAAGCTTCTAGACATCTCTCCTATACGCTCATAAGAGAATGAAAGTGAAAAAAGAAGCAATCAGGTTTCAGGAACATTATAACAAGAAGTTTAATCTTGTGGACCTCCTAAAAGTATCACAGGGACACCAGCTTTCCCTTGACTACACTATGAGAAATGTTGCTCTGAAGAATAATGTAAGTATAAACTGTTATATTCACAGTTTATATGTTAGGTAGTGAATACATACAATATGTAGCTAATATATAAAATAGCTATATATGTTTTACATGTAAGACTTTAATAATATGTTTTATATGTAATAACATTATATATTAATGATAACAACCAATGGGACCAATTTCGTAGTATGAAACAACATCATATTTTATGTACTTACCAACAGAAGATAGTTATGCTACTAATTTGAGGGAAAGGGAATTTGTATTATTCATTCTCTAAGAATGTAATACTTAATGTTTCATTTTTCAAATAATCTAAGTATAATAATCAAAAATAAAAATCCTATGTTAGTTTAAATTTAACAGTTGCTGCATGCCTTCGAAAAATCTTACTTTTTTTTTTAAATCATAGATTATTTTGGAATTACCTGGGGCAGAAAAACAAAACTGAGACAGACATTATTTGATGGTTTTCAACAATGTACTGCCAAGTTTCAAAACTGGAGCATCATATTTATTTGATCTGATGTAACGGTGAGCTTCTATGATCATAGCTCTGAAAATCACCCTTACTATTCTTAGTGGATAACTCTGAGAGCCAGTCATAAAAGATATAAATGATACCATATGGTCTGAGAGCCTGACGCTTTTGTAGAATCCTGGCATTGTGTATAAGAAAAGTGGTCTAATAATAAAATCATGGCAATATTACTTCTTTCTCACAACAATATTTTCAGTAGTAATCTAAGCAATAAAAGTAATAGCAGGTCTAACACCACTGGCAATATTAAATTGAAATAGCAAATTGCAAAGCTAGTAAAATTGTTATCAGAGGGATTGATCTACAATAGAACCAATATTTCAAGCTCCCAAATAAATGTTCAATAACGTGATGCCTCACTATTGTGCAAGCATTATGATAGTAATTTACCAAAGATATATTACTTAAAAAATATCTTGCCATCTTTCATATACTGGGGCAAAACACAAAGAACTAAAATGAAAATACACTTATTTTTATGTTCCAATGGATTTTAGTTGTTCACAAAACCTTACTTAATTTCAAGGAATGTTTATTTGTATTGGAACCCATGGAAACATTAGCCCTTGACCAGAAAAGTTTCTTCTCTGTACAAATAAATGCAGTCAATATAATTACTCAAGAAAGGGTTAGGAACAATTCTCATATTTTACAAATAAATTATAGTTTTCTTTTTTCTATTGCATATTAAGAGAACAAAAAGCATAATTTTTACTTTTTTACAGGACACTAAAAACATTAACAGAAATCTGTATATTTACTTATTATCAGTACCATCTATCTGTCATCTATTTACTACCTATCTTCTCTTATATATCTTGTAAATTGATGGGGAGGCTACATTTTGCTTCTATAACAATTTATCCCCCAAAACCTACATACTTAAAACAACAGCAACAACACTTCTTTTTTGCTCATATTACAGGCCCACTGGATCAGGAGTGGGTTCTACTGGATCCCAGGCTCACGGAGGCTCTACCTTCTTCTAAGTGCAAAGCTTGGAACATAAGGCTTTCATGGTCTTCACAATAGGTGAAGAGAAAGCATGTGTTTTGTTTCTGTTTTACTGCATTTGTCTATAAATTATGCACTTTACTTACACTGATGCTTTATTTGTTAACTCTTGTCACTTGCAACATGTAACCGCAAGAGGACCAGGAAAAATAAGGGAGCCAATAGAATACTGAGTAAGCATTACCATCTAGGTAGTCTACCTTGCTGATCATCAGATATTCCTTTCTTTGCTTCCCTCTACATATAGAATGTACTCCATTCTCCCCAGGGAAGATGACCCAAATATCCCATCACTGTATCAAGTGCAAAGGCCATGTTATTTGAGAGATGTGGACTAACTTGTGAATCAATTTCCGATATGGATTCCATTGGTCTACAAGTCAAACTAGTTATTTATTATTTATGAGTTATCTATTTGCTTCTCATACCTATGATAAGTAGTGTAAAAGGGACAAAAAAACGACAATCAATACTACCATTGGTAAAGAGTGTGAATAGAAGACACATAGAAGTCACTGTTCATAGCACCTGGAAACTTCCAACACACTTTATGGACTCCTTACCCTGGAGGTGAGAAGTATTCCCTAATTAGGCCCTGGTTTTACTTTCTGGTAGGTTCTTCCTTTTATGATTCTCTTTTACCAGTAACGGAACTCACAGTTCTTGTCCAGAGACAGCTCTTAGATCTGCTATATCTCTTTACATGTTTGGCTTTCTGCCTGTCTTAGATTTAAAGGGGACTGACTACCTTGAAGCTATCAAGATTTTAACAGAAGACCACATCTTTATTCTGATCTTTTAATGAACACATATCCTTTAGGCTTTCTTTTTCTTCACTTTAATTCTTGGACACTAGAAGCAGTTATCTCTTTTAAGTCTGAAAACCTGAAATTTCTGAACTTTGTCTGTTTCATGTCCCAAAAGAGCTTATTCTTTTCATGTCCTTAAGAGACTTCATCTGTTTCTTTAACACATGGCCAAACACAGCCATTTGCAATCAACACATAACATGAAGCCTTTGCTTTTTAACTCCTTTCCCTAGAGCTATAATTGCATGAGACAGGAGGCCTCCCCTGTAAATAGCTGCAGATGACAGCATTACCAAAAGATAACACAGGTTGACATCTTTCCTTACTATCAATCGATCGACCACTAGGCCAATGTTATCTTTGTTCGATATGCAAATTCTGTGGTAGTCAGGACAGAAAAGGTTATGCAGTGACAACAAATCAACATACGGCATAATATATCTGTCTTTGCAATTATTTTGGGACTCAATGTCAAGCTATTTTTTTGAAAAAAAAAATCCATACCACTAACACATAATTCTAATAAAAAAATAAAATTACCAAATACAGAAAACCAGGAAGATAGTAAATTTTGGTAATAAATCCCACAGGTCCATATTTACCATACTCAAACCCAAGAAACTCTAAACTTCAAACAAGAATTTATAATTAATTTGACAACCCCTCCTGATCTTACCTAAGTTCTTTGAGAAACAAATCTTTCCTGAAGCAACATGAGCCTATCACACAGTCCCAGGCAAGTTGGAATATTATATAATACACAGTGTTTTAAAATCATGTTATTATTCTGGGGCACCTAGGTGGATCAGTTGATTAGTGTCTGTCTTTTGGCTCAGGTTGTGATCTCAGGGTATTGGGACTGAGCCCCCGGGTCAGGCTTCCTGCTTGGTGGGGAGTCTGCTTCTCTCTCTCTTTGCTCCTCCCACCAGCTCGTGCTCTTTCTTTCTCTCAAATAAATAAATAAAATCTTTAAAAAATAAATCATATTATTATTCTAAAAGATGAAATATTATCAATTCTGTAACACATATTCCTCAAAGACTACCTATAGTAGTATAGACCTGTAATTCCTAAGTCACGGAGAACAAGGGGATATCATGTGTTGCTGCTTGGACATAATTCTTTGGCACACATTATGTTTCTCTATTTTTATTATATTTAGATTTGTGAATTTTCCCACATTCAATATGTGTACATTTTTCTTTCTAAATATTAGTATATGCTGTCATTATTGTTAGTGTTATAACTATATGGATTATAAAGATATTCATTCTGAGTAATTGCTATTCATATAAGCTAGTTGCAATATCAAGCTTCGCAAGTATGCATTTTTATCAGTAAAAATCTAATATTTAATTATGATTTACTGCATCTGGGAAAGGGAGGAGAAGATATCTAAGGAATTAGGTTAAAATACTGATGGCAAAAATCTTAACACCAATTCTGTATCTTCCTTGCCTGCTGACGAATATTAGTCACATCTCAGAACACCTATGATAGTTTTGCCTGCGGAGTGACAGAGAATGAATTTCATCTTCCTTATAAACCCTACCCGTTACTCACATAGTGTCTATAAATGTACAGAAAACCACTATGGTGATGAAGGAAAATAGATTTGCTTTAAAAAAAGAATGTTAAACAAATTGGGTGAATTAAATTATAAAACAATATCTGAGTAATAAAACAAGTCAAGAAAATTTGAAGAATTATAAAGGAGATAATATACTTAAATTTAGTAGGTTTTACTTTGCACAAAATTGTTTGAAATATTTCCATGATTGAAATTTGTTCATCAACTTCACAGGAATAACGGTATATACCAAACTGAGTAGGCATAGTAGAATTAGATTATACCTACCTTTCTCCTTTCTTTTATTACAATGTCAGCATAATATTTAAAATGTCTCAGCAAACTCTTCCCTTCATGACTTTAATAAGTAGATTTGCCAGGTGCAGCAGTAGCAGGAGGCTCATAATATATTTAAGTTTGAAAATGAGGCAATTATATTTCAAAGTTCTGATTGGCTACATTTTAATTCCAGAACTGAGATGAACTGATTTAGCTGGTGGCTTTCTGGAGTAACCTCGAACATTTGCACCTGTTCATTTTATTAAAACAGAAACACCTTGCCAGGGATGAGAAGAGGATATTGGTCACAGAAGCCATGATAGCTTGGTCCCTCTGCTCTTACTATTGATTACATTTCTTGACAGTCACATGGGAAGTTAATTACTAGTAGGCAATTAACACCCTTGCAAAATAATAAAGAAAACATAATTGTATTGAGAACTCCCAGAGATTGTTTGTAATCTTAAATGTGATATTCCCAGGTCTCCAAATAGCTATGGAAACCCAGGTCTTGACATTCCTTTCTGTCTATGCTCCTAAGCCAGTCCCTGCTCCTGACAAAAAGTGGTGATGATTAATATGCTCTTGCCCTATTTTAAATTATTAAAAGGAATCGTGAATTTTCATCAATCTAATTAAAAATTCCCCAAGGAATTGCTCAATGAAAACAAGATAAAATTTGCTTTGCATACAAAGTGAATCATTTTTCTAGCAAAATAGATCTACTGTGAGAAAGACACAAGACATCTAATATTAGTTTGTGATCATGTTAAATTAAATTGCTGCTTTCTCCACTAAAGAAGAGCAGCTCCATGGTCATTCTCTGGAGCAGTCTATCTAGGCTTATTCCCTCGCTGTCCTCCAGAGACAATATGACCTTGGGGAAGGTTATTTAACGTATCTGTGACACAGATCCATATTCTGTAAAGTGGAAGAATGTTGGATTTGCAATATTCATTGTTAATTTTGTCCTGCATGAGCACATGAGGTGTTCTGGTTCAGAGAGAGATTTCTTATGAATTACTTCACAATAGATAATAATGTGTCTGTCCCCTTTGTCCTAGTCCTTACCTCTGGAGTGACATGATGAAGGTGATAATGATATTTTTTTCTCCACAAGTAGCCTGACCAAGGTCCAGGAAAAATTATCTTTTCTGTTCACATAGACAACAAAGCAGTTGTCCACTTGCCTACCTGAAAATATCTTGGAATCAAATGGGGCTGAATCTGAACTTCAACACTGGTGTGTAGGTAAAATCTCTCTGTGAGTTAGATAGCTCTGTGCTTTGCAAATTTTACATTATCTGCAAAGTCTGGATCTTCATCTCTCCTTGAAATGTTCAGATGTAGGGAGACAGTCTCTGCTGTTTTCCTGGAACTTTGGGGTTTAAGCAAGAAACTCAGTGTGGGCTGTAACTACTTGGCCCTCTTGGGGTGTTAAAGTTTCATTAAGCTTTCAGATCAGAGTAATTAGCTTCTGAATCCGGTAAACAAATTTAATTCTTATAGTATGTGAATATATTTTAAAGAGACTAAGAATTTTTGCAAAACCAGGTAAGAAATCCAGGGAAGTTATGTATTCTCACAAATAATAATAGCAGCACCTGAAAAAGATTTGTGAGGTTTAAATGAGTTAGTGTATGGAATTACTTAATAAATCACGTATAATTAGCTCAAAATTACCAGAGTCTAACTCCAACTGATTTTTCAGTGACTTTAGAGGTTATCAGCTGTGTTCTTGAAATAGAAGGTAAACTGTATTTAACATACCATTATTTAGTGCTAAACACACCTTATTTATTTATTTATTTATTTATTTTAAGATTTATATATTTGAGAGAGAGAGAGAGGGAGGGGCAGAGGAAGAGGGAGAAGCAGACGCCCCGCTGAGTGGTGAGCCCAATGTGGGACTCAATCCCAAGACTCCAGGATCATGACCTGAGTCAAAGGCAGATGCTTAACTGAATTAGCCACCCAGATGCCTGAAGTGCCTTTAACTTTTTATTTCAAAATAAAAATTTTCGGGAAGCTACAGTAATAGTACAGACAGAATCATATGTATCTTTGATTCAGTTTCTCTTAATGGGCATATCTTATACCAACATAGCACAATATTAAAACCGGGAAATTGACAGTGGTACATTGCATGTGTATAGTTCTATGTTATTGTATCTTAAACACAGATATATTAATTCCCACCACAGTCAAGATCTGGAACATTATTCTCTCACTGCAAAGATATTCCTGCTTCTACCCCTTTGTAGTCAATCAATCCCTCTTCTTCTGACCATCCCTAACTCCTGGCAAATAGTAACCAATTTTGCGTCTCCATAATTTTTTTTTTTTTTTATTTTGAAACTGTTATACAAATTGTATTGGACTATATGTGATCTATGGAGTGTGTTTGTCTTTTCTTCATTTGACAAAAATGCCCTTGAAATTTATCCAAAGTATTGTGTGTACCAATACAATTGTTCATTCCTTTTAATTGATGAGTGGAAGTGCATGGTATATATACATTACAGTTTGTTCAACCATTACCTAATGAGAGACATGGTTGTTTACAGTTTTTGTCTAACACAAGTATGGTAAACCATTTACATTTCTTTTTTTTTTTAAAGATTTTATTTATTTATTTGACAGAGAGAAAGCGATCACAAGTAGGCAGAGAGGCAGGCAGAGGGAGAGGGGAAGCAGGCTCCCTCCTGAGCAGAGAGCTCGATGCAGGGCTCCATCCCAGGACCCTGAGATCATGACCTGAGCCGAAGGCAGAGGGCAGAGCTTAACCCACTGAGCCACCCAGGTGCCCCAACCATTTACATTTCATGAAATTATTGATGATATGTGAAAGCGGAACTCTGCCATTTTTTTTAAGATTTTATTTATTAATTTGAAAGAGAGAAAGAGAAAATGAGAACACAAGAGGAGAGAGGTCAGAGAGAGAAGCAGCCTCTCTGCAGAGCTGGAAGCCCAATGCGGGACTCGATCCCGAAACTCCAGGATCATGACCTGAGCCGAAGGCAGTCACTTAACCAACTGAGCCACCCAGGCACCCTCCTGAACTCTGCCATTTTTTTGTTCTCTTTTTTTTGTTCCCTGTTTTTACTTTTGTTTTCTTTTTTTCTGCCTTTCTGTGCATTGCATGAACACTTTTTAGAATTTTACTTTATCTATAGTAATTGAATGCATCTCTTTGTATAGGTCCATTTTAAATGGTTGTGATAGGTATACACCATACATGCACAACTTATCCCAGTATACCAGTGCAGAGGTTTTCAAGTTTGAATAAAGTATAGAAACACTACCCTATCTCCTTTAAGTCCTTTCACTCTTCTCCTTTTGTAATATAATTGCCTTAAATATTTTTTCTACATACATGGAGATCCACATCAGACAGTATTTACAGTTTTCCCTCCCTTTGGCTATCAAACATAACTTAGAAAACTCAAGAAGAAAAGTCTATTATATCTCTATTTACCTGTATGTTTACTGTTTCTGTTATTCCTTTTTCCTTCTTGATGTTCTGATTCTTTTATTATTTCCTTTCTGTTTAGAAAACTTCTTCAGGCATCACTTTAGTGCTGGTCTCTTGGTGAAACTTTATCCACATTTTTCTTTACCTGGGAATATCTTATCATATCCTTAATTCCTGAAGGATATTTTTCAAGGATGTTGATTCCCTCTTAACATTTCTTTTCTATCAACACTTGAAAAATATTGTGTCACTTCCTCTGGCCTCCATAGTTTTTTATTAGAAGTCATTCAAACCATGTATCCTTAGAAGTAAAGTGTTATTTTGCATTATTTTCAATAATATTTTTCTTTATCCATAGTTTTCAGAAGTTTGAAAGTGATGTGTCTTCATGTGGATTTCTTTGTGTCCATCTGTTTGAGGTTCTTTCAACTTCTTAAACTTGTAGGTGTTGTGGCTTTTGCCAAATTTAGAAAATTTTCAGCTATAATGTCTTTGAATAATTTTTGGCCTCTCTTTCTTTGTCCTCTTCTTGGACAAGAAAGGTAAATCTTTTGTTAGAGAACCACAGTTCCCCGGAGCTCTTTTTTTTTTTTTGGTTTTTTGGGTTTGTTTGTTTGTTTGTTTCTTTGTTTGTTTTGCATTTTTAAAGTTTATTTGTCTCTGTTGTTCAGATTTGGTAATTTACATTGTTCTAGCTTCCATTTCACTGATTCTGTTATTGAACCTATCCACTGAGTATTTTTAGTTATTATATATTTCACTTCTAAAATTTCCATATGGTCTTCTCTTTAACTTTTTTTTTTCCAGAGTGTATCACAAAACATTTATATTTGCCAAAAAGAGATCTGGTCTTTGCTCTCAGCTCCTGGGAGGAAATATTTGCCATGCCTGAAGGCAGTGTCTTTGTTTTCCTTGGGGTTTTGAATTAAATCGAGAGTCTACATGTTATTTAGGGAGGGTGCTGGCCCACCAGATAATATTTAGGATGAGAGCTGACCACACCATAATGACTGACAATGTGATGAAGTGTTGAAGCTTGGGTCATGCAGTCTCAGTTGACCTGGGGACTGAGACCAATTGCATGGGCAATCAAACAATTATGCCCATATGATTGAGCCCCAATAAAAACTATGGACACAGAGGTTCAGTTGAGTTTCTCTGGTTAATAACACACTAGGCATATTGTCACAAATCAATGCCAGGAAAGTAAAACATCATGACTCCATGTAGAGAGAAAAACAGAAATTCCAAGTTTGATAATTCCTTTGGACTCTGACCTATTCACTTTTCTCCTGGCTGACTAGTCTATATCTTTTTCTTGTAATAAAGTATAACCATGAGTATAATAGCTTTCAATGACCTCTGTGAGATTCTGCAGTGAATTATCAAAATGGAAGGTATTTTGGGAAAACTTCCAGCCTTGCACTTGGTATCAAAAATAAGGGCAGTCTTGTGAGAACAGATACCTCTACCTTAGTAGTTGGCCTAACTTTTCACACTGAGATGTTGTATTTTTTCATTTGTTTTGAGCATGTTCATAACTGCTCAGTGAAACATTTTTTGTGATAGTTGTTTTAAAATCCTTGTCAGATAAACCTGTATCATCTGGCCATTGCTATCTTTAAATTGTCTTTTCTCATTCAACTTGGAAGATTTTCCTGATACTTTATATGATGAGTAATTTCAATTGAAATGTGAATCTTTTGGGTATTATGTTAGAAACCACTGGGTCTTATTTAAATGTGTTTTTATCAGGTCACTTGTGGCACTGCTCAGGCAGGAGAGAAGGGCATCACTTTGTTAATGCCAAATCGGGTAAAAGTCCAGATTCTGCTTTTGTCCTACATTGAACCTCCTGGAGAGAAGTCCTTCTCATTACTGCTAGAAGGAGTAGAAGATCAGTTTTCACATGGTTTCTCTGCTGGTAGAATCCTACTGGAGGGCATAGGTGTCTCATTACTGCTCTGCACATACTCATCCCTGACACTGAGGGGGTTGGCCTTGCTGTTCTCTTGGTTGGGAAAGTCCCTTAGGCTCCCTGATACCATAGAAAAGAAGGTAATCATTACCACCCAGCAGGACTGAAAGTCTGGGCTTGTCACTTGGTCTTTTGTGACACCCACTTAGGAAGGCGTTGGATGAAGCTCATTATAGCCTGGCAAGTTCAGAAATCTAGATTCCCAACTTAGACTTTGTTGGGGTCGGTTAGAGTTTCAGATTTTTTCTGGGGGGTTTTGCTGGACTAGGGAAATTGGTGTCTAAAAATTTTCTCTTAAGCCCCCTTTTCCTGGTCCTTTGCTTGAGAAAACAGACTTTTCTTGGGACTGCTTTTGTTCACTCACATTAATGTTTTCATATTTCTAGAGAGTTCATCATCTAGTTTTTGATATATAAGGTCATAGAAAAGAAATAAAAACAAACAATGACAAAACAACAAAACCATAGGCCTCGTGTCTGTTATTTTACATTCCCTGTGATCCCTAGTCTGTCTGCTCTCCTCCACACATCTTTTAAAGTCACATGTTTGTTTTATATATAATGCCTACAGTTTTAGCTGAACTCTGAGTTTTAGCAGTAGAAACAGAAAAAAGAACTTCTAAGCCCTTTTATATGTTCTTCATTAATTATGACATAATCACCTTTGTGTTAAATATTGTTGATCCCTGTATTTATAAAATAACTTGGTCACTGTCTAATTATATTAACAGTGCACTCTGCTTTCCACACAGTTGTTCTCCTTACTAAAAAGAAGGAGGATGGAATGCCACAATTTTCAAGTATTATCCTCCATAGAAAGTAATTTTTAAATGCAAATAGGAAATATTTTAGGTATTATAAGCTAGTGATCTATAAGCAAAGAGAAGATGTAGTTACTTTTAAGTTCAATTGGATTGGAAATCAGAGCTAAAACATTTAACTGCATATACAAAACAGGCAAGCTAATTTCTAGATTGCAACCTCCCTGACTTGACAGTAAGAACTCATCAATCATCAATCATTCAGGCCTAACAAGGACAAATATTTCCCTAAGGCAGCAATTCTCTTCCCAAACATTGCTACACACAAGCATCACTGGGGATCTTATAAAAACCCAATATTCAGGGTGCATCTCATAATGATAAAATATCTAGAGATGGAAAATAGGCATCCATATTTTATATGATCCTCATGAGTTGTGGAGCAAAGTCTGGGACCCAGTGTTTCTTTACATTTATGTTAAGTGCATATTTAAGGGGAAAAATAGATTTTAAGATAGAAGTATACGTAACATTTTAGTTAAATTAAATAATCCAATTAATATTTATCAAATTTCAAGATGTTTTTCTTTTTAAATTTTTATTGGTTGGATTGACTTAATTTTTCAACAATTTACAACCAATTGTTACAAACCTCTTCTGAAGCTGAGTTACAGAAATGTGGTCTCCTAATGCTCTCATTAGGAGAGCATTCAAAACTTCACTGGAAATATTTATAAACATGGTTTTACACAGCAAAGAAGCATTTTTTCTCTATGGTTAAAAAAAAATATCTCCAGTATGTTAAGACATTTTAAAGTGCAAATGAAAATAATCCTTAAACTGTTTTGTGTTTGATTTCAAATAGCAGTTTTAGGACATCAGTCTTTTGCTCTTTATAAAAATCCATGGGGTTGATTAGTGTGTTGAATCACTAGGGAACATTAAAAATGCTGTTATCTAAATAAGAAACATTAATGTTTCTAAAACAAATTTCATTGAAAAAAGGAAGCAGTTATTTCATTTGGTATGTGTTCTTTGCATCGATATGTACCAAAGTATTCCATTTGATATCATCAGTTGGCAGAAACGTGTCCTTTCTCAGGAAGGCATATTGGGTTACAGCCTGTTCCTGAAGATTCCAATTAACATCAGCATAGTCTTCCCAAGGGGAACTGTTAGCTTTGCTGGAGGTTTTCCTAGGACCCTCAGAAACACCAACTTAAGGAGAAGAACAAGTGAAATGGAATCAGTAGTGAACTTTCTGCAAGAAAAAAATTTTTTTTAATAAAAATAATTTAAGAAAATTAAATAAGCGTTGAGTGTCTAGAAGTCCATTTGAGTACCAGAGTAAATCAGAAGGGTTTTTGACTCAGATGAGAAAGAAATTAAGCAAGATAATGAAGAAAGCCTGGAGCCAAGATTTTCAATGTTCTGTTCTAGTAATTCTGTGCTCAGTTGGTTGTTTAATGTTTCACTTTTATTTCTAAAACTTTATTTTCATTTGGTAATTGATAATTGACATTTGTGCTCCTCAAAAATCACCTGCTTTATTCTGAAGTCAATTTTACAATATTTTTACAGAATGTGAAGATGAATGAATCCATGATAGCCCAAAAGCTCTCATTGCTAATGTGCTTTACTTTTAAATTGTTTTAAATCTGGGAATCCCTTTGCCTTTCCTGGAAACCTGAGGGGGCTGGCTTATGACTGACATGAAATGACTTAATGGGCTTTCTTTGAAGAAAGGTATCAGAATGCAGAGAAAAGGGAGAGGTTATAATATGAAATAAAGGGGAAAAAACTTGAAAAAGAGTGCAAGGATGTTTGGGAAGAGACAAGAAGTAATGTGTGAGGTCTAAGCAGAAACTTCTGCACTTTAGTTCTGTGAGTGATAAAGTGTTTCAAGGGGTATTATGAGAGTTTACTTTATGCTTTTACTCCCTCAGGTGTGTGAACTACCGAGTTTTTAAGAGCCCTGACTATAAAAAGAGTTATCAATCTTACTCACTACTTCAGTGATTTTGGTTGAAAATGAACCCCCAAAAGATATTCACATACAGAAGATACCCAATCTCTGGAACCTGTAAATGTCACCTTAATTGGAAAAAGCATGTTTGTAAACAAGATTAAGTTAAGGGTCTTGACATTGACCAAGACAGCCTTAATGTTCCCCTCTGCTTATTCAACTTTAGACAGGTTTCTTCCTGAATCGAGGCCCTTGACATGGTCTGAAAGTTTGTTTCCTATGTTGAAATCCTAGCCCCCAAGTTGATGGTACTAGAAGTGGGGTTTCTGTCATAACAAATACCTAAAAATGAGGAAGCACACCCTCCCCAGATACCAAATCCACTGGCACCGTGATCTTAGACTTCTCAGCTTCCAGAACTATGAGAAATAAATAAGCTTCTGCTATTTAGAAGTCACAGTTTATGGTATTTTTGTTATAGCAGCCCAAATGGACTAAGGTAGCCCCTGGCATCTTTGTTTACAGCATTTATTTTGGAAAACTTGCAATTATAAATTCCTCCTCTGACCCTTTGAGATATAAATCTTATCCTAGTCCCTGGATAGTTTTATGACCTAAGGATGTCTTTTTCAAGAACCTGGGAGCCATCCCTTTGAAATAGTATCATAGGAAAGATAGGTGCCTGTTTCTCATTCTCTGCGGGAGAGTAGGACCTTAACTATAAGGAACAATCAGCAAGCACAGATGGCCTGTTAACATTAATTAGCCTCCCCGCTGACTTGTTTCAGTACTTTTCCATCAGTTCACCCTGTGTTTAAAAATTCTCCCACCTTTTGTTAAAGGAGAATTGAGGTCCATCGCTCTCTCCTACTATTATAGTCTTGATTAAAATCTACCTTGCCTTTTTCACTTGTGTGGTGTGACTTTTTCCTTTGATAACATGAGGTGATTAATCTGGATTCCTGACATGGGTTCTAAACACCATAGTATCATATCAAAGCGATATTGTAATAGAGAGGCAGAGGGAGATTGTCTATGCAGAAGAGGAGGAGTAAGAATGTGACCACAGAGAAAGACGTTGGAGTGCTGCAGCTACAAGTCTTTAAAAAAGCCTGGCAGCAACCAGAACCTGGAAGAGGCAAGGAAATATTCTCCTCTAGAGCATCCAGAGTATCTGACCCCAGAACTGTGAGGGAATTAATTGCTCTTGTTTTAAGCCAACAAGTTTGTAGTACTTTGTTACAGTGGCCCTAGAACATTAATAGAGTGATCAGAAAACATTCTTATTTAAAGGTGTCTTTTAAAAATTATAATTAAACTGTTGTAAAAAAATTCATTCCACTTGAAACGTTTTAGATTGATACCACTCTGATTAAGGCGATACCATGAATACCATATGTTGACAACTGTGTACTGTTTTCATAACAAAAAGTAGTAGTAAATGGAAGCAACATTATTTTGTTTTCATGGAAAAAGTGAATTTTTTTTTATTTCCTAAGTACTATTGTTAAAATGATAGAATTGGGATAAGCCACTTAAGCACCTGTTTTTAAGGAGAATGTTGTTTAAATAGATTAATTCAGTCGGAGCCCTGGAGATACTAATGAAATTCACCAATTTAGGATAAACAGCTTTGGTATGGATTTTTGATAAGAAAACAGCTGCTCATCTAGAAGTAGTAGTAGCTAAAGTCTGAAGGCCTTGAGATTTGTCTGTTGTGGAAGATATGATATGCAAAGAACAGATGGTTAGCATAAATAATTCAAAATAGCTCTCGAGTCACCTCTTTGAGTAAAAACAATATCTTAAACTATGTTTACAAGTTACTTGGAACTCTATATGTACGCACTATTTCTATTTCCTTTCTATGATTGCTTTCAGTTTAAAAACAAAACAAGAATTTTCATTATTTAAGTGGTACTCCTTTATACTCATACATAGAGAGAAGACTATCACATACATCATATAAAAGCATTATACATGTATTATATGGCCAATCATGATTAAATATACCTAGGTCTCCAAAGACCTTTTGTTAAAGCTATAATGATGTTCATTTGTATCAAAAATAGATTCAATTACACCCTGAAACTAATATCAGATTTATAACAGTCAAAAATAAATAAATAAAATTCACTTTTGAATAGCATTTCATAGTTTACATTTTTCTTCATAGTTCATCTAATCTTATTTTACATACAAAAATCCAAAAACATTCCATTAGTTAAGAATATATACTACTAGCACTATAATTTTACAATCTTACTAGATACTTATATTTTATAGTGGAGTTTTTTTAAAAGATTTTATTTATTTGACAGAGAGAGAGAGAGAGATCACAGGTAAGCAAAGAGGCAGGAAGAGAGAAGTGGGAGCAGGCTCACTGCTGAGCAGAGAACCCAATTTGGGGCTCGCTCTGAGGACCCTGAGATCATGACCTGAGCCAAAGGCAGAGGCTTTAACACACTGAGCCACCTACGTGCCCTATAGTGAAGTTTTTATATATCCCATGTTAATTATTCTTGATATCCCCATCCCTTTCCTTAAAAAAAAAAAGATTAAAAATTGAAAAATGTCTTTCCCCACTTCAATTTTTCCTGTGTATTACAGGTATGAAGAATTCCTTTTTTCCTATTTTACAGGAAAATATATACATATATAACTCTTCCTGTGTCTATCCATGGTCACAAGCTCTAAAACATGATTCATAATCCCCTTTCTCTTGGTTAATTACCATTCTTTGCTTCATCATTTCACTCCTTTCAGATTTGAGAATCTAGAATTGTGACCCTCCTAATCAAATAATGTTAACTGGTCTGTTTATTTTCCTCAATCCTCCACTCTAAATTTCTCTATTTTTTCATAATTAAAGTTCTGTAAGAAAATGCATTTGTTGTACCCACTTGTTTTCTACTCGATTATTTGTTAGCTCATTTTCAACTACACATCACTAATAACTTTGTATTTGGCATACTTTCTCATTTCGAAACTTTTCATGTCAACTAACTATTGTTAACAGTTGCCAGGAAGATGAAAGCAGGAGTTTTCTACTCTAGATCCTATGGAGGCTCTCATATTTCCTCTGGTAACTCTCCTGTATCATTCTCTAAGCAAAATTTATAAGTGTTAACAGTGTCTAACTCTACAAAATAGACATTGCCATCAGTCACTAATATATTATCCCAACCCTGGTTTCCAAGTTTCAGTCATGCTTCCTTAAACAGTAGATTCCATTCCTTCAAGACTACTACATTTCCACTCCTCTACCAATGGCACCCTGTCCTCTTCTATCAGCATGGCATCATTAGTCAGGTATGTTATCAGCTGAAGCATATAAATTTAGCTTTATGTACTATAAATCAAATAGTCAAATTGCTTGGCTAATACTAGAGATTTATTCAGCTATTGTGAGATTTAGTAACTTTCTGGATATTTCATATAATCATCGAGAGGGCCTTGGAACTACAATATATATCTTTCTTCTCCAGATTTTACACAGGTATTTGTATTCCATAGTCAACAGTAATAATAACAGTTTCCTGAACCAGAAATCCAACAGAGAAGCACACATGTAGATACTGATATTGAGACATTAAAAGGAAGCTCTGGATATACATCATCAGATAAGGTACTTCAATTATTATTTCTCCAAGTCCCCATAGCAGTTGGTACGTTAGTTGTTTGTTTGTTTCTGTTCTGGAGAAGTCTCACCTTAGGAGAATTTTCAGGAAAAATATACACTTTGTATGTCTGAAAGAATAATTTAATTTTAGTCAACAGTCTTTCTAGAGACATACTTGACTCATTTAAAGAGGCTATTCTGTGAATGGAGTCTAATCACTGGCAAATTATCATGGGTATGCTAAACTCTGCAATTTTTCCTTTAAACAAATGCGAACAGCGTTAGGCCTAAAATAGATCTGATTGTTGGAATAAACAAAACTATAAATTATATGTTATCAAAAAGGCATCTCAATGCCTCATTATAGATCCATTTTCTTCCTTCTTCCATTATCCCTGGAGATGCAAAGGATTTGAAAAAAATCCTGAAATGCTATCTTATCCACCACATATGCTGAGGCCAAGGAAGAGGAGAAACAAATGTTCCAGGTTTGGTAAACCAACTTCAACCCCTTCATCTGCAGTGATAATTTCAGCATTATGCTCATGGCTCAAATCAGAATTATAAGGATTGGAACCATTACCTTTTCTGGAACATTTGGGAAGAAAAATTCTTTTTCTCTTAGGCTAAGCTAGTAGGCTAAAATTCTGATGATGCTGGTAGCCATCTTTGTCAATAGTTGGGGGAAAACTGACCAAGATGAAAGCCGAAACAAAAAAAAGAAGAGATGATAATTAAAGTGACAGATTCCTAATAAGTTCATCTGCTCTTCTGCTTGAAGCACATTCTGCCCAAAATGAAACTCCACACTTATTTCTTCTGTGTTGTTTGTTTTTTTAATTCTACTTCATTAAGTATCAATGCAGCATTTTTAGTATGGAAAAAAATCTTTGACTACATAACAATTGGATAAACTGCCTTGTTTTCTATCATTTTCCCTTTTATTTTATAATTGTGTAGTTCCTGACCATCACAGGAGTTAGCCTGGCAAATGCCTACTTACTCTTTGAGGGGTAGCTGAAATGTTCACTTACCCAGAAGCTCTCCTCACTTTATCTCCTCAACACATCAACCTTTATTTTTCTTCCTTGTACAAATATCACCCAGAGCCTACCTGTGTCCCATTTATATTAGCATCAGCTGTTAAAATATGTCTTTCCAAATAGATTTTGAATTCTTCAGGGACACAGTCTTCATCATTTTATCTCTTATGCTTCCTTAGTACCTATTCCTCAATAAACAGCTACTGTTTGTAAATCCTGCCTAAATCTCCAGGGCCTTCTGCCTGGTTCCAAACACTATTCATTTCATCCTGAGACAATTTTAGACTTGGTATGAATTTAGAACTCAACTGGAATGGAATATACAGAACATGAACTCAGAACACGAACTCAGACATCATACAGTTCATATTTTTGTCTCTATCCAGAGAAAGCATAGTGTACAGATGGAGGACAAGTGTTGACTCGCCTTCTTAGGCATGTAGACTTGCAGGAAACATTTACTTTTATATATGAGTATTAAATTAGCTCAGCAGATGTACGATGAGACCCTAACATAGTTCCTAAATCTTAAATTTTGATCAATTAGTCATTTGACAATGGAAGAAAAATGTTATTAAGTGTGAAGGCAATTTACTCCAGAAACAGTATCACTTATAAAATGCATGAACAGGCCCACTAAATTTAGATAATGTGATGGTAAATATGGCACAAGCAGCTACAGTTTTTATAATCTTATCATGGACTTAGTGATTTCTGACATATGTGTTACCATATACATTCATTCTTCTTTGATTGTGTACCAGGATGATCTCTGTAAAATTCTACCATTCAAATTTATGTCTCATTCTTTCTCACCAATGGTATTATTAGACCTGTTAAGACTTTATTGCTGATGTGAGATGAAGTTATAAATGCCATGTGATAGAAATAAATAGTATTTTTTAAATTATTTATTTGACAGAGAGGAGAGAGATCACAAGTAGGCAGAGAGGCAGGCAGAAAGAGAGGGGGAAGCAGGCTCCCCACTGAGCAGCGAGCCTGAGGTGGGGCTTGATCCTAGGACCCTGAGATCATGACCTGAACTGAAGGCAGAGGCTTTAACCCACTGAGCCACCAGGCGCCCAAAATAAATAATATTTCAAATGCTGTATAATTCATTGAAGAAATATATATATTTATTTGGCAGTTTTTTGTTTAAAACATTGCATTGGAGGGGCACCTGGGTGGCTCAGTGGGTTAAGGTCTCTGCCTTTGGCTCAGGTCATGATCTCAGGGTCCTGGGATTGAGCTCCGCATCGGGCTCTCTGCACAGCAGGGAGCCTGCTTCCTCCCTCTTTCTCTCTGCCTGCCTCTCTGCCTACTTGTGATCTCTCTCTCTCTCTGTCAAATAAATAAATAAAATCTTTAAAAAAAATCAAAACAAAAGAAAACAACCCCCAAAAAAACATTGCGTTGGATTCTCCAAAGGAAAACAGATGGGTGGAGTTCAGATAAAAAGAGAACAAAGAACATTTTTAAAAGACACATATTACAAATGAATTTCTCTTTTAAAAACCTATTTCTTAGAACTTCAACTAACTAGATTCTTCTACAGCTTTCCACCCTCCTGGGAAGGATTTTCACATCCTAGAATGTTATCATCAAAGCTGGCTTGGAATTTAAAAGCGTTAAGAAGTTCAAGCATTGTTTTAAAAATTGTTGAACAGATGTAGTTTCTCCTTGGAGACCTTATTGATGGTAAATATCTTGTATTTCATCTGAGAACTT
Organism: Nasua narica; assembly: GCA_028533885.1. Taxonomy (NCBI): domain Eukaryota; kingdom Metazoa; phylum Chordata; class Mammalia; order Carnivora; family Procyonidae; genus Nasua; species Nasua narica. The sequence goes on from CM052814.1 coordinate 17,612,867, forward strand.
CAAAATACAAGTATGCATTTTTGCAGAAAATAAGATATCAGGAAAGAAAAAAATTATCAAGGATGGAATCTAAGGACATGATGGTATTTTATCTGTTACTGCTCTTGGTGCACAATTAGAAATACATTCAAACTGAAGCATTGGTGAATATTTCTCACTGAAATAAGACTATCCAATCATAAGTAGCATAATATAGTGTAAATTGGCACTTATAATAAATACTGGGTTTGAGAGCATTTAAATGCAATTGCTAGTTACATTATACGAAAGTAATCTTTTTAATTAAACTATTAAAATGCTTTGGTATACAGATATCATTTCAAATTTGATATTAATTTGAAATAAAATGTGAATTAATTAAAGCAAATTGATATTGAATAAAAGCTATTTGAATTCTGCTTTGATGAAAGATACCTCATCAAGACTTACAATGTCAGGAGATAGTCTCTTGATAAGTAAGATCCAAGTTGATTTTTGCCATTCTGTGCAAAGTAGGTTATACCTAAAGTGTCTATAAAACAGAATTTAAGAGGAAAGTTTAAAAACAGATATTGGGGTGCCTGGGTGGCTCAGTCAGTTAATAGTATGATTCTTGATTTCAGCTCAAGTCTTGACCTCAGAGTCTTGAGACCAAGCCCCACCTGGGGCTCCACACTCAGTGGAGAGTCTGCTTGAGCTCCTCTTCCTCTGCCCCTCCCTTCAGCCATGATTTCTCTCTGTCTCTTCTCTCTCAAATAATCTTTAAATAATAGATATTAAGCAGGATAATTAATAAATTTGAAGTTTCCATATAATGGAAAGAAAGGTAGGGTAGTAAGAAATATTTAGCCTGTAAAAATAAGATTCTATGGTAATAAATCATTTCACTTCAAGTACTTTAAAAACAAAATGGAAAGGATACTAGGATTTATTATGTTTAGCTCCAGAAGACAGAACTGGTGTGAGTGTATAGAAATCCAGTAGATATATATGGGTGGAATTTAGTGGGGGGGAAAATGTGATGCTATCTAAAAGTTGAAATGGCTATCAAAGAGCATGAATAATCTGATCACCTTAGGAAGCTCACCCATCAATGCTCATAGTCTTATATAAGAAGAATTCAAATACTGGATGGGTAGGACATACTGTTTTATCTCTAATATATTCATCCACATTGAAAGATTGTGAAACTATGAGGCGATTTCAGTCTGTCTGCCAAATAACCCAAAGTTCCATCTATCTCACAGCTTGTGCTTTTTCTTGCATTAATTTATACAATCCACAATCTTAGTACTTAGAGATTCTTTGAGAATAACAAGTAACTGCTCTTAAAAATGAAATAATTCTGATAATGCTTCAGAACTATCAATTATTAGACATTAAGCGTGGGTTGGTTCAAACTAGTTGTCTTCCCTCTGAAACACTGTCAACAATTGAATTTGATGCTGGTCCTGTTTCTTTAGGGTTTTTTTGTTGTTTTGTTTGTTTTTTTTGCCTTCCAGGACCATTTCCTTGTGTAAGTGAAGGACTGTTCTGTCAGCCTAGGTCTCTGATGAATAAGGTGCAGAGGACAGCTGACTTATAGCACACATGTAGTGCAAAGAATAAATAAGTGTATGTTGTTCTAGAGGCCTGAGATTCTAAGGTCATTTGTTACCTTGCCTGTTCTTACTGATATGAACTGGAGTTGGGTAAGAGTATTGTGGGACTTACTCATATTCAGAAGCAGACTATGTCTTTGGATGGGGAGAAGAAATGATGAGCTCAGAGTTGGGGTATCGGTTATATATGGACTTAAAATATTATTTAAAAAGGCAGGTGTATGCTAACCATACTTTCAAATATGTTTAGGGCCAGGCTTGCAAAGCCAAGAAAAGGATACATCTTTTCCCTCCAACTTCCATACATTTTACTTCATGACAACTTGCTTCCAAACCCAGAACAAAGCTTAATGCTACAATGACACCAAGTACCTCTATCATGACCCTTAAGGACTTATAGGAGGAATGGAATGCTCACATAGGTTTTTTCTGTGGGAAAAGCTTACATTAAGACAAATTGTAATTAGATAATCACTTAGTGCAGAACAAGTAGGTAAGGAATGGCATCAGGCTAAAAAAATATCTTAAAATATACTTAAGGGTTACATTTAACGACTGCTTAGAGTAAGACCAGCCATCGCCTAAACTAATCTTGCAAGTGAGCCATTTTCATATTAGGGCTAAGTTAGGGCACATTATTTTACTCAATGGGTTATATTTAAAAACACAGAAATCATGGAATGTTATTTTAGCTATACCAAGAAAGAAGAGTAAAAGGGCAAAACAAATTACTAAAATCAATACGGAACTATTCTCAAATTCCAGGGAAATCCTAGTGTGGTTTATGGCAGGGTTCTTCTATTTGCCCTGTTCTATTAAAATAAATGAACAATGGTCAAAGATTAATAAGAAACCATAAAAGGTAATTTTAGTCCATGGTGCAATCAGAATCCAAAGAGCTCAATGACGGGAGTATGAAAAAACAAAAATGAAGTCCAGTATTTAAAAAAAAAAACCTGTGTGTATCTGTGTCTGTGTCAAAATAAAAAGAGGATCTGACTGACTAGCAGATTATGTGAAAAACACTTAGAAATTGTGCTCACGACGCAGCGTGTGTGAAAAGAATGACATAGATGCCAAAAAGTTAACAGATTGTTAGTCTGCATTATGTCCAGAATAAAAGAGGTAATTATCTTATTTTATTTTATTTCTTTTATTTCTTTTATTTTACATTAATGAAACCCTATTTATAGCACTGTGTTCAGTTCTGATTTCTACTGACTTACTGAAATTATCCCAAAAGGATTATGAGGACTGTTAAGGATTTAGAAATAGTCATCTAAGAGAGTTGGAATATTAAATTTGCTAGAACAAATACACAAAGAGGACGTGATAATTGTGTGCAAACACCCGAAGGCAGTGATCTATGGAAGAGGGAGTGGCCATCTCTACTACTACAGGGAGGAAGACTAAGGCTTTTAGACAGAAGTAGAGTTACATACATTTTAGCACACAGCAAAACTAGGCTATTTTTGCAGAAAACTGGGGAACAAAGAAAATTTCAAAATAAATACGAGCAATCTTATAATTAGAGCCATTCAAAGTCATGCTCTTCCGCTTTGGGATCCACGGAGCTCCCCATCGCTGGACACAGAAGTTAAATAATCAGCACTAAATTATATGGGACAGAGGATTTTTCATTAGATAGGAGGCTTGACAAATGGGCCACTAAAGTACCTGTCAGTTTTAAGAGTTGAGGCATGTCTTTATGCTTCAGTGGTGTTGGGGAAATTTATCTTGTTATTCCAGGTGTGTTATCTTGCATAGCCAGTGCGACAAATTTGGTCAACCTTCCTGGGATGATACCTGTTCAGAGTTCACACAACCCAGCTACCTGACAATCTGACACAACACCACACATGTGTTTTGCTGCCAATTAACTTCAAGATCTTTCCACTAACACTTTGTCAACTCTTTAAATGAAACACTGACTTTTGTCAACAGAGGGGTATTTCTTCTTCACAGCTAGCTGTTAAGATCATACTAGCAAGATAACAAAAATTAAATGAGACGCTCAGTGACAGGCCATTTAGCTGTGTGGCAGATGCTATGTGCATGTGATAGGTGTAACTATAAGAGAACAGAGAAGGCTGAAGGAACTCTTGGTTAAACCAAAGGAAATATATCTCTGACACACAGATTGAATACTTGTTATGAAGAATCTGGCTGTGCTCCACAAGTTTGCAATCATCAACGTATATAAAATCTTGAATTATCATAACAGTAATGAACAAATTGATTTTTTAGGAAAAGCCAGATAGAGAAATACTGTAGTTATAATTAGTGTTACAGTCTAGATTACCACCTTTATAAGTAATTACAGACTTGCTGACATGTAGCTAGCAAATATTAACAGTGACTGAAGGCACCCTGTATGGAATTCAACTCACTCTAAATAAAAATTGTATCTCTTTTGTCTCTGGAGCTTTCCATCATTCCGTCATGAAATAAGATGATGACATATAAAATTCACTGTGTGCATTTAGCTGAATTTAAGACATGTGGAATTAGTTACCAATATCATATTTCATATAAATACATATAACACACAATGACAATGCCATTTTCTATGGCTATCTTATGGATTGCTTGCATGTATTCAGTTTTGATCATAAGGGGTTTATTGCAACCTCTAGATCATATCTTGAATTCTAACTACCACATATTAGACGTGCTGAGCAAATGACAGCATGTGTTAGCCTTAGCTTTCTTATCTATAAATGAAAGCAAAATACAAGCATAATATTAGTATTTTGCAGGGTTATTTTAAAGAGTAAAGGGCATAAGCTCTTAAATGTGTCTGAGTGGTCTATATGCTTTCTATGAAACCCATTAAATAATAAATTTGGAAAATATAAGAAATATTTATCATGATTTCTTAAAAAGAACAATCCAACTGAAAGTCTCATGTCACTTTTTAAAATTAGATAAATAAATCACAACACGAATCTCCATGTTTCTTTCACTTACAGTGATATACCAAGTATAGTTTATTCTTATATGCATGTCCACATAGGCTACATTTTCCAACATAACAAACATACCAAAATACTGCTAGACTTCAAAAAAAGATTTATTTTTTGCTCACATCACATATCCATGACAGCGTGGCTGGGGTTATACTGTGGATTGTCCCTTCAGTGACACAAACTGTCAGAGTCTTTACCAGCTGAAACATTATCAATTGGTTTGGCAGAGAAAGCAAACCTAACAAATTGTGTCTGGCTCTGAAGTGTTTCCTCTAGAGAATGATATCGTTTGCTCTTACATTCCCTTTATCAGAACAAGTCACATGGCCATATCTAACTTCAAGGGTGAGGCAAGGTCAATTTTAATATGGGCCCTTAAGGATGAGAGCCAGGAATATTTGCTGAAGAGCATGAATGACAACTTTATATTACATATCAATTTAATTCGGCAATTTGGAAATTTTGCTATATACTTTAAATACCTAATTTTAAAGATTTGATGACCAAATAAAAATTTTATGGGATATACCTTGACTTTATGTTAATTTCTAATGTTCTACCATTAGATTATGTATCTGTATCTAAAAACCCAAGTTAAAATTCCATATACTGCTGTCTTCATTTATCAGTGAAATAACTGATGAAGCATTTCGTGTAAAAGACAACAAAACTAACTGCATCTGTACAAAGAATTGACTCATTTGCTTTAGCAAAATAACGAAATTTTAAAATACATGGTTCAATCTCTGAAAAAGGATGAACAGAATTACTTTTTAGTGTCATAGTAAGGGAATGCTGTCAAGAAATTAAATGTATACAATGGAAAAGTTAATATACAAAGTACTGAGTATACTACATTAGAAGATTCTAACAAAGTCTATGTGACTATTATTAGGTTACTGTAGAAGCCATGGATGCATTGAGGGCTCAAAGCCTTTGTCCTGGCTTCCTACAGTTTATAATTGAAACGAATAACCATCTTTATCAAAATGACCCAAAAGGTAGCATACAGTGCACACAACCTTGGAAGGTCATCACATATATTCTTATAAAACCGGCCATACAGTAACACAGTAACAGTAAGAATTCTCTGAACACACAGTATTATTTATTAATCTCTCTTTGCCACAGTCTATGTCTATATGAGAAAACAAACAATAAAACACTTAATGAAATCACCACTTAGTTTGTTTTATGATACTGAATCAAAGCCTTGAATGATTTGTTTCAGACTCAACCAGATAGATGACCAAATTATGGGTTCTAATAAATCCTGACTATGATAGCTTTAGAACAAACACATGCATATGTTGAGAGATAATTCTCCATAACAAATAAATTCAAATTGATGGAAAAAGCATTACATCTTTGTTTTCTTGTGCATCTATATCATCTGTCATCTTATTATGAAGAGAAATACATGGCAGTTCATGATCTTATTCAGAATTGAGGGATAGAAAATAAGACCAAAAAAAATCCCTTAAGATACCGAGGTAAAAAAAAAAAACAATATAAGAGGCAAAGTATTTTTAGTTGTTTTAGAGTTGTTTTTTAGAGTATGTCCTTTGAAAAGTTGAATGGTGTTAAAGCCACTGTGACAGTCCAAGAGGCAGTGAATGAGGTACATTGAAATTAATTCCTGGACAATCAGCTGGCCACACATATATTTTGTCATCCCACTCATCAGTCAATCAACATATATTGCAATGTACAGTGTATGTACTAAATATAGCACAGTTTACTAGTTCTTTGTGTAATGACAAAAAGAGATGATCTTCTCTGTCCTCAAGAAATATCAAACTCTTTCTAGGTAGTGGGGATGATGACACTGATCCAAGTATGGAGATACAGCAGGCAAACTAGAACAGGTAGATTGCATTTGGCAGAAAGCCTTTTGGGATCTAAATCAGGAATCGTTACATAAAACACCTGCTTGGCACTCTGCAGCCATCTTATTTCAGATGATGTTAAAACATTAATTGAAGTACAGAATAAAATTTGGTAATGGTAAAGGTGATATTCATAATATATTAAATATGATACAGCCAGGCTTTGATGAATCAGAGCAGAAATGCTGACCAATCAGAACAAACAGGAGTGGAAACCAAATTGATTTTGCTATATCAGTCTTGAAGCTGAATATTTTCTTTAGTGCTGAGGATATCAATAAGTTACAGCATATTCAATAAAATATTATCACAATAAATTAATACATAGATAATATGAGACTCACTATTGAGACTTTATGTTAGAAAAAGATTATTTTCTTTCCCTTACTCTGGTAGTCCAATTACCAATCCCTTTAAAATAAATACATTATACATATAAGCTTACAATTGCTTAAATGACTTGCTAATGATCACATAACTTGTTACTGAAAATGTGTGCTTGTTTATCTGATGTTCAGGTATTTAGTTTGGACAAAATGGCAGGTACTGTGGACTGAATGTGTCAAAGTTCACTTAATACATACATCTCCCATCCTTGTTAAATAGAAGACTTTCAGACATCAAGAGCAAAACATATATTCTCACCTAAGATTATACAGTTATATGATATCGAATATGATGGTTTTAGTTGCATCTGAAAACCAACAGTGGCTGACATTGTGGGTGTTCACAAATACTCTGCCTGGATCCTTTTCTTTTGTAGGTGTATGGAAAAATGGCATTTCTCTGTTTCCTTTGAATTTAGGCTCAGCTATGAAATGTGATCATAGGCAATGCAAATTGCTTCCCAGCAATTCACATAAGAGCCAGTGACAATTTACAGCACTCTTTCTACTGCCTCTATAAGCAAATCAGACCAGGTGGTCATCTGCCTTTCAGTCTCAATCCAGGAGTGAGGACAGTGCAGTGCAAAGACCAGCTAACCCATGTGGACATGCAGTAAAAGCAAGAAGTGAACTTTGTTTATGGCTGGCATTTCAGAAGTGTTTGTTATTCAGTGTTACCAAGCTGATGTTGACTTATACAGAAATGGGAGCCAGAGATGGAAGGGAGAGGCTGTGTTGGAGAAAGCAAAAGCCTACAGTTGTGACACTGACTTAGTGGATCATGAATGTGTCAAGGGCACTTTATCAGACCTGGAATAATGACAATCCAGGTGAAGCAGTGGGGAAACAGCCTGTTGCCTGTGGTAACCGGGGATGAAGACCATGTACCCGATAAACTTGAAGTGCCAAGGAAAATGTCAGAAAACAGAATGTTAGTTCTGTTGTCAATGTTTGTGTCTGTTACAGCACGGCAAGGTATTACCCTCTGTCACAGAGACACATTGCTAAAAGGGAGAGGCTACTCTGCCAGCCCCAGTCCTGAAGTGAAGAGACATAAAGAAGACTCTGTAGGCAACTTACAATGGACAAGTTGTGAGGAAAAAAAAAACCCAAAACCAAAAAAACAAAACTGCAATGTCATACTTCAAAGCAAAGTTTTGATTGTGCATTTTTGTAAGCATTACCTAGGATTTCTGTCTGATGTGCTATCTCAAACTTAGAAAAGAATTAGTGAGTTTGAGAGCAGAAATAAAAGGGACTGAATAGAGAAGGAATGAATCAGGTAGAGCTGAAAGAGGCAATTGCTTCTCGATTCCCAATATTAAAACAATGGCCAATTACAAGTCAATCCCACAGCAAATATAAAATTTAGTGTCTGACCTCCATGTTTTTGTCATGATCACAAAATAGATGAATTTATCTTAGGGAATATGCCCAGTAAAATGTGTAATACTCAGGAAATACTCTTAATTGGACAAGGCACAAATAAAGAAGTCTAATAAATTCTCATGATTAAATGAGAGGGGTAGAAAGGGAAATAGGATGAAAAAGAAAAGAAAAATAGCAAATATGGAAAACACCTTTAGGGCAAACTGTGGGTGTGGCTATTTTCCCAGGGAATTGATTGAATTCAAATGGATAAAGACCAATAAGTTTTTACATAAGTTATAGTTCCAAAGAAACCATGACTCCAGGTTTAAAAAAAAAATCTGAAGTTTAAAAATTAAAATGACCTTTGATTCTTAATGTTTGAGAAAGCTGTTCCTTAGTCACATTTTCCAGTTCTCATCTCACATGCGGCCAAAGAGGAAATGGAATAGAAAGATCAGATATTGAAATTTGGAAATAGTAGACAAGTGGGCCATTCCCAGAGAGAAAAGTTGAGGACAAATCAAGGAATATTCAGCCATAGGTTTGAGGCCCTCAAGATGTCTTCTGAATAGAATTTCATAATTGTTACCAAAGGTTTGCTTTGTATTCCCTGTTTTCTCCCTTTCTGGGTAGAAGTGCTTACTATAATCCTCCTGGTTGATTCTACCTTGGTGTATGGTATGTCTGAGATATATAACTTGCTTTTTGGTTTGTGTCTCTGTAAAAAAAAGTAACCACATCTAGATTGGATTAAGGTGTTGTAAGCATGACTCCATTGAGATGGACCCAGTAACAGATGGGACTTATGTTCCATCTCCCATAGGGATGGGAGATATGTGTTCTACATCGGAGAAGAGGAAGGAATTGAATATCTAAGAATCAGAACAAGGGAGTATGGCATCATTACAGCTTTTTAAAAAATATTAAGGATCTCATCAGGGAAAAAGCCCACTTTGAGGCAAGCAAGGATAACTCATTTTAGCCAATGAAATTTAGCATTTATGTTATGTATCACTTTCTGGCTAACCTTTAAGACTCAGTACACACAGGGGAGCCTGGGTGGCTCAGTGGGTTAAGCATCCACCTTTGGCTCAGGTCATGATCCCAGGGTCCTGGGATCTAGTCCCACATTGGGCTTTCTGCTCAGCAGGGAGCCTGCTTTCCCCTCTCCCCTCCCCTGACTACCTCTCTGCCTACTTATGATTTCTTTCTCTCTGTCAAATAAATAAAACCTTTAAAAAAATAAAAAGACTTAGTACACACATAGTATGCCATGTTTTTATCCTTCTCCATGGGGCTCACTTTTCCACATGGAGGCGGTCTGTCAGCCTGAGTCTTAGAATGAGGAAAGAGAGCAAAATCCTCAGCAAACTTGCAATGGTCAAGTGAGGAAGAAATATATTTAATGTTATAATCCAAAGATATTTTGAGCTTCTTTATTATTGCAGTTTATTAGCCTGTCCTGTGTATGGCAGATCATCTATAATTAGCTGCACAATGGGGAAGTTTATTGGTTCATGTAACTGAAACTAAAGAAAAAGTGAGCTTATAGCAAGAGTGATTTAGCAACCCAAGGATGTAACCAAAGAAATATATTTTCCATCTTGCAGGGCTCAAGCAACTCCTATGGTTGCAAGATGGCTCTCTACTGGTCTTATGACTATGTTCTTTCAGATTTAAGAAGACAAATTAATAGAATTCCCCATAGCTATTGTGGAAAAATTAGGAATCTTTCACTCTTTCAAATACTCCCAGGAAATATATTTCTGGGTCTCATTGACCCAATTTTTCATGTGTCTTAAGCTGATCTATATAGCTAGGGGAATGAATTCTTGTGATTTGCTTGCATTAATCAGAGAACAATTCTGGATCTCAGTATGAGCTAAGTCCCATGCACTGCAATACTAAGTATGGGAATGGGGGTTCCTCAAAGAAAATTTGGAATACTTTAATGTGAGGGAACAGGAATGAACACTGAGCAGCAAACAGTAAGATTTTTTAAAGATTATAACGTGTAAACTGGACAGTTAGTTAAAATTCAAAATTTTTATTCAGAAATACTTATTTTCTGTGGAAAATATTGTTTTTCTATAAACCTATAGTTTTTCTATAAGCATATAAACCTAAGTTAATTATCATCTGAGGGAGAAACTGTTTTGGGGAAAAAATTAATAATAGTTTACATTTTAAAAAAGCCAAGAGGAAATAGATAATTATTTTTTAACATTTATAAGTAGACTTAACCCAACTTTTCTAGTACATATGTTTTGCCATGATAACATTAGAAAGGTTATCCATTTTTCAGATGAAGTGTCAAATGGACAGTGTTCTCTAGAAGTAACTTCCTCTTTGCATTTCCATGTTTTTACCTAGCATTTCTTATCTAAATATATCTTTATTTTCACCTTGATTTTTGAAAATACTATGGACTGGTATATAATTCTAAATTAATGTTATTTTATTTATTTTTAAAAATGCAAAAAAATGCAAAAAAATTTTTTGATAAATCAGACATATTGTTACTCCATTGAGAGTAATGTCTTTTTTCCCCCCTCTAGGTATATTGAAAAATATTTTCTGCCATTTTTTTTTCTGAATAGATTTTCTATGATGTGCCTATCTGTGATTTTCTTTTTATTTATCTTTGCGTTTGTGTTTGCTGTTTTTTTATTTTTATCTGTAAGTTGAATGTTTAGGTTTCAGCTTTAAAAAATTATATCCATTATGTCTTTGCATATTGTTTATACCATTTTCCCATCTACGCCCCATACCTCAGATTCAACAATATGTTAGACCTTTTATGAATATCTCACTTATGTACTTATCCTATATTTTGTTGTTGCTTTCTTCACTGCTTCCATTTTGTCTATTCTATTAACCTGTTCTTACATTCACTAATTTCATCATCTATTGTGCAAAACTATTAAAACAAGACTTTGAGTTATTGATTTCAAATACTGTATTTTATGTTTTAGAATGCCGTTTCATCCACTTTTATAGATTCCAAATCTCTGATGAACTTTTCAATTTCTTCATCTCCATGATCATTTCTTTCCTTGATTTTTTGAACATTTTAACAGTAATTCCCCAAAAATCTGGCTTACTAATTTCAATATCTGGATTGCCTTCCATCACTTGTGTGGTTTCTTTTCTCTTTGATGTTAGCTACATGGTCTTGTGTGCTCACATATGTTATAAATTAAGATTTCATGTCCATCAGATATAAAAAGAACAGCAAAGGCTTTAGAAAATGTTTTCATCCTCAAGAGGTCATTTTCTTCATATTTAACAGACACTACAGGGAGTTGATATTTTCAGGATCAACTCCTTAAGATAAGAATTTAAACTGTATTAATGCTGGGTTATAATTGTATAGGAAGCAATCTACCTCTGGTTCTCCCCTGTTGTTAAGTGTGGTCCTTCCAAACTTTCAATTCTCCACCTTTTGAGCATTTGCTTCTTCAGGTCTCTAACACTGTAAGGATTCAATTTTGTAACTCAGAGGTTTTAGTTTCTTTTCAGTCATATGCCTCTAGTAGATTCAAAATAAGGCAAATGTCTTTAAAGAGGACACTGTTCATGTATTTAAAAGCCCTCGAGTCAGTCTCCAGTATTCTCACTTTAATCTACTGTAACTGCAAAATTTTCTTCTGATTTCTTTGTTCTGGAGGAGCAGCATTTTCCAGGAGCTAATCCTAAATTCTCAGTTTCTAACTCTGCCTTGAACTGATAAATGTGCCCCAGGGAAAAGCAGTTGTAGAAACTGTGTCAGCTCATCATTTTCTATAGGGTTTTCCACCCTTGCCAGTTTTATTTTCAAGCTCTTCCCTCTAGAGAGTTTTTGTCTTAAGCTCTTGAAAGTCTGCGATAAACTTCGTTCTGCTTTCAGAGAACTTTGAATAGCTCCATAGCATCCAACACTATCTAAATTCATTAAAAACCTTGTCTTAAACCTAAACTTTGTTAGGCCCATCAAATCTAGAATTTTTGTCAGTCTGATCTCCACAACCACTAAAAGATTTACTGGTTTTTCTTCTATCAGCTACTTTTTGTGTGGGGGAATGCACAGTCTTTGGCTTCTACTCTAAATCAAGAATTGTCAAATGTTCACAGAATTAAGCATATTAATGAATAAGAAGGAAGGAAGGAAGGAAGGAAGGAAGGAAGGAAGGAAGGAAGGAAGGAAGGAAGGAAGGAAAGAAGGAAGGAGCAAGAAAGAAAGGAAGAGAGGGAGGGAGAAAAAAGGAAGGAAAGAAAAATGTGAATACCTAGCTTATACCTCCTGCCAGGAATCTCATTCCATTTAGTTTTGTTGCTTTTGTCATCTATTATGTCTTTGAAAATATAATTTAAAAATTATTCATCTTTCTAGTTACTATTAGTGGAAGTGCTACCCTATTTCAGTATACTATTCTACCTGGAAACAAAATCCAAATGCTCATTTGGTGATTTTTATTTTAATAAATTTTTCAAGGCAAAATGAAAAGGCTAGAGTTCTGGTGTGAATTCCACAAATACAGAGAAGCTCAGAGGATTTTCTGGTCTAACCTATCTATCATACACTGTAATATGAGATGGAAGTTGTTTGTTTGTTTTATTTTTTATGTTTATTTTTTATTTTAAAAATGATTTATTTATTTATTAGAGAGAGAGAGAGGAGGGGCAGAGGGAGACAATCTTCAAACAGACTCCCCACTGAGTGTGGAGCCTGATGCAGGGCTCTAGCTCAGGAATCTGAGATCAAGACCTGAGCTAAAATCAAGAGTCAGATGCTTAACTGACTGAGCCACCCAGGTGCCCCAGTTTGTTTGTTTTTTAAAATTTAACCTGAAAGTGACTACCACATATTGTAATTTATCTAAAAGTTCTATATTCCAAATTTGTTTAAACATCTGATAGTTTACATGAATAAAACATGGTAGATGTCTCATATACGAGATCTGAGTATTCTTTTTTTTAAGATTTTATTTATTTATTTGACAGAGAGAGATCACAAGTAGGCAGAGAGGCAGGCAGTGAGAGAGGGACATGTGTGCTCCCTGCTGAGCAGAGAGCCTGATGTGGGGCTCGAGTCCCAAGACTCTGAGATCATGATCTGAGCTGAAGCAAAGGATTTAACCCACTGAGCCACCCAGGCACCCTGATATCTGAGTATTCTATTGGGAAAACTAGAAAGAGAAATTAGATATTTCTAGGTTTATTCCTAGATATATTATTGTTTTTGATGGAATTATAAATAAGATTAATTCCTTAATTTTTCTTTCTGCTTCTTCATTATTGGTGTATAGAAATGCAACCAATTTCTGTAGATTGATTTTGTATCCTGTGACTTTATTGAAGTTGTTTATCAGTTCTAGAAGTTTTTTGGTGGAGTCTTTTAGATTTGATAAAAGAGTATCATGTCATCTGCAAATAGTGAAAGTTTTACTTCTCCCTTGCTGATTTGGATGCTCTTTGCACCGCTGATGGGAATGCAAACTGGTGTAGCCGCTCTGAAAAAGAGTATGGAGTTTCCTGAAAAAGTTAAAAATAGAACTACCCTATGATCCAGCGATTGCACTACTAGCTGTTTACCCAAAGAATACAAAAGCATTATTTATTATGTACTATTCTGATCAAAATATATGTTAAGAAATCATAAATTCATTAATCCTTCTTATATTTATTAACCTAACCTTTTATTTTATAATTTGGTGGTTCTTCTCCACAAAAAGATGATGTTTTAACGATCAATTGCATTATTTCTTATCTGATTTTAGCTGCAGACTTGTCATATATGATCTTTATTATGTTGAGATATGTCCCTTTCATGTTTAAATTGTTAAAGGTCTTTATCATGAATAGATGTTGCATTTTGTTGTCACTTTTTAAGTATGTTTTGTTAAATTATTCACCAGAAGAATTATAATTTCAGGCACATAAGCATTTAGTCAAAAGTGTTGGACTGACTTTCAAATGGTGGTTAAAAACCTCTTTTGCCCATTTGAAAGTCAGTCCAACACTTTTGACTAAATACTACAAACTACACTCACCACACTCTAAGGATTTTAATTATGCTTTATCATGTATTATTATATATACTTATATTAATATTTTAAATTTTACACTGAGACATCTTTAATCTTTTACTAAAATTCCATGTTTTATGAAATGAAAACTATTATAGGTTATGCAATCAGCAAGAAAAAATATTGAGAACACATATATGCACTCATAAAAATTCAGAAATAACGAAAACCAAAACCCACAAACATAAATCAAAATTGACTTAAAATTGATTTAAAAAAATCAGTAGTTAAGTGATGTTGCACATTCATGAGAGTCATATTAATGTAAAGAAGATATAGAACAAATGTTCTCTGCATTTTGCCTCATAAGTGAAACTCAGGGGCCACTGGAAAAGTCTAGAGATATATCAGAGAAAACAGATGATACATTCTTATATTAAGAAAGGCAAAGGCTTTCTTTCCTAAATGACTAATACATCAACTCAAGAGCAGGCGAGGTTCTAATGATAGTGACACATAGTAATACACAAAGCACCGCACATGCCTTCAGTAAAAATACTGAATCTCTGGTAATAGAAGTGATATAGACATCTATTTGAAAGAATGTTAAAAAAATTAAATAAAAGTCTAATTATGTAATCATAGTTTCTTCCAAAAAAGATAAAGTAGTCATTTCAATACAGTATTATTTTGGCAAAGTTTAAATGTTACATTAAAACTTGTCTTACCTGATTCCTCAAAGTCACCATTGTAGGCTTTCCAGGTCTCAGTTATTCGAAGAAGATTCTCTTCCATGGCTTGAATGTCCATGGAGGGGCAGTTACATTCCGGAAATTTGGGACCACACTGACACCAGCAATCATTGTCCTTGCAGATAAACTCTCCCTCGGAATTGCAAGCAATGTAGCTCAATGCTGCTTGTACAAAACGCTCTTGAAGATAGTCTGGAAGGAGGACTTGTAGCCCTTAAAGAACAAAAAAAAAGCACATACTTGAAAAAAAAAAAGAATAACACATTTAAAATACTAAAAAAGGCCAACAATTTAATATATGTCATTGATTTAAAGCTATCATTTGAAAATTAAATAAGCCAAAAAAAGAAAAAAAAAATTAAGCATACACAATTGCCAATATTTGTAATTCTTTTCAACATATCACTCCATGCACTTACAAGAATCCCAGAATTTATAGAGCTGTTTAAACCCTCAGAATATCTGATTTTAAAAAATTTATTTAATTACTCTTCCTTTCTTTTTCTTCCTTCCTTCCTTCCTTCCTTTCTCTCTCTCTCTCTCTCTTCTTTCATTTTTTTCTTTTTTTTCTTTTTTCATTTTTTTAAGGTTTCCAGTTAGCACATGGTATTATATAGTAGTTATATTAGTTTCAGCTGTACAATACAGTGAATCAACAAATCCATACATCACCCAGTGCTCATCAGGATAAGTGCAAATTCAATCCCCATCACCTATTTCACCCACCCCCCTTTGGTAACCATCAGTTTGTTCTCTATAATTAAGAGTTTATTTCTTGGTTTGTCTCTCTCTTTCTCTTTTTTCCCCTTTGCTCATTTGTTTTGTTTTTTAAATTCCACTTATGGTATTTATCTTTCCCTTTTTGATTGGTTCTTTCACTTAATTGTTTAGAATATTTGGTGATTTTTACATAATGTAGATAGAGCCTACCTTCCAAAACCTTTAAAAAGAGTCATTCATTTATTTCCCACCGCTTGATTTCAGATAGTTTTCGGTATTTTCATTTTACTTTCAGACTATCAGCCCGCATTACATAGATATCATAATACCATAAGTTGTGGCATTGACAAAGAGTTACAGAATGCCAGTGGTAATGCTTACTTCATGTCATTAACAAAACATAACTTATATGACTGTTATCATTGAGGAGTGATCACTCAGACCGACTACAGGGAAGGACTGATTTCATTTGTTTCACAGGTTATGTCCTTGCCGTGTATTAAGACAGTGCTGGAGATAGGATTCTTTACTTTTCTACATGCCAGTTTAGTAAAGTTCATTTCTCTTAAGAAAAAATTAAAAAATGAAGATATGACTGATATTTAGGATTCGCTACTCGTTTCACATTTATTATGATATCTCAAGAAAATATAGTTTCGATTTCAGCATTTCTTTATATATAAGAAAATTTAATAAGAAAGCTAAATATTTAAAGTGGTCAGTAAAAAAAATAAACATAGAAGGAAAAATTTGGCCAATATCTAATTGCTATTTATTATGAAATTGGATATTTACCATTATGTTTATCTCTATATCTATCTGTATACCTAATCTATCTATATACCTATCTATCCATAAAGAAGAAAACTGGCATTCTGTAAAACCACACCAAAAGTAACAAAAACTTTTTCTGGGGGAGAAGAAGTCTGGAGATAGACCGCTCAAAACCTTGGAATTTTTTTAACCAGACCAGTAAAATAAACAATATTGATACTTAGATAACCTTCATTGCCTTGGTAGATAAGTCAGAGTAACTGGAGGCTCTCCTAGGGATTTTTTTTTATTTAATGTACTGGGAAAATAGAGTAAAAATCCAATAAGACTGTAAGAAGGTCTGCTTGGTGCTGAAACTATGCTAAAGGAAGCTAAGTTTTGAACCTAAGATGTTCCTGAAAAGAAGCATATCAAGAGGGCACTGGAAATTATAAATGATAATCTAACGTAAATGCCACAAACAAAAAATATATAAATTGGAGTTAAGAAATAATTGATGAATTTAATAGAAGGTTAGAAAGAGCTGAAGAAATAATAAGCAAATTGGAATATGTCAGAAAAAATATTGACTACAGAATAATAAAGGAGAGCAAAAGAATATAAAATACAGAAAACAGGGGGTGCCTGGGTGGCTCAGTGGTTAAAGCCTCTGCCTTCGGCTCAGGTCATGCTCTCAGGGTCCTGGGATGGAGCCCCGCATTGGGCTCTCTGTTCAGCAGGGAGCCTGCTTCCCCCTCTCTCTCTGCCTACTTGTGATCTCTCTCCTCTCTGTCAAATAAATAAAATCTTAAAATAAAATCTTAAAAACAATACAGAAAACAGTATAAAACATATATAGGTTATGACTGAAAGATCTAAAAATATATTTAATAGAACCCCAGAATAAAAGGTACAAAGGAAAAAAGCAATATTTGGGGAATAAATACATTAGAAATTTATACAATTGATGAGACATCAAGAAAATTGTAATTTGCATCACACAAATATTTTTAGCAAGACAAAAAGTGAAAATGACCAGCTGACCCATGCTCTTCAATGCTGCTTTTCCCCCTCAAGGCTTTCAACAAGCATATTAATTTGAAACTCTGTGACTGTAATGAGTTCAAACCAAAGAACTCAAAAGAAGCAGAAAAAGAAGTGAATAGAGGCAGCAGTCTGGTCTTGCTTCAGGGGTCCGACCTGGTCTTGATGGCAATAGAGGAACTTCCTCCCAAAGACAATTACATTGCCTGAGTGCTACTTGCTGTCAGGGGCCCAAGGATCGGCAGAGCTGCTGGAAGAGGAATCACAGCTGATCTTCCAGTGCCCCGGGCTCCTTCAGGACTCTCTGGGCCAGTCCCAGAGGGTGGTGGGCTATCGCAACAGGTGATAACCCTGCAAGGAAGAGGCACTCTTGCACCCACTGCCATTGCTGCCACAGCTAGGATTTCAGGGACCCCAACCCAATATCCAACTGGCTGTAGGGATCCTCCGCCGCCTATGGGCTAAGGGATCACCCACTCCGGGCATGATGGATCCACCACCTGACAGGAGGCCTCCCATGGATCCCCCAGTGAGGACCGCCACTGGATAAGGAACACATGCTCCCTTCAGGAGCCCCAGGGGGATGCAGGCCTTCTTTGACCCTTGGTCACAAAGTTATGCAAGCAGCTCCACAAAAGGGTGGGCCCGATTCCCCAGGGTTACATTACCACAGACCTGATTGTTTGTTATGCTCTTGTTCTTGGTTTCTGACAGGATTGTCTAGTTTCCCTTTCAGGGTCCCCTCCCCCAGGAATGTGCCCACCAACGCCCTAGACTCATCTTGGCCCTCTTCAGCTCCCTGACTTTCCTATAAGGCTGTACATAGTCCTTTTACTTCCTTGTGGCCTGTGAAATTATAATAAATTATTAAGAATATAAAAAAAAAGAAAATTGGTTCCAATATGTCAGTAGAGAAACAAAATAGGAAACAAAACAGTTTAATGGGACAATATCATTCTATTTTTATTATAAGCAAAAATAGTGACCTATTGTTAACAATTACATTAAATCTTCTATTTGATAATAAACCAGTTCTCTGTCAGTTTTGTTGAAATGAAACATTAGGAATGAACTGATCTGGAAAAATATTTGTTACTCAATCATATGAATCATTCACATCTCAGTTTCTGGGAATTTTACCCAAAAGTTATTACCAAGACTCAATAAATGACTCTTCATTACTCCTTTACCCCTTCACTCGGTAGTATCCTGTTTGATATGTTAAATTCATAAGGGGTTGAAAGCATTGGAACACTTTTAATCTCAATACATATTTTCTAATTATTCCTCAAGATTTACTTTTTTTCATATACATTACATATATAATCATTAATAACTTGGAATTGTAGAGATGGCTTTTTCAATTTTTGAACTGTTTGTAATCTCGTTGGCAAAACAGATCTCAAAGTCAAACAAACAGGGAAATCCAGCTTATTCACTGCTAGAAAACATTTGATTTCATTTTTTAAAGTCAGAATTAACGTACTATGTGCATCTCTTTGACATTTCATTTCTGAATGTTAATTCTAATATAGCTAAATCAAGGAGTTTTGTCCTGAATTTGTTGCTTAATGCTTTTACTTTAATGATTCTTTTTTTCCTCCCCATGTATGTTTATTTTAATTTTTCAGTGTTACAAGATTGATTGTTCATGCACCACACCCAGTGCTCCATGCAATACGTGCCCTTGTCAATACCCACCACCAGGCTCGCCCACCCACCACCCCCTCCCCTCCAAAACCCTCAGTTTGTTGCTCAGAGTCCACAGTCTCTCCTGGTTCATCACCCCCTCCGATTTCCCCCCATTCATCCTTCCCTTCCTTCTCACAATGCCCTCTACTTTAATGATTCTTATTGACGCTTTCTTTGCTCTAATAAAATTCTACTTTCAGACACCAGTGTTTCCAATTGCCACATATAGTGACCTAAAATCCCTTATACCCTTCAAGTATCATGGTAACATTGATCCAGAATCTATTGCTTTGCATTTTTTTTTAAGTGGAGAAGGACGGCTACTAAAGGTAGGGTTGAAAATGTGAATCAACATAAATACTTAGACTATAAATATAGATGAAGTTTAAGAGAGAACACATGGTAAGTTGAGGAGTATCATATTGATTTCCTGAGATTATTTTTGGAAAGATCTTTGTACCACAAGGATACAAATAAAATTGCAATAGACAATTGAAATTATAGGCCTAGAAAATAGAAAAAGACAAAAAATAGACGTGCAGATAACTGCATTGCTCACATAAATTGAAAAAATAGACACGATAATTATTCAAAAGAAATGTGTTGCTTCACTTATTCCTGTTTTAATTTTTTTCAAGATATATAGGAAGTTGAGCCTTTTTTATAATATAATATTCTGAAAACTAAGCAGTGTTTCACAAACAATAAAAATTTAAAAATCATGTTAATAAATCAATTTTAATAAATTATTTAAACATCTTTTTGATATAAATATTCTTTATCTTCTTTGATGAAACTTAATATTCTGAAGGCAAGTTGATCTATACATTTAAAAAAGAGTAACCAATAGAGAATTGCAAGTAATATTGGTAGACTGCATTTGTTGAAATTAGAAATAATATTTCAATAACTCTAAATCTAAGATTGGTTTTGAGAAATTGGATGGCATTTAAATTTCAAATTTTAAGTGCTTCCTTTGTCATTTGTATACAATTCAAAATAGATGAGATTCCCTTATTATTTACCATAAATTTAAATAACCCAAAGCTGTTACATTTTTCAAAATTGAACAGTTGAGGTAAAATAGAATTTCTGGAACTTCTAAACTTTCTTCTGTAAAACTGAATAATGTAAATGCAGCTTTAACCTACACAATTAAAAAAGGTAGGCAAGAGAAAAGGTAGACTAGAGTAGAATAACTCAAAATTATCCCTTTGATCCAGTTAACTTAACTTAGACAAGGTGTCATCAAAGACTTCTCTGAACATCTTCAGCTAGTACATGTTTAAACATGTGTATTCATAACCTTTTGTACTTGTATGAATGAGTAAGTACACACACCAATAACCTATTTGGGGGCAGTGTACATATGTTACAAGTTATTTAAAAGTCCTCTTTTGAACTATCTAACAAAATATAGGAATAGAAAATTTTATTATCACATAATTCATCTTTATAATGGAAATATAAATATTTTGCTAATATATTCTCAAATGTTTCTATCAGAGGATAAACACAGTTCTAGCTACCATATTAACATATTAAATGTTAGCAGTTCATGCTACTGTGTGTGTAAGTATACTTTTACTAAAATCTAAGGAAAAAGTCAAAACACAGACAGATCTATGAAAAAATTGCTCCTTATTGAGACAATGATTACTCTATGGAAGTAAAAATATTATCAAGATACATTTTCAAACAAATTACTTATTTTAAGAAGTAAAGTGAATTTTGACATTTCCTTAACATTTCCTAGAATGTTAGTATCAGTTAAAAATTAGGAAATTAGACTTTTATGAGAATTTTAACAGCCTAGTACTGCATATATAGCTTGTTTAAAACAACAAAATGAAGAAGAAGATAGAGAAATAATGAAATTTTAGCCACATACCTTGCAACTGAATCTTATTCTCAGGACTCTGAACCAGAACAGAACTGACAGAATCTAGGTTGTCATAGTTACTGCAGCCAAGAGGACCAGTCCGTGTTTCTGTTACCTGACAAACAAAACGTTCACTTTATTATATAAATCAGAGTTTACCATGTTCTTTTGGCTCAATGGAGTTGTCACCCACTGATATTATACATCTGATGGTAAACATCACTGAAAGGCCTAGGATCTGAAACATACCAACAATACACACACCAAAGCACAGAGAAGACAAATAACTCCCTTTGTCTTCAATTCCATTTTCTTCCCTTTGGCCAGGCATAAATCTTCTGGGAAAATAACAGAAGCCCTCTTTGGTCAAAAGCATCACTCACCTAAGGTCATTGATTTTACCCAAGATATGACAAGGGCATGTTCTTTTAGATAGAGAGCAAGTTTTGACTCATATGAGAATTGTTTTTTGTTTGTTCATTTTTCCTCAATAAATCAGACCTGTCAGGCTACTGCCTAAAAACAGATTTTATTATTTTATTCTACTTAAAAATCTGTAATTTTCTGTCTTATATGGTGCCATCAAAGCCCAAGCTCTCTTGCTTGGCTTCCATCTGTCCCATTTCTCCCCCAACAGGCATAAATTGCTGTCCAGCTGGACATTCTTAATTCTATGCCTTTGCTTATACAACATCCTCCATCCTTATCCCTCTTTTACCTTCTTTGACGAATTGATTTTATCTATCCTCAAAATGAAGCACATTTTCAGATACACACACGAAGTATTCTTTAATGACTTCCACTTGTATTTTTTTTTCATTTTTATGAAGTTGTAGTCTGTAGTGCTCAGTCTTAGCACCTAAGTATGGAATCACATATTGAGGATTGATATTTTCAATGGGTGTCTTGGGATATATCAGAAGATGAGGAGTTTGGTCAGTTATGGGAGACTGGAAGTTTACCCTCAGTATGACTAAAAAAAAAAAAACGTATTTTAAAGCAGAGGAATATTGTAATGATCCTTGTATTTTAAAAAGATACCTCCACTCAACAACCAGAATGGTTTGCAAAAAATAATTCAGATAATTTCAGCATTCACAACTTCATGATGGTCTTCCATCTTACTGAGTGTAAAAGTCAGAGACCTTCCTAGAACTAAAAAAATGTCACGTTATGCAGTTATCCCTATTACTTCCCTGAACTCATCCCCTCTCCTCTTTTCCTCGTTTACTCTGCCCCAACCACACTGGCTCTTGGCTGTTCCTTGAACATGCTAGTTATTTTCCTGCCTCAGGATTTCTGATGTGCTCTCCCTGTATCTGAAATGCTCTTCCTCAAAATTTAAGCTCACTGTTTCTCACATCTTTCAAGTCTTTGTTCAAATGTCACTCTCTTAGGACTCCTTGAACTAACCTATTTTCAATAAATACACTTTCCACGTTTCCCTCTTTCAACCATTATTTCTTTTCCTCCTTACCTTATTCTACTTTTTCCACAGTAGTTATCACCTTCTAACATCCTGTATAATTTACTCATTTATCACAATTACCTGACACTTCTCAATGGAATGCAAGCTCCTTGAGCACAGGAAATACTGCCCATTTTGTTCACTATAGTATCCATCTCACATATTAGGTTCTTGCATAAGCCCATGGGCATTGATTAAGAGAAAGAGAAGGGGACAGATTAAGGGGAAAATCATAACAAGGATGACATTAAGGCCATTATCTAGATGATAAAGGTCTGAATGAAGCAGTGGCAATAAGATTTATCTGAAGAAGATGGATTATGAAAAATAGATCTGGTAAGACTACGAAACACTAAAAATCTACACAATGGAGAGAGGAAAAGGCAACTGAGGTTTCCAGCATAAGGGATAACAGTAAGATATGTTGCACCTAGGCTCCACTGTGGAGAGCGTGTAAGAGAACTTGGTTTTGAGCATTCTGATTCTCAGTGGAATAACATTCTCCATTGGAAAAATCCAGTAGAAGGAGTGACCATGCAGATCTATTTCCTAGAACTTATGTCAAAGATGAGATTACTAACTTGGGAGTCAAAAACTTACAGGTAATAATCAAAGGCAAAAGATAGATATGTCAGCTAAGACGCAGTGAGTGAATATATAATTTGTTTCACGACAACTCTATCATAGTTTGTTAATACCAAGTTCTTTAGAATAATGAATATTGACTATGAGGACATAGCAAGAGTTGAGAATGCAGTTTATCATGGGCAAAGCAATACTTTTCCCTAACATTATATCTACATTGTATACTCCCTTATGACTGTTCTCTCATGGTAATACTGACCATCCCTTATTTCATTCAGGAAAATCATTTCTAATGTTGATATATATAACATACATGTATGTGTGTATATATAAATGATATTTAAATATAAATGATTATTAACAAAAGGTTGAAAAGAGATTTAAAGACACCAAAGGAAATACTTAGGGTCTGAGGTAATTTAAATCTTCATGTTATCCTATCATGCATTTTAACTATTGTGTCCCAACCCACACACATACACACACACACCACAGTAATATAAACAAATTTCAGTATTTTTAATTTTAAGGAAAATTTTAAAATGAAATTGCCTTCAGGCACGCATTTATTGACATATGAGATCTTGGAATTTGGAAGGCAATCTTCTAACACTTAACTCTTGAAAGAGGATAAATGCTAGTAGTCCATTTCTGTACAGACCTTCAGTTACATTGTCACTGTGTTACTGAGAATCAATGCAGGAAATTTAAATGATGGTCTTATATATTTAGAGGTTTGAATATATCTATATATCTATAGATTGCTTTAATCTGGCACCTTTCACAATATACAATAAAAAAATCTGGCATGTCCTATATATAATTTTATTTTGTTCTTTATCATTCACAACTGAATTTATTGATAATTGATTAATATAAAAATTCACAATCTCTAGCACGGTCAATAATCTAAACCCCTTATTTTCAACTGTTTTGTATTTAAGGCTCCTAGACGTCTTACTAGAGTCAGCACTAATAAATACATCCACACTTACTTTGTTTTTTAAATACTAATAAAAAATAAAGATGAAAAGAAAATAATGAAAGTCAATTTATTGTACAAACATTTTTTAAAAATATTTTTTTAATTTATTTGACAGGGAGAGATCACAAGTAGACAGAGAGGCAGGCAGAGAGAGAGGAGGAAGCAGGTTCCCCGCCAAGCAGAGGACCTGATGCGGGGCCCAATCCCAAGACCCTGAGATCATGACCTGAGCCGAAGGCAGAGGCTTAACCCCCTGAGCCACCCAGGCGCCCCTTGTACAAACATTTCAATAGTCATGTTCACTCTACCAAAAATGAATTACGTAGTTGTGCCACAGACTGCTTGAACCTTTGTTCATTAGCTGACAGATGGAACATCTGATATAGGGGTCTTCATATATAATGTAAGAAATGAAAAGTGACTCAATAGATAAGCATAAAAATGAATAATATTGACAACAATCCACTACTGACAGCATTCAGTGTTTTCAGAATTGATGTATCAAATGAGATCATTTTTTGATGAGATCATCAAAACAATTTTTATTTATTTATTTAATTCATCTGTTGGAAGGAAGTTGTTGAAAGGAAGGGAATGTAGTCTTTAGGATCCCAAAATGATGCCCTTTCTGAGGTGTTACTGTGGTTTGTGGTTGGGTCTGAGCACCATGAGGAAAATTACATGTGCTTAAAGGGCTGGGAAGTGAGGGACTGGTGTGGAGTCTGCAAGCATGGAAGATAGGACTCAACTAGCTATTGAAGGTAAAATCGAATCTTCAAAATCTTTT
Source organism: Nasua narica (assembly GCA_028533885.1). Classification (NCBI taxonomy): domain Eukaryota; kingdom Metazoa; phylum Chordata; class Mammalia; order Carnivora; family Procyonidae; genus Nasua; species Nasua narica. Next base: position 17,637,738 of record CM052814.1, read on the forward strand.
AGGGACAAGTTTGTCTTCTAAATATAACAGATGTGTTCTTTCCTTCTATAATTGATTTATGTGAATTGTTTCAAATACAGCCTTAAAAATCAGAGAGGAGGGGCACTTGGGTGGCTCAGTCAGTTAAGTGTCTGCCTTCAGCTCAGGTCATAATCCCATGGGGCACCTGGGTGGCTCAGTTGGTTGAGCAACTGCCTTCGGCTCAGGTCATGATCCTTGAGTTCTAGGATCGAGTCCCACATCCCGCTCCCGGCTCCACCAGGAGTCTGCTTCTTCCTCTAACCTTCTCTCCTCTCATGCTCTCTCTCACTTTCTTGTCTCTCAAATAAATAAATAAAAATCTTAAAAAAAAAATAATCCCAGGGTTCGGGATTTCTCAAATAAATAAATAAAATCTTTTTAAAAAATCAGAGAGAATACAAAAGATCCTTTCAAATTTTCCTGTATTTTTTCTATATTGTTTCATTAAACTACTGGCTAATATTTTCACAGTTGGAGATTTTTACAGAGTGTAAAAGAAAAATGCACAGCCTTCTTAATTCAAAGAGATGCCTGGCAAGTAATTATATTAACAAATAGTATAGATTCAAGTTTATTTAGATTTAAATAAAATGGTACAAAGAATTCACTTGGAAATAAACAATCTTCATGATTTTCTTTTTCTTTTTTTCTCTTTTTTTTTCTTCATGATTTTCTATCAAATTTCCCTACAGTCTTACATTTTCTAAAGATGATGTAATGCCACAGCAATGCATGGAGTTATGAAAATAATTCAGTGAAACTAGTTGAAGAAAAACTATCTGAAGCAAAAACAATTTTTTAAATACTAAGGCAGTGAAGAAAGTGGGATGAAAGAAGAGCAAATAAACAGAAAAACATTTAGAAACACATTCCTAAATGAAAATAGTACTTTTAAAGAGTCCATCATCTTCACACTCAGACGTTATATATTTAAAATATTTGCAGTCAAAATCATAGTAATGTTACATAATTTGAAAAAAATAGACTTAAATAAACATGTTCACTATCTTAGCTTTACCACAACCTTGAACCTACTTAAGTTTCAAGGTTGTGCTGGATGGAACGACTAAAATTTTCTTACAGCTTAGTGTGGTTGGGAAACAAAAATGAGATAATCCATGAAAAGTGTTCATCACGGGTCTGACCCACAGTAATTATTTCAAGGTAAATGTATGTTTACTACTAAAAAGAAAAGGCACAATAACATCTCAACTTGTGTAAACTTATTGGAATTATTCATACCCCACCTCTCAATCAAGGTTATAAGATCATAATACTTTTTCTAATATCAGTACTGAATGTGAACACTTTTCTTTGTAGATAGAGAAAAGGGTCCTGAATTTAAAGCTATCCTAAATCAAATTCATCTGTGAATGAAACTAGGTAGAAATTTTTTTTAAGATTTTATTTATTTATTTGTTTGTTTGTTTATTTGTTTTTGAGAGTAAGAATGAGAGAGAGAGCAAGCATGCCTGCATGAGCTGGCAGAGGGAGAGGGAAGATGAGAAGCACGCTCGCCTCTGAGTGGGAATCTGATAGGTGGCTTGATCCATTAACTCTGGGATCATGACCTGAACCAAAGGCAGACACTCAACCGACTGAGCCACCCAGGCCCCCAATACTACATAGATGTGTTGTACAGATCACATCAATATGCAATTAGAGTACAATATAGTAAGAATAATCCATGACAAGACTAAGCTAGAAATATTGTAAAGGAAAAAAACGGTCAGTTCAATTACACAAAAATGACAAGAACAACAGCAACTAGTAAGGGAAGTTTTCTTATCTATTGTACAGAAGACAATCAAGCAGTCTCTCAAAACAAGTATGGCTAGAGAAAATTTTTATCCATGTTGATTGAAAAAAGTAAAAAAAAATCAATATAGTTTGTAAAAGTATAAGTACACATCCATTCTATATAACTCTATGATCCTGATATTGCTCCTGACACTTTTCAAAATAAAACAGAGTATTAGTTTACTATTTTGACTAAACTGATTATTGTTTATGAACAATTCAACAACATACATGATCATATGAATAATATATCTCTTATTGCCAACCTATGAACATTTTTTAAAAAAAGCCTTTTATGTACCTAGAAACTTTATCTGAAATCAATTAACTGGACCTTTTCTTTTACCTCTTAAATGATAATAAAGACAAGAATGTATTTATTCTCCATTACAATGACCTGTCATCTATAAACTATTTATTGATCAGGCAATAAGAAAAAAATATGGAATGGCAGTATTCTTGTTTGTCCTAATGTGTCATATTTAATGACAAAATTAATAAATGTTTATGCTTGAAATTCAAGCAATGGAATGAAAATTGCTTTACTCCGTTGCTCTCACATATTTACCCACTTCTGTTTACCAGACATGAAACGAGGAGCAACTGCTGTTCAAGACCATCTTTTATTCATAGGCCAAATTTTCATGTACTTTACATTTTTATAGTTCTTTTCTCCTAATTTTTTTTAAAAAATCATTTGCTTCAAAGTTATATTAGAGTATATCGAAGTAGTTTATGAATAATTTTTTATCAGCATTGATTATGCATACAAAACAATAGAATATTGATAAGTACAATGTAGCTCATTTATAAAGTTATGCCTAGAGTTATTAAAAAATCCAATCCAATCCATTTTTAATGATCTTAAAAGGTCATATTTATTTGTTTTCTTTCAAGACCACAGTTATGACTATTCTATAATCTAAAAGATAAACACGTGATAAATCAATCTTCACTAGGAACTAATGTAAGCATCCTTATTTCATTTTTATTTTGTTGAGTACCCATAACTCAAAAAACACACTTATTTCCTACTTCTTTATAAAAAGCAATTAGTCTTTTCCTCATAAACTCATGTATGAGTAGTAATAAAAAGCACTATTTCTCAAGAGTAGAAAATTATTTCAGGAAGTAAATATACTAAGAATTAGGAGATTATCCTTCTTATGATATTTTAATATCATAATCCTTTATCTTACCATAAGGTTTTCTTTATGTTTTATTATGGCATTTATAAAATTATACTCTTTTGTTTACATTATATACTTACTTAACTATAAATTCCTTATTCATAAGTACACACAGTACTTGACACATGGTAGGAATTCAATAACTGTGAACTAAGTTGGTGGGTAAATATCTTTTTTTTTGTTAGAAATAACAAAAGAATACTTAAGTTGATTTACTAAATTTTTCTGAGAACCTCTTGAAGAAAATGCAGCAGGGCCAGCATACATAAAGTTTTAGAGGTATCGGGAGTCTTAGAAATCATCCAGCCTGAGCATCTCATTACACAAATGAGGTATCTAGAGCCCAGGGAGGTTATGGAGCTAGCTCGGTATCATGTAAGTAAAATTAGAGCTGGAACTGGGTCTGAAACCTCCTGACTCATCAATCAAATACCCATTCTAAACATCATACTGGCTTTCCAAGCTCTATATGTAAGCTTTTTTTAAGCTCTGCTTGCCTTGATCAATCTAATTCCTTCTCTGTCTCCCTTTCTCTCTCTCTCTAGCAATAGACTTACAATAAATATCAACTTAACTGGTCTGGATTGATGTATAGGTCAGTTAGAATGGTATAGTATCTTGGGTCATTCTCATGAACAATAAATACTGCCATGAATGTGCTGGTTAATACAATTTGATCGAAGGCCAAATGAATTACTGTTTATTCTAAGTATTAATTCATTAATGTCTTGAAATATAACCTCCCACATATTCTTATATTACTCTACATTAGACGTTTAAATAGTAAAATACAAGTGTTGATTAATTTGTATTATGTCCTAATATAGGATTGTTTACAGTTGTATATGGTTAAAGTTATCAAACTAACAAAAACCTTTAGAAAATGCTGATAATAAATGTGTGTATATATATATAAGAATGTGTATGTATATAAATGTTTATATATACATATAAATTTATATATGGTATGATATATATTTTGTAACTGATAATATATGATAATTATATCATGACAGGATACTAAAACATAAACAATTTTATATGTGTAACTATATAAGTTTTTAGATATTATATACATTATGATTAAATATATGTAATAATTCCATCATGATAGTCATCATTTATGATATATAATTATATGACATATGATACTTGATTATAAATTGTACATAATTTGCAATTACATACACTTATCATTTCCGTTTTTTCAAATATGAATACTAAGTTTTAAGATACTTTTACCATTAATTTTTTTCTTCTGCCAGTCATTAATTCTTATTTCACTATTTTACTGAACACTTAACATCAAAGTACAATTCAATGTAGTCTGAGCTCTTTATCATGTTGCAATATTTCTGGGGGTTACTATTTAGTTAGGAAATGAATTTTCAAATGTATTGTTAATTACAAAAAGCATATGAAAATGTTCATATTAGAATAAAGATATTCTAGAAACAAGGACTTCGTTTATTTTTAAAATTGCTTTATAACTTATAGTAAGCTTTTTGGAAAAAGTATAAATTCATATACAAAATGCTCTGTCAAGTGAAAAATACATGAGTATATCAATACTAAATTTAATTGCCCCTTCACACAATAATACTCATTACACTTAGTCCATTACACACAATTAAAATCATGATTTAAAATATATTTACATGGTCAATGTTTCTTGAACCTGCTCTAACCATTTAATGGAAGTTTAAAATAGTACGTGATATATAATCAATGCCTAGATGACTCAGATCTTTACATGAAAAGCACAAACATGAATCCAATACAGATTCAATGTAAAGGAACAAACACCATTGCTGAATTATTTATCAATGCAAATGACTTTCTGCTGAAAACTATTTCTCCTAATTCTATTCCCCATAACTTCAATAAATAACACACTTCTAAATATTAGAATCATCCATTTATAGGATTGTATTTTCAAAAGCCATCTAGAGTTTACTCCCCAGGAGAAGCAGTGATACTTGAAACATGAAGATAAAATGTATGATTATAAACATATTAAGTTAGGTATATTCATAAAGCATGTAAAAAATAAACAATAGAACTATGAATTATAAAATGTAAGGGATGAGACACAATGTAGATCAAAACATAGCATGTGAAATAAACTATTAAGGTGTGAAGAGAGCAATATAAAAGACAGGGCACACATTTTATTTAGGGACAAAACAGTTTGTCCTCTTGGAGAGCAATTGCTTCAGTGCCGTTTTCACTTACACTTGCCACCATGAGTCCAGGTAGGCCTATAATGACTGACTGATTTTTTTTCATACCCCATAAATTACCCTCCGTCAAAAGGATACACAAGTGCCCACGGGTAAACCTGTTGAGAGAGACTGTGTATGTCCTCTGAGTACACATTAAAATATGAAATTACACATGAGGCTAGAAAAAAGGAATTTTCTCAGGTTCTTAAAGTGTCTATTCAGTTTGATGTGGAATAAGGTAAACTGGATACAATTTAATCACAACAAGGTTGCCAAATAGCATCAGGACTCCTTTGTGCTCAAACCATGGTTACCATGGAATTTCAATATGTTGCACTTGCTTGGTCTTGAAGAGGCCAAATCTATAAGTTCACTCCTACAGATTCTGTTCTGATTCATTTCTTAAATAACGCAGAGCTAAAAATCACAGCAATTGGCAGAAACTATACGGCAAAAAATGTTTCCATTAGGTTCCAACTACATGAATATATATATATATATTCTCTCGCTTAGAAAATTGACACTTTCCTAAAAGCTACATAAATGGTAACACTGTACTTCATTATATGAAGTCCGAAGGAATATTGTTACTACACTAGAGTTAGTTTAGAGTTTTCTGATGTATTCAACATTAATAAAAAAATAAAATAAAATAAAAAACCTGAAGTGAAGTTTCACTGCTACAGGGCAGTTACAAACAACAAACAGATTGCGACCTGGTTCAGGGTGGTGGCATGCTCTCTGCTTTCTGGTGAGAGCCATTAGACAGGCAATGCAGGTGCCGCTACCCCTGTGGACCTTAACACTACACCCCCCCTGACCAGAGAAATTACATCCAAGGTAACTCGGAAGCCAGAGGGACAGAGGTTCTTTTCTGTTGCTTCGCCCATTATACACACACACACACACACACACACACACACACACACATATTCCAAGTTGGCATTCATTCATTACATCTATTTTAGAGATGAAAGCAAACAGAAGTGAAATATTTAAAAATGATTTTATAGTCTTTGTTTATTCTATGAATTGCAATCTCATTGCCTTTTAGTTGTTGAACCTACTTCAAATGACTACCAACTTTGAAACACAATGGTCAAAAAAAAAAAAAAAAACACAACAAACTATTTCTAAACCCAAGTTCAGATTCCAATTTTTTTTTTTCGGAGCTATTGTAAATAAACCATCATATGAAACTAATAGTGTTTTATAATCATTTTCAACAACAATGTTGTCAGGTATCCTTTTTTTAAGTAAAAATACAAAATTAGGACTTGCATGAAAGGCTAAATTTAATATGACAAAGAACTGGAATTAGGATAGGGTCCTCAGCCCGTATTGCCTTTCCCCTGGAGACAGTCATCTCTAATTGCAGAAGAACATGTATGGGCTATTCCTTATGGTGTTTCTGATTCCTTTTCCATATCCTTTCTATATCTCTAGGTCCAACCACTCCAAAATATGCCTCTTTGTGTTCTCTCTATGATGGAATAAGAAGAAGCAGTTAGACTGAACATACCAAAGATGTTATCCACTCTCACCTACAATTGAGCAAATGCCATTAAGTTCACAAACAAGATCTGTTGCCAGGATGAGTGAGGAAAGAATTACACTACACAGAGCCTTTCACTTCATTAATTTCCATTCTATAATTTATTTTATCAGTGTATTTCTAAATCTACCCATTTTGCCCATTTGGTACTCCTCTGGAGTCTCAGTCAAGCAGTTAATTGAGAACTGATGCTTCAGATGATATAAAAAATTACAATTGAATTATCTTTTTTGCTTTCCTTTGACATAGAACTAAAAAATGTACAGATGCAAATGTCAAGTATTGAAATAAAAGAACCAAGCACCACATTGGAGAATGATGGCAGTAGAATTAAGGATACTGCCAATCCATCATGGGTAGTAGTGCACACAAAGCACAGCCTGGGACAATCTGTCACTGTCAAAATGCCAACTGCCAAATGCTCTGCCATACTGGGATAGTAAAGCAAGGCACCTTGTTCGCTATAGACTTCTTTTGTGTTTAAAATGTAATCAAACTATTTCATTATTTTTATTTTTTATGTTCTCTTTTAATTTAGGAGTCAGTACAGTGTACTGTATCATTTCCCACAGCTCCTGCTGTTTTAAAAACTACCTTTCCAAAACTTTTTGTGTGACTCCTCTAAAATTCCATATTTAATTCTACTATCCTGAACTACTTATTAAAACATTTCTTATTGCTTATGATTAAAAATATAAAACTTTTTATTATAGCCTTTTGAAGTTTCAGCTGTGTTGCATATTTCTGAATTCTTTAAGCATATCAAAAGCTCTGACTTCAGTTATCTTTTTTTATAATAGGACAACTAATGTCTGTGCATAGACTAGCTAAACTTTCATACTGAAACCGTCATATTCTTCCATTTGTCACCAATTAAACAAGCACCCAAGAGAACTGATAAGCGTACCATGCTAAAACTCAACAGACTCAGGAGTAATTAGAAACGCAGAAGTGGATTTCTTGTTTCAACTGGCCATTACAGAAACAGTTCTGCTGTTCTTTCCTCTTTCTTCTTTCTTTCTTTCTTTCTTTCTTTCTTTCTTTCTTTCTTTCTTTCTTTCTTTCTTTCTTTCTTTTTCTTCCTTCCTTCCTTCCTTCCTTCTTTCTTTCTTCTTTCTTCTTTCTTCTCTTTCCAAAAAAAGTAATTGGCTTTGCTCCCACAGAGAGAGTTTGGATAAACCCAAATTCTTTAGCAACTGATTAACACTAAAAGTCAGCACTAAGATGACTTCAAACAAACAAAAATTATGAGAAAGAGGAATCTTATAATCCTCATGAGTTGCATCCATATTATAAAAATTCTAAAAGCCAGGGGAAGAAAATACAATAAAATGGACAAATCTCTCAGCAATATTGCAATCACACACTACAGTGCTGCCCTCCCCTACCGTTTTCTTTTCTTTTTTTTTTTAGGTTGAAACAAAGCCTGGGGATTATAATTAATATAATTATTTATCACAAAAAAATTAATAACAACGTAACAAAAATGGAAAGAATAAAAAGCTTAAACATTTTTAAAGTATATATTTGTGTATTTCCTGTAATAGATTTAGAAATAAGATAATAAAAATCCAATGTGAACCCTCACTGCAATTCTTATTTTTCTCTTTTATTACCTTTTCCTCAAATCTTAATCCCCATTATATTATTTCTTCCTATTTATTAGCTTCAGAGATCAGGATTCCAAAGGGACTTTTGTGTCTCCGTGATACCTCTGGGACTTCATGGAGCTTTATTGACAGCAAGCATTTCCCAGATGCAGTCCGAAGACCACATGTACCCATGGTTATAAAACACCAAGTCTATTAACTTTGAATCTCTGGAGGGGCTCTTTAGTCATACAACCAGGAGATTCTTAGCCACAGCAAACACTGAACCCTACCAAGCTAGTAAAGGGAAATCTTAAAGAAAAAAAAAATGATTCCTCAGTGGATATATAATCTCAAATTATGTGTTTTCTTTTTTCCTTATAAAAATTTACAAAAGAAAATCCGTTTTCATTCATACCTCATTCATTTAACATTTGTAGGGAAGAATTTTTAAAGGGATTCATTCTGAACAATCTGACTTTGACTCACTTTACATTTTATAAAAAGTTTTTGTGTACTAATTATTTCCTATGGAAGTTTTTTTTAAAATATATATATATTTTTTATTTATTTGACAGAGAGGAGAGAGCTCACAAGTAGGCAGGTGGGGGGTGGGGAAGGGGGCAGGGAGAAGCTGGCTCCCTGCTGAACAGAGAGGTCAATGCGGGGCTCCATCCCAGGACCCTGGGATCAGGAGCAGAGCTGAAGGCAGAGGCTTTAACTCACTGAGCCACCCAGGCACCCTTCTATGGAAGATTTTTAAAAGTAAAAAATAAGCTACTCTGCACTTTAAAATCATTACAATTTCACCTTTTCTTGGCTCAGTTGATATACAAATAATCTTCATACTATATTGAGTGTAAAGGTATTTGCCCATGCATTACATGGGACCTGCTGAGAATGACTGAGCTGTTATTTCAGATATATTTTATTGAGGTGTCATTTCAACTTTTTAGGTTGGATGCTCCCTCCCCCATCTCATTATAACTTTAATATTATCTGTTGATATAACTACTATGAGTCCTACTACCAGTCCTTTTTGTCTACCTGAAAGTCTATTACTAAGACTTTTACCAGTGAGGAAGTCAAAAAAGCAAACTGGGTATATCTGTTTCTAAATAATTTCTAAGTGAAAACTTGGAGGATTTCTTCATTTTCAAAAAAAAGGAACATGGACTTTAGGAATGAAAATTATAAAATCTCTTTAGATGGCTTAGGCATCTTCTCTACTTGCTTTAACTTTTCTGATTTATTATAGTTTAGGCTATTGAAAAATAACATTAAAATATTCAAAAGTGATATATTTCAAATTACAAATATCCATATTACACTTAATGATATTGTGACACTAGATTTACAAGCATAGATAATGAAACAATTAGGTTACCAGAAAGGGAACCAAATTGCAGTCATGAAGCTGGTTTCTATTTCCAGCTTTGTCACTTGCCTAGTGTATAAATATCTCCACATATAAAATAAAAATACCTGCATTACTTAGGGAAAAATAGAGTTTATAACATCACTTGTGAAACTTATGGTCCTGGATGTTAGTTTCAGGGGAGTTTTTAAATTACTGAATCAATTTCAATACTTTGTAATCAGTCTATTCAATTTTCTATCTTTGTGTTTAGTCTTGGCATGTTGTGTATTTCTAGGAATTTATCCGTTTTTCTAGATTATCCAATGTTAACATATAATTGTTCATATTAATCTCTTATCCTATGTATTTCTGCAGTGTTAGTTGTAACTTTTCCTTTTGGAGTAAGCCTATGTTAGTATGAACTTCCTACTTAGAACTACTTATATTATGGGGCGGCTGGGTGGCTCAATGTGTTAAAGCCTCTGCCTTCAGCTCAGGACATGATCTCAGAGTCATGGGATCAAGTCCTGCATCGGGTTCTCTGTTCAGCAGGGAGCCTGCTTCCCCCTCTCTCCCTCCCTGCCTCTCTGCCTACTTGTGATCATTCTAACTCTGCCAAGTAAATAAATAAAATCTTAAAAAAACCAACAAAAAACTGCTTGTGTTGTTTCCCACAGGTTTTTGAAAGCTGTGTTTCCATTTTCATTGATCTCTTTTTTTTTTAGTTTTATTTATTTATTTATTAGAGAGAGAGAGAGAGAGAGCACGAGAAGGGAGAAGGGAGAAGGTCAGAGTGAGAAGCGGACTCCTCTTGAAGCTGGGAGTCGGATGTTGGACTCGATCCCAGGTCTCCGGGATCACGACCTGAGCCGAAGGCAGTCTCTCAACCAACTGAGCCACCCAGACGCCCCATTTTCATTGATGTCTATGTAATTTAATTGCCTCTTTGTGTTGAGAAAACTGGAAAGCCTCTTGCAAAAGAATAAAAGTGGATCACTACCTTACCATATATGAAAAAAAACCAAAATGCATTAAAGACTTATATATAAGACTGGAAACCATAAAGATCTTAAGAGAAATCATAGGCAGTAACTCTTTGACGTTGGTCTTAGCAATGTTTTTGAACCCAGACAAGGGCAACAAAAGCTAAAATAAACAAATGAGATTATATTAAACTAAAAGACCTTTAAACAGTGAAGGAAACCATCAAGAAAACAAAACAAAAAGAAAAGCAACTTACTAAATAGGAGAAGATACCAGCAAATCACACATCTAATAAGGGGTTAATATATATAAAAAAAAAAGGAAGAGCTTCCACAACTTAATGTAAAAAATGATTTAAAAATGGGCAGCCACCTGGGTGGCTTAGTTGGTTAGGCATCTGACTCTGGCTTGGGTCATGATCCCAGGGTCCTGGGATCCAGCCCCTACTCAAGCTCCGTGCTCACAAGTTAAATAGACATTTTCCAAAGAAAACATAGAAATCACCAACAGGCACATTAAACGATGCTCAACATCACAAATCATCATGAAAATGCAAATCAAAATATCAGTGAGATATCATCTCAAACCTGTCAGATAGACTATTATAAAAAATAAATATTGGTGAGGATCTGGCGAATTTTCATTTCAGTGAGTATGTAAATTGATACAGCCACTATGGAGAACAGCATGGAGAGTCCTCAAAAAAATAAAAAATAGAAGTACCATATAATTCAGAATTTTCACTTCTGGGTATTTATCTAAAGAAAATGAAAACAACAATTTGAAATGATATGTGCACATCTATATTCACTGTGGCACTGTTCACACTAGCTCCGTTATGTAACCAAAATAAGTATCCATCCACAGATGGAATGGATATAGATAAAGAAGATAGATATAGGTAGATAGATAGATAGATGATAGAGAGAGAAAGAGATGATAAATAGATGATAGATAAATAGATAGATAGATAGATAGATAGATAGATAGATAGATAGATAGATAATAGATAGAAATAGTACTCAGACATGAAAAACAATGAAATCTTGCCATTTGTGACAACATGGGTGGACTTATGCTAAAGGAAATAAGTCAGACACACAAAGAGAAATGCCATATGATTTCACTTCTATGTGAAATATAAAAATCAAAACAAAAACAAAACAGAAACAGACTCATAGATACAGGAAACAAATTTAATTATCACAAGTGGGAGAGGTTGAGGGATAGGTGAAATAGGTAAAGATTAAGAAATACAAATTTCCAAAAAAAAAAAAAAAAAAGGAATATAAGTTTCCAATGATAAAATAAGTAAGTCATGACAATGTAATGTACAGCATAGGAAATATAATCAATAACTTGTTACAGTGACAGATGGTAACTAGACTTCTCATGGGGATCATTTTGTAATGTATAAAAATATTGAATCACTATAATTTACACCTGAATAACAGGATATCATATGTAAATTTTACTTCAATAAAAAGTTAAACCCTGTACAAATACAAATACAGGTTTTTGTTATAGAAAAGGGAACTGCGGACTCCAAAGTATAATCCTCACATTAGTCCAGTTTTATTAACGATGTGGCAAAGTTCCTAGCTATCAAAATGATGCATTCTATCCATGTTGACAGATCTGGGATGAAGAACCACAAATAAGAACTGCATTTGATACATGTGAGTACTTAGTATGTAAGATTTTCTAGGAAAGACAATCTATACAGATATATAGATAGATAGACATAATTAAGCAACTTCTTAAAATTTATATCAAATTAACCAACAGTATTTACTTAAAAAATTATATAGATTGAATTAAAGTAAGCAAATACTAAAATTGATGGGTTATATGGAAATATCTGAGTCATACTTTGTGATATAATTTTAAGACCCAATATCAATATAAAGGTATTCAAGTTATTCTAAAGGTTATACCTCTTTAATCCTGAAGAACTAAAATGATTTAAAAAACGTCATTAGTTTTTAGTCCTGAGAATCATATACAAAAATATCATTATCAAATCATGTTTTCCCCCACCGATATTTCAACTTTAGCATCTAAATAAAGAAACTTGAATTCTAGTCCTAAATCTAGTCCTTCTCTTTCCTAGAAAAAATAATCCAAAATCAATTGGTCTTAACTTTCTTACATATAGGAGATATTTTAGGAAATGACCTCTATATCCCTTTGATTAACTCCTCACCCTGTTTTAAATGGTGATGGAGGAGGAGGAGGAGGAGGTAGCAAGTTGATTCTTCTCCTTTCTGCTTTCTTTTTTTCCTTACTATAGTCTATTTTCTTTTTTTGCCTCTCACTGAGCCTTTCTAGGAAACATTAATTAAAATGTAATTATATGTGTAAATTTTTTTTAAAGATTTTATTTATTTATTTATTTGACAGAGAGGTCACAAGTAGGCAGAGAGGCAGAGAGAGAGGAGGAAGAAGGCTCCCTGCCGAGCAGAGAGCTCGATGCAGGGCTCGATGCAGGGCTTGATGCAGGGCTTGATGCAGGGCTTGATCCCAGGACCTTGAGAACATGACCTGAGCGGAAGGCAGAGGCTTTAACCCACTGAGCCACCCAGGTGCCCCTAGTTAAGCCATCCTTTGAAGAGTTATAACTAGTGTCGGGTAGGCCATATAACTAGTGTTGTATATAGTCCTAGTCCATATAACTAGTGTTGGGTACATTCTTGTTTTTTGTATATTTATCTTCATCCAGATATTTTATTAAATTTTTTATGTTTTATCCTCTCTCTCTCTCTGCTTATGTCATTAACAAAAATTTTAGATACATGCTCCTGCCCAGATTTCAATTTAATTAAATTCAGTTTTGTAATTTATTTTTTAGAATATTGATTTTCAACCTCTACTGCACATTCAAATCACCTGAGATATTTTAAAATATCACTACCCTTAGAAATTTTGACACACTCTGTCTCTAGTTGGAGCCAAGGCGCTGATACTTTTAAAAAGCTATCTGGAGAATTGTATTCTTTTTTTTTTTTTTTTATCCTTCTAGGTTTTATTTAAATTATCTGGAGAATTTTAACATACTGCTACTGGTGTTGAGAACCACTGATTTCAAAATTCATTTGACATTATTATTGGTCAAATGATTTTAATCAAATCTAGTTGTTTTTTTCTTTTGCTGCCTTTTAGGTTTTAGCAGCATTGGCTGCTGAACTTTATTGTATGCCTTTTCAGCATGTATTGATATGCTCTTCTAGGTTTTTTTTGATAAATCAATTTTTTTTTTCAGAACAGATGTTTATTTTCCTAGAAGGGACAGGCAGTGAGGCAGTGCAGCATCCAAGCCCCAGACCACACATGCAGCATCCACACGCAGGAGCAGCCATATAGGCTGGGGCAGAGCCAGAAGGGGGAGACTGGGACCATCCAATGCCCACAGCACCCACGCCAGGAGGCTCGGGCTCTGGCTTCTTCTGTCTCCACTAGAGCCAGGAGACAGAGGGCTGGACTGCTTCCCCATGGCTGGAAGAAGTCTGCTCCGGGCAGAAGAAAGATGGCACAAGGGGCATGGCATCTGGCTGATCTATAGCACTAGATGCTATCCGGGGTTGGTGCAGCCACGCCCACTGGAAGGGCTTGGCCCCATACCCGGGACAGTGCGGGCCTAGCAGGAAGAGGGTACACACCTTCTAGTCCCCAACAGGGCTAGACCCTGATCTCAGAAAGGCATAACAGAGTTGGGACCAAGCCCTACTCCACTTAGTAGGGACATATCCGTGAAGGGGACTTCCCTGAGCACAAGCAGGGGCCTCTTAAGGCAGTAGTGAAATGAAGGAGCAGCTATAGACGGAGGGGGGGGGGGCGGGGGGGGGCGGGGGGGGGCTTGCCTCTGTGCGAACATTCCAATAAACATTTTCAGTTTATTTTAAGTGTGGAATTTTGGGATTCCAAAATAAATTTATGGGAATATCCCTTCTAGACTCCCTATCTTGAACGGTATTTGAACTTTATCATTTGTAACTTGCACCCGTTAAACTACAAACTAAACCCTAAAGAGCTCAGATCCACGCATTTTAGCAAATGCTATCAAGGCAAAAGTCTATCACTATGTCTTCTGCTTACATGATTTCTTTTTCACCATTGTTTCAGAATTTCTTTCAAGTCAACTTTTGGATTCATAGAAGAATTTGTTGTTTTTGATTTCATCCACCACTTTTCTTTTCAGTTTTCAGTGGGACATCTTCATTACCTCTTGCCACATGAGAAGAAGGCTTTGACATTCCTTAACACATTGCATTAATTTACTCTTTTAAAATAGTTACCTTTTATTGTTTCATTTCCTTTTCTGTTGATTTTAATGGGGAAATACAATCAGTTTACATTTGCCTTACACTGATATTCTTGATTTGAATTTTTCTTTATGCTAGTATTGCTTTATTTTTCTTTTCTTCCCTTTTTGGTTCATTTTTATTGATTTTGTCAAGTTTTTATTGATTTCTTTTTTTTCCTTTTCTGCTTTAGAATATCCTGTTGCCTTTCTGTCTTCCATTAGTATTTATTTTCCCTTTGTCAATACTCATAATTAAAACTTCCTTCTCTGTGGCCCTTTGTGAGTGTCCAGGAGACGCAAGTCCAAGCTCGGTTTGGTCAACTCACTCCAGCTAGTCCGTGGCTGCCCACACTTCTCTGCTATAATTTAAAAAATATATTTCACCAAAAATTTAATGACCAAAACACCTATTAAGATGATATCTTTTTAGCACATAAATGAGATGATGTGTACATTAGAAAGAAATGTTAATAGAGTAGATTGGAAGGAAAAGAGAATAAGCAATCTGGAAAAGGGGAATCTAGAAAGGATTCAAGTGGAAGTTGAGAACTAAGATTTTTAAAAGTGAAGAAACATTATGAGAGCTATGAGACTCCATTAGAAGATTCAAAATAAGAATAATGTGTATACCACAAGGAAAAGAAAAAAAGAGGGGAGAGAGGTTATTTAAATAAATAACAGCTGATAATTTCCCAAACATTGAGAAAGAACTAGACATACAGGTTAATAGATCACCTTATTATCTTAATGCAAAAAGACCCTCTCTGAGACTTGAAGCTGCCCAAAGTCAATGATAAAGAAAGAATCTAAAAGGCAACCAGGGGGAAAAAAAAAATAAAGCAACTAACAAATGTACTCCCATCAGCAGAAACTCTGCAGGTTAAGAGAGAGTAAAATGACATATTCACCATGTTGAAAGATTAAAAATTGCCAACAAAGAATTCTCTGCCCAGTAAAATTATCCTTCAGATATGAAGGAAAAATAAAATTTTTCTGAGACAAACAAAAGCTATGGGACTTCACCACTACTACACCTACCTTATAAGAAATGTTGAAAGGAGCCCTTCTATCTAATGAAGAGAAAAAAGTCCACAAAACTTTGAGTAAGGTGATAGAATCAGAAAATTGTAACTTTTTCAGAATAGAGTGTTAAACACTTAAGTAAGTACTGCATAAAGTTAAAAGAAAAAAATAATAAAAATGTAGCTACTACATCTTGCTAACCAAACTCAGCATTAAAAGGGATAATTTATGACAACAAAAATATAAAAAGGGAGGAAGAAAATGATGAAACCACATGAAAAATGAGGATAAGTTGTTCTCATCTGGTGAAAGAGGACCATTTTATCTATGAAACGTTTTACACAAACCTCATGGAAGCCATAAGACAAAAATCTAGAGCAAAGACATAAAACAAAAAAAAAAAAAAAAGGAGAAAATGAGCAAATCATTAAAGAAAACCACCAACTTTAAAAAGTACTAACACTAGAGAGAAGAAAAATGGAGACACAAAACAACTAGAAAAAAAAGAAAGATAACATGGCAGCAGTAAGTCCTCATATATCAACAATCACCTTAAATGTAAATGGAATGAACACGTCAGTTAAAAAGCAAAAAGTGGCTGATCGATTAAAAAACAAGACTTTATGCTGCTTTCAGAAAACTCATTTCAACTCCAAAGAAAAACACAGGGTCAAGGTGAAAGGGTGGAAGATGATACTTCAAGCAAAGAAAGCAGATATAGTCATGCTTTTACCAAAGTAGACTTCAGGCCAAAAATGGTAACAAGAAACAAAGGTGATTATATAATGATAAAGCGGTCAGTACATCAAGAAGATGTAACATTCACAAATATATAGAGTCCCAAAATTTGAGCACCAAAATATATTAAGCAAATACTAACAGATCTTGAAAGAGAAAGAAACAACAATGCAACAATACAATAATAGTAGAGGCTTCAGTACCTCCTTATGAGAAATGGATAGATCATCCAGAAAGAAAATCATCATAGCAACAATGGAATTGAGGCACACTTTATAACAAATGGACCTAACAGACATATATAGGACATTCCAACCAACAGCAGCAAAAAACACATTCTTCTTAAGTGCATTTGAAACATTCTCCAGGATAGACCATATGACAGACCTTGAAACTAATCTTAGCAAATTTAAGATGGAAATCATACCAACCACCTTCTCTGAAAGGTTTCTACTTTATAGAAACATATGCATATGTTAAGAAATTAGAAAGACTGCAAAGGTAACTTAAATTTACATCTTAAAGAACTAGAAAAAAAGGAACAAATTAAAACCAAATATAGCAGAAGGAAATAATAAAACTCAGAGCAGAAATAAAGATCAGAGAAACAATGGAAAAAATGAACAGAACTAAAAATTGGTTCTTTGAAAATATAAACAAAATTGACAAACCTTTAACTAAACGTAAGAAAAAAGAGAGGTTTCAAATAAATAAAATTAAAAATGATGGAGAAGACATTAGAACTGATACTACACAAATACAGATAATTATGAGACTACAATGAATAACTATATGCCAACAAATCATATACCTAGAAAAAATGGATGCATTTGCAGAAATACCCTACCAAGACTTAGAAAAAAATAGAAAATCTGAATAGACCAATGATGAGTCAAGAGATTGAGTCAGTAATTAAAATCTCCCAACAAAGAAAACTACAGGACCAAAGAGTTTCACTGGTGAATTATACCGAACATTTAAAGAAGAATTAACACCAATCCTCCTCAAAACTTTTCCAAAATATTGATTAAGAGGGAACACTTCCAAACTCAATCTATGAAGCCAGCATTACCTTGATACCAAAGCCAGATAAGGATATCACAAGAAAAACAACAATAACAACAACACGACAGACCAACATGCCTGATGAATATAGATGCAAAAATTCTCAAAATATTAGCAAACCAACTTCAAGAACACATCAAAAGAATCTTACACCATGACCAAGTGGGATTTCTCACTGGCATGCAAAGATAATTCAACTTATACACATAAAAATAAATAAATGTACTTCATCACATCACTAAAATAAAATAAAATCACATGATGATATCAATAGACACACATAAAAAGCATTCAGTAAAATACAATATCCTTTCATGATAAAAACCCTTAATATATAAGTTACAGAAGGAGCATACCTCAACATAAAAAAGGTCATATACAATAGATCCACTGCCAACATTACACTCAATGGAGAAAAATTGAAAATACTTCCTCTGAGATCAGGTAAAAGATAAGGGTTGCTCACTCTTATCATTCCTATTTAATATACATTGGAAGTCCTAGCTAGAGCAATTAGGCAAGTCAAGGAAAGAAAAGGATCCAAACCAGGAAAGAAGTAAAAATTTCATTATTTACTGACAATATGATCTTATAGATGGAAAAAATCCCAAAGAATCAATAAAAAAAACTGTTGGGGGGGCACCTGGGTGGCTCAGTGGATTAAAGCCTCTGCCTTTGGCTCAGGTCATGATCTCAGGGTTGTGGGATCGAGCCCTGCACCGGGCTCTCTGCTCAGCAGGGAGCCTGCTTTCCCCCCTCTCTCTGCCTGCCTCTGCCTACTTGTGATCTCTCTCTCTCTGTCAAATAAATAAATAAACTCTTTAAAAAAAACTATTGGGGGGTATGTAGGTGACTCAGTCAGTTATACAACAAACTCTTGATTTCTGCTTGGGTCATGATCTCAGGGTCATGGGATCAAGAGCCCTGTAGGGCATGCAGTCTGCTTGGGATTCTCTCTTTCCCTCTTCCTCTGCCCCTCTCCACACTGCTCACACACACTCTCTCTCCCTTTCTCTCTCAAAAACAAAACAAACAAACAAACCTGATGGAATTAATGATTTCAGTGAAGTGGCAGGTTATGAAATCAACTTACAGAAATCAGTGGCATCCCTTTACACTAATAATGGAACATGAAAAGGAAATTTAAAAAAAACAACAAACTATCCTATTCACAATAGCATCAAAAGCAATGAAATACTTAGAAATTACCCAAAGTGAAATATATCTACAATGAAAATTGTAAAACTTTGTTGAAAGAAACTGAGAAAGACACAAACAAATGGAAAGACATCCTGTGTTCATGGATTGAAGAATAAATATTTTTACCCAAAGCCATAAAATAGCTATGTAATACCCAAAGTCATGTACAGATTCAATGCACTCCCCATCAAATTACCTAAACATTCTTCACAGAAACAGAAGAAACAATTCTTAAAATTTGTGTGGAACTACAAAAGACCTTGAGTAGCCAAAGAATCCTGAGAAAGAAAACAAAATTGGAGAAATCACACTCTGATTTCAAAAATAATATGGTATTGGCACAAAAATAGTCACATAGACCAATGAAATAGAAGAGAAAGCACAGAAAAACATGCAGAACAATGGAAATGGACCCCTATCTCACATAGCTCACAAGAATTAACTCAAAATGGATCCAAGACCTGATTACCACAAAACTACTAGAAGGAAATATAGGGAAGAAACTCACTGATAACTGGTCTTGGCAATGATTCTTTTGGATATGAGGTCAAAAGCACAAAAGCAATAATCAACAAGTGGGACTACATCAAACTCAAAAGCTTCTGCACATCAAAGGAAACAGTCAACAAAATGAAACAGGGAGATGATTTTTGCAAACCATACGTTGGATAAGGGGTTAATACCCAAATATATAAAGTAAAAAAAACTTAATAACAAAAGAAAAAAAAACTTTGATTTAAAAATGAGCTAAATAGAGGCTTTTCCCAAGAGGACATCAAAATGGCTAATCACTAATCATCAGGAAAATGCAAATCAAAACTATAATAAGATGCCACTTCACTCCTGTTGGAATAGCTATCACCAAAAAGAAAAGAGATAATAGGTGCTGGCAAGGGTATGGTGAAAAGTACATTCACACTGTTGTTGGAAATGTAAATTAGCCCAATCACTATGGAAAATTATATGGAGGTTCCTCAAAAAGATAAAAAAATGATCCACCATATAATCCAATAATTATTCTTATTCATATATACCCAAAGGAAATGAAAACAGGATGTCAGTGAGATATATGCATATCCATGTTTATCGCCACATTATACAAAATAACCAAGATATGGAAACAACTTAATTGCTCCCAAAAGATGAATGGGTAAAAAATGTGGTATTACATGCAATGGGATGTTATTCAGCCATGAGAAAGGAAGATATTCTGCCATTTTCAAAAACATGGATGGGCCTTGAGCACATTATGCTAGAGTGAGAAAAGACAGACAGAAAAAGACAAGTACTATATGATATCGCTTAAGTGTGGGGTCTAAAAAAGTCAAACCTTGGGGAGCCTGGGTGACTCAAGTGGGTTAAAGCCTCTGCCTTAGGTTCAGGTCATGATCTCAGGGTCCTGGGATCAAGCCCCGCATCTGGCTCTCTGCTCAGCTGGGAGCCTGCTTCCCCCTACCCTCTCTGCCTGCCTCTCTGCCTGCTTGTGATTTCTCTCTCCCTGTCAAATAAATAAAATCTTTAAAAATAAACAAACAAACAAATAAATAAATAAGTCAAACCTGTAAAAAAAACAGAAAGCAAAACGGTAGCAGGGAACTGGGGTGTCAGGACAAGATTGATGGTGTTTAAGGATATAAACTTGTAATGAGTAGTAAATAAGCCATAGAGATATAATACACAGACTAATGAATATAATAGATAACACAGTACTATTATAATGTAATGTGATAAATATTTCTTCAAGGCAATCATATTACAATATATAAATGTATCAAAGTAACATGCTATGTACCTTAAATTTACAAATTATAACATGTCAAATTTACCAAATTAAAAAAAAAAAAACTGGGAAAAGCTAAAGGCATGGTAAAGAATTGGGAAAAATGACCCAATTTATGTCTTTATAACTGGCAAACAGTGCTTTTCACAAATCAACCACAGAGTTCTTTAGATACACTGAAATTCTCCACTCTTTATTACTTTTTAGCATGCTTCACTCTTTCACATTTCAAAGCCTTTATTTTCTGTCTGGATTTCCCTTTCTATGTTACCATCCTACTATTTATCCTTCAAGACCCTGATTAAATATTTCTGAGCATTCTTACCAGCTCTCTCAGATAAGAATCGATGAGTGTCTTTGAAGTAAATTTATTTTTGCCAGATTGCCTTTCTCTGTTTAGATATCTGCCTCACCAGATTAAATATCTCAAGGCTAAAAATCATGTCATTTTCATTTATATAGGCCTAATACCTAGCAGTGCTAAGTATATCACAGGTACTAACATACACTAAATAAGCAAATTAATTGGGTAAATTTGTAAACTTCCAGACAACCTTATTCTAGCGTAGGACATTAAACATTGTATTATATCCAGCAATTACAGGATCACCTAATATACATACATTTTGCTTTAATTCCCAATTTTATTAATTCAATGAAGAGTAATTAAATGTTTTTGCTAATATTATTAAAGTAAAAATTTAACTAAACTATTAGGTGTTTCAAATTTAAAAACTAACAACTGATTTCCATCAAAATAAGCAAAAAGAAAAGTGAATTTTTTTAATTTAGTAAAAATTGCATATAACATGTTTTAAAAAAGGAATGATTTTTAAATTTTTATCTAGGTCGTAATTTTCTCCGGGCATGATTCCATTTTAGATGAGATTTTTCAAACTTTAACTTGGACCAAAGGTGAACTTATTTGAGAGTTTGAACTAAATTGCTTTAGCCATTCTTGAGTTATGTGAAGGTGAGAGTACATTTTTCATGCACCTAACTAAAATAGTCTCCAACCTTTTCTACTTACGTAAGTCACAAATGACTAATGCTATATATTTTAAACTTGACAGTATTATTATATTTCTCAAAGAAATCTCTAAATTTAAAAGAAAATATCTAATCATTTTTAAGATGACAAAATTTTCCATTTATGATCCAAAAATTGCTAATAGAGGACTGTAGTTTAAAAGTAAAGAAAATACAATTAAGGTCAACTCAGATTTCTATCTAGATTAGATAGAAAAAGGATATAGGACAAATATCAAATTAGTGTAGCATTTCAGGGCAGAAATGTTAGGAAGCTAATGCACTTTAAAGTGCACTTTAAAATGTAAAAGTAATTTAACCTCAACCTTTTACAATCCAGCTGGAGGGAAAAGCAGCAATCTGAAATATGAATTCTATGCCCAGCACATCCTCTAGTGAGTTTTGATCACTTAAACTTTTAGCTCTTCTTTAAGCAGTGTGATGGGAAAAATATCCATTACCAAGTGGCGTAAAATAAATTTCATATTATATATCACATCACAAATTACTCTTTAAATCTGGCTAAGTCTTAATTAATTCCCTGAGCAAAAATGTTCAAATTTTAAGATGGAAGAATATAATATAATATAATATGTTATATTATTATATATTTACTGCTTAGAATGTTAAAGAAGAAAGATGTGGTATTGTTTTTTAACTTTACATTTATATCAATGTCATATTTTTATAACCATTTAAACTCCAGCTTCCTGAGAGATGGTTTTGGATCTCTGTTCACTGCCTTTGTAGTATCCACCAATTGATAATTTTGTCCTTTTTTTTTTTTTAAATATTTTATTTTATTTATTTGTCAGAGAGAGAGAGAACACAAGCAGGCAGAGAGGCAGGCAGAGGCAGAGAGAGAAGCAGGCTCCCCGCTGAGCAAGGAGCCCGATGCGGGCTCCTTGATTCCAGGACGCGGGATCATGACCTGAGCAGAAGGCAGCTGCTTAACCAACGGAGCCACCCAGGCGTCCCGATAATTCTGTCCTTTATATCAATGTACACAAGTCAGTAATTAAGTGAACAAATAGGGAAGGGACAAGAATTGCATCATTAAATTCTACAGACTATTATCTGTGGAGCATTACATATAATAGACAATAAGAAGCCCTCGAAGTGTTAAGCAACTTTGTAGTAGGGTTCAAGAAAGTATTATAAAGGGTTTATCTTGAGATGGCATACAGACTTCATTAGAAAGGTGATATAATGAAATCAGGGAGAGGTAACTAGAAAGCTTTACAACGAGAAATGCCTGACCTAGGTTCCTTTCAGGAATGGAAAAAGAAGGGATGGGAACCAGAGACATCTGCAGAACCCACTGACTCAGTAGGTAGAGAGAACAAATGGAGAGAATAGCATATAGAGAGAGTTTATTTGTAACCATTTAGAATTTGATGACAATGTGATAAACAGAGGAAAACATTTTAGGTTATTGAGAACATGAGAGGGAATCTTCAGTTTGAGGAGGAGAATGCAAGTGCATTTTTAGGAGCTGTCAACATAGTGTTGATGTTTGATAAAATATGAAATATATAAAGCAAATGTTCTTTGACATAATTTCTTACACCCCAATAGTTCATTAATAAAAACTTATTTCAAAGGCACAATTGTTTATTAGCAATGCCCTTCCTGTATTGAATTAAACTGAGAATAACTGGTATAGAGGTCATTTATTCCCTTATACCATACATCATACCATATACTTTTCTATAAAACTATAAATATTTGTCAATATAAGTTTTATTTTGCAGATGAACTTCCCTAGAATTTTGCTTATTTTCCTAGCCAGTTAAAAATCACTATCATTTAAGAGAGGAGAATCAAGTTTTCTCTTGTCTTCTTTAGGCACGAAAAACATGTGCTTTTTTAAAAAGATAAAAGTGTTGGGCGCCTGGATGGCTCAGTGGGTTAAAGCCTCTGCCTTCAGCTCAGGTCATGATCTCAGGGTCCTGTGATGGAGTCCTGCATAGGGCTTTCTGTTCAGCAGGGAGCCTGCTTCCCCCTCTCTCTCTGCCTGCTTGTGATCTCTCTCTCACTGTCAAATAAATAAATAAAATCTTAAAAAAAAAAAGAGAAAAGGCAAGTCAAGAACAACTAGACCTAATAATCCCATTATCCATAATTCATGATTACAACCTGGGCAAAATTGACTCTGAACACTTATAAAAGTAAGATTAACTTTAGGATCCCTAGAATTCTTTTTATTCCCTATCATTTGTAAAGGAAAATTTTGGAATATTCTAAAACCTCTTTCTCCAACAGCCTTGTAGTGATCATGGGTGAAAATACATAAATCCACCAGAACCTTGTTTCCATCTCAGGTTCAATGAGTTTTCTTAAATTCCAATGAATGGGTTATTGTATTTTATCTCAGTTCTATTAAGTAATCTGTTCTTTTCTACCCTGTGATTTGGTTTCTTCTTTAACAACCAATTTCTTTAAAAAGAGTAAAGAAATTCTGGCTTATTTCTCCTCTTTCTCAAATTATTTTTTTCCTCTACTAGAGCTTGTTTCTGAGCCCTTTATCTGTTTCATTAATAAAGTTAACATTTATAGCACTTAATATATGTGAGGCAATGTTCTAAGCACCTTAAATATATTAACTTTATAATCTTCATGACAACCATATCACATAAGTTCTATTATCATCTCTTTTTTACAGATGATTAAACTGATAGAGAAGATAGTTAACTGGAGCAAGATCATTCAATCAATAGTTGGTGGAATTGGGACACCAGCCTATGGGCCCGTGACTCTGGAATCAGAGATTGTCACTGCTTTGTGCTCTCCTGGCTTCTTCTGACATTATGTGACATGTGGAAACAGGGAATATGTTCACATAAGTAGAGAAGAGGGAAATGACAGGATCTCTCTCAAGTATTTAATTCTATCTCCAGAAATGTAGTAAAAGAAATTGAGAAAAGCATGTGATGTCTTACAATGGCTGGTTCTCATCTGTTGACAGACAGGTAGATAGATCAATTTCAAAACAACAAGGGAGACGTAGAATGTAAAATTATTTTTCTGTAATTTAAATTAATAAACTATTTAGCATTTTCTTTTTAAACAAATAAGGATACTAAAAAGATCTGTGGTTCCCAGTGGTTATGGGGAGCAAGAGAGAAGGGGTAAACAGGCAAAACACACAGAATTTTTAGAGCAGTGAAAATACTTGTATGATACCATAGTAATGGATAGATACTGTTACACGTATATCCAAACCCATAGAATGCATGACACAAGAACAAAGTATAAGGCAAACTCTGGACTTTGGTCATTATGATGTGTCAGTGTATGTTCATCGACTCTAACAAAATTATCACTCTGGTGGGGGATTCTGGTGATGGGGGAGGTGATGCATGTGTGATTGCAGGGAGTATATGAGAAGTCTCTGACTTCCCTTTAATTTTATTGAAACCTAAAATTTCTCTACAAAATAAATTCCTAGTTAAACACAAAACAAACTACCCAACCCCAGCTAGCTCATAAACCATGCGCATAGATTCCAACAAATTCTTGCTATACCTTCCATAGCTGTTCTCAAAAGTAAGAAAAATAATCCCAGTTTTTCTTTGCATTCATATAGTAATGATTAATAAAAATATAATTAACAAAAACGTTGAATTCGTATTCACCCCCTAAATGAGAGAAAACAATTCTCCCTATAGAAGGGTTGTCAGATTCACCGTGAAACATGTTCCACAGAGAGTCCATCTGTACATAGTTTCAGGAGACAATTTTTCCTTTCTAACCATCTTTATAACTGGCAGCTGGTATTTCACAAATTCAAGAAAACAAATATTTGTTGAGTGTCACCATGTACAAGGCTGCACGTGTTCTAGGCTTAGTGTGGCAGGAGTTTCTGCCAAAGAGTTTTACAGTTAGTTACACCGATGAGATTTCCTCGATGAGTGGTGCTGTGATCTTGATGATTTGGAGAACAGGAAGTGGAAGACAAAGAATTATTACAAAAGAGCCACTGTGGGTTCTTATTAAAAATAAGCACTTCCAAAAAAGGGTTTTGAGTTTTCTTCCTGCTTATAAGAAAAGCTGTTACTCTGCTACTCAGAGGCAGGAGAACTATGAGGATGTTGAAAGATAAAGGCCTATCGGGGATTCCTGCAAAACTTTTCAAAGCTGTCTCAGCATCCAGGCTATCGTTGCAAGCACTCACCTAATTTTAGCAACGTGAAACTCTGGGGTTGCTGCTGTTTCTGATTGCTACAACATCATCAATTCTGCTCATGCTGAGCTGGGTTCATTTAATTCCAATTAGCATTTATTGAGCTCCTATCTTGTACTGAGCTCCAGGTGGAGAGATCAGAAGATAAATAAGCTACTCTGGGAATATAATAAGTGCTCAATAACTATATGTTAAATACTTATAGCTCAGACTTTATAGCACTTTTACATGCTAGGCATTGTTTTAAGAGCTTTTCAAATATTAACTCATTCGATCCTCACAACAACTCTAGAGATGGTGAACCTAAGAGAGGGGAGAAATTGAGTGTTTGAATCTGTCCAATTTGTTTAGGTGTCATGACTAATGATCAACTGGGATTTGTACCCAGGTATTGTGATTCCAAAATTCATTAAGGAGTGAGTGGTTTAATGAATGAAGGTACACATTTTTTAAAAGATTTGTTTATTTATTTTTAGAGAGAAAGAGTGTGCATGGTGAGGAGGGGTAAAAGGAGAGGGAGAGAGAGAATCTCAAGCAGATGCTCTTTATCCCACAATCCATGAGATCATAACGTGAGTGAAAATCAAGAGTCAGACGCTTAACTGACTGATTCACCCAGGCACCCTGAATGTATACATATTTTAAATGACTAAATTGAAAGGTACTGATAGGGAAGCCTTTGGGACGTGAGTAAACTAAACATTTCTAGATAGTATGGGAGAAAATTCCAGTAAGAAAGAAAACTACGAGCAATGAGATTGGTTCTTTAACCCTAGGTATTTACTAATAGAAATCTTGGTAGGTCATGAGCAAACGAAACTGACAAACCAACAAAAATAATTTCTGACCAGAATACCCTCTGACTCAGCAGTGGCACAACTAGGTATTTACCCAAAGGATAGAAAAATACTGATTTGAAGGGATACATGCTTCCCAATGTTTATAGCAGCATTACCAACAACAGCCAAATTATGGAAAGAGCCAAAATGTCCATCAACTAATGAATGGATAAAGAAGATGTGATATTTATACATATTTGGGGTGTGTGTGTGCACGTGTGCGCACTGAGGAATATTAGTAGGCCATAAAAAAGAATGGAATCTTGCTATTTGCAAAAATGTGGGTAGAGCTAGAGAGTTTTGTGCTGAATGAAATATGTCAGACAAAGACAAATACCACATGACTTCACTCATATGTGGAATTAAAAAAATAGGACAAATGAACATGGGGGGAGAGTAAGAAAGGCCAACCATAAAATAGACTTTTAACTATACAGAATAAACTGAGGGGTGCTGGAGGGAAGGTAAGTGGGAGGACAGGTCAATTGGTGACGGGCATTAAGGAGGATACTTGCGATGAGCACTGGTTATTGTATGAAGCGATGAGGTACTGAATTCTACATCTGAAACCAATATGATAGTGTATTTTCACTAGTTAAAATTTATTTATTTATTAATTTTAAGATTTTATTTATTTGACAGAGAGAGAGATCACAATTAGGCAGAGAGAGAGGAGGAAGCAGACTCCCAGCTGAGCAGAGAACCCAGCTGCGGGGCTTGATCCCAGGACCTTGAGATCATGACCTGAGCCAAAGGCAGAGGCTTTAACCCACTGAGCCACCCAGGTGCTGCTTCACCAGTTAAAATTTAAATAAAAACTTGAAACTACAACAGAAAAAATCCTGATCAGGTTTCTGTATACTTCTCAAGGTCAATATGCTTCTGAAGAAATCAGTAACTACTTGCATTTTAGTCTGGAACTGAGGGTTGTCAAAATCAAAAAAGCTTCAAATGGTTGGTTAGTTACATTATTCCACAAATTATGATGTCATTGAGTCCACTCTCCCATTCTGACTTCATCATTATTTTTACCCTGATGCTTGGCATCTTCTCTTCTACAACTCTAACAAACAGTGCATGCAGGTCTATCACATTATAATTGTGTTATAATTTGGAAAACATCCTACCTGTTTTCTAATTATTCTCCATATTATGAATAAAACTGACATTTCAATTAACATAGTATAAATTGCCATTGGTTTCTAATTGCTAATGGAAAACATTCTCTATATTCACAATGGACATATTTTATAAAGGCATCAACACTTTTGTTCTTTCTTTCCTTTCTTGTTTCTTACTTTCCTAAAGTTTGCTTTACTAATGTTGTTAAGTTATGAAGGTGATGAATGCTATCCAAGTTTTTTTCTCTGTGGTGGCACATATATCTGGAATATATATTTTGTATCTGACTTTTAGCAAATCTGTTTCATAGGGAAATGTGTGAATATAAAAGGATTTAGAAAGCAGCAGCCTGCAGACAAAACAGTAAAAAATATCTAGTGGAAAAAAGACAGTCTCTTCAGTAAATGGTGCTGAGAAAATTGGACAGCTATATGTAGAAGAATGAAACTTGACCATTCTCTTACACCATACACGAAGATAAACTCGAAATGGATAAAAGACCTCAATGTCAGGCAGGAATCTATCAAAACCCTACAGAAGAACATAGGCAGTAACCTCTATGACATCAGCCACAGCAACTTCTTTCAGGACATGTCTCCAAAGGCAAAGGAAACAAAAGCAAAAATGAACTTTTGGGACTTCATCAAGATCAAAACCTGCATTTATTGAGCTGCACTCAAATGTTTCTGCACAGTGAAGGAAACAGTCAACAAAACAAACAGGCAACCCACAGAATGGGAGAAGATATTTGCAAATGAAACTACAGAGAAAGGTCTGATATCTAAGATCTATAAAGAACTCCTCAAACTCAACACTCACAAAACAGACAATCACATCAAAAAATGGGCAGAAAACATGAACAGACACTTCTCCAAAGAAGACATACAAATGGCTAACAGACACATGAAAAAATGTTCATCTTTAGCCATCAGGGAAATTTAGATCAAAACCACACTTAGATACCACCTTACACTAGTTAGAATGGCCAAAATCAACAAGACAGTAAACAACAAATGTTGGACAGGATATGGAGGAATGGGAACCCTCTTACATTGTTGGAGGGAATGCAAGTTGGTGCAGCCACTTTGGAAAACAGTGTGGAGATTAAAAATAGAGCTACCCCTGACCTTGCAATTGCACTACTGGGTATTTACCCCAAAGAAGCAGATGCAGTACAAAGAAGGGCCACATGTACCCCAAGGTTCATAGCAGCAATGGCCACAATCACCAAACTGTGGAAAGAACCAAAATGCCCTTCAACAGGTAAGTGGATAAGGAAGATGTGGTACATCTATACAATGGAATATTATGCCTCCATCAGAAAGGATGAATATCCAACTTTTGTATCAACGTGGATGAGACTAGAAGAGATTATGCAGAGTGAAATAAGTCAAGTGGAGAGAGTCAATTATCTTATGGTCTCACGTGTGGAGCATAAGGAAAATCATGGAGGGCATTGTGAGAAGGAAGGGATGGGTGAATGGGGAAGTCAGAGGGAGCAATAAACCATGAGAAACTGTGGACTCTGAGTAACAAACTGAGGATTTTGGAGGGAAGGGGGCAGGGGGTTGGACGAGCCCGGTGGTGGGTGTTGAGGAGGACACGTATTGCATGGAGCACTGGGTGTGGTGCATGAACAACTAATCTTGTAACACTGAAAAGATAAAATAAACATATTTGGGGAAAAAAAAAAGAAAAGAAAGCAGCAGCCTGCAATAGGAGACTATTTTTTAAATTATCTAGGAATTCTCTGGAAATCCATTCCTTTCCCAATCTATGTCTTAAATTCTGTCACTTTTATAATACTGGAAGCTAAAATGGTATCAAATGTTGAGGTTTGGTCATCAGAGAGAAAGAGTCTGTTTTTATATACTATAAAATAAAGGACTTAAAATATTTTCTTCTAGATCTTATTCTTAAGCTATTAGATTTTTTCACTAGTTCTTATAATAATTATTGAATAATTTATATTGGTTATTAATTACAAAATTGTTAAATCTTAAAAATGTTTAATTACTGAGAAATAGTTCCTAGAGTTGCTACATATATTGTTTAAAATGTCCACTTGCCAGGGTGTTTGGGTGGCTCAGTGGTTAAAGCCTCTGCCTTCGGCTCAGGTCATGATCTCAGGGTCCTGGGATCAAGCCCCACATTGGTCTCTCTGCTCAGTGGGGAGCCTGCTTCTCCCTCTCTCTCTGCCTGCCTCTCTGCCTACTTGTGATCTCTCTCTGTCAAATAAATAAATAAAATCTTTTAAAAAAATTTAAAAATTGAAATGTCCACTTGCCAACAAAAAATTACGAAGCTTGCATAAAAATAAGAAAGTATGACCCATATCCTGGAAAAGAAGCAGGAATACAAATTGCTTGTGAGAGAAACCAGATGTCAGACTCAACAGAAAAAGACTTCAAAATAGCCATTATAAATCTTACCGAACTCAAAAAAGAATGATAAAAAGAGTAAAGGAAAGACAATGTCACATCAGACAATCTCAATAAAAATGGAAGTTATTAAGTTATTGGAAATTCTAGAATTAAAACATACAATAAGTGAAATTAGAAAAAAAGTTACTGGAAGGGTTCAACTATAAATTTGAACTGGCAGATGTAAGAAATGGCAGACCTAAAGATAGATCAAAAAAGAATATGGAGGGATGCCTGCATAACTCAGTCAGTTAAGTGTCTGCCTTCAGTTCAGGTCATGATCACAAGGTCCTGGGATCGAGTCCCACATCGGGCTCCTTGCTCAGCAGTGGG
Source organism: Nasua narica (assembly GCA_028533885.1). Lineage (NCBI taxonomy): Eukaryota > Metazoa > Chordata > Mammalia > Carnivora > Procyonidae > Nasua > Nasua narica. The sequence goes on from CM052814.1 coordinate 17,668,503, forward strand.
CATGCTTCTGCCTCTGCCTGCTGTTCTCCCTGCTTATACTCGCTCTCTTGCTCTCTCTCTCTCTGACAAATAAATAAAATCTGAAAAAAAATAAATAAAGATAATGCAAGCTGAGAAAAAATAATTAAAAAAAAAAGAGCCTCAGAGAAATGTGGGGCATTTTAAGTGTATCGACATATGCATTCTGGGGACACCAGAAGGAGAGAGAGAAAAGAGCAGGGGAAAAAAAAAGTTTGTAGAAATAATGGCAATAACTTCTTAAGTTTATTGAAAAACAACTTAAACATCCAGGAAGATCAACGAACTCTGAATAAAATAAACACAGAGATCCACAAGTTGACACATCATAATAAAAGTATTTACAGCGAAAGACAAGGAGAATTCTATAGTTATAAATGCATATATTAAGAAGGAAAATGGGGCATCTGGGTAGTGCAGTTAGTTAAGCATCAGGCTCTTAGTTTCAGCTCAGGTCTTGATCTCAGGGTCATGAGATCAAGCCCCCATCAGGCTCTGCACAGAGTCTGCTTGAGATTCTCTCTCTACCTCTCTCCCTAACCCCCGCATTCTCTCTCTCCCTGTCAAATGAATAAATAAATATTTAAGAAAAAAGAAAGAAAACACAGAAAAAGGAAGAACTAAACTTAAATGAAACAAAAGGTAGGAAATAATAAATATCGAAGAGAAGAGTAATGAAATAATTTAAAAATCAATTGAGAAAAATCAATAAAATAAAAAGCTGGTTCTTTGAAAAAAAAATCAACAAAATTGACAAACATTTAGTTCGGTTGACCAAGATAAAAAGAGAGAAGAATCTAGTAACTAGAATCAAAAATAAACAAGGAGAAATTATTATTAATCTTACAGAAATTTAAAAAAAAATAGTAAAGGATCACTACGAACAATTATGCACCAAGTTAGATAATTCAGAGAAACGGAAACATTCTTAGAGAAACACAAACTACTAAATAAACTAACTCACGAAGAAATAGAGAATCTGAATAAAACTATAACAAGTGAAGAAAATAAAGTAGTAATGAAAAACTACCCACCCAGAAAAGCTCAGGTCCGAAAACCTCCACCAATGAATTCTACCAAACATTTAAAGAAAAATCAATATCTATGACTCGCAAACTCTTCCACAAAGTAGAGGAGGAAGGAACATTTTTCAACTCTTTTTATAAGGCCAGTATTAGCCTGATATCAAAACCATAGACATAACAAGGAAACTACAGACTAATATCTTCTATAATTATGGGTGTAAAAATCCTCAACAAAATTCTAGCACCTCAAACCCAGCATTAAAAAGAAATATACATCATGGCAGGTGGAATTTATTCCAAGAATGCAAGTTTGATTTAAAATCTGAAATATCAATTAATTTATCTTTTCAGTAAGATAAAAAATAAAAAGCATATAGTTATTTCAATAAACATTGAAAATGCATGTGAAAAAATCATCAACTTTTCATTATAAAAACACTCATCAAACTGAGAACTGAAAGGAACTTTTTCCACATGTCAAAAACTTCTATGAAAAACTCATGGCTAACATACTTAACAGTGAAAGAAAGGATGCTTTCTTGTTTAAATCAGGAACAAAATAGAGTTCCACCTCTATCCAGCATTATGAGAGGTCCTGCGCTAGGGTGATCAAACAAGAAAAATAAGTAAAAATCATATCAATTGGATAGGAAAAAGTAAAATTATCTCTGTTTGCTGAGGACATGATCTATGTATAAAAAAATACTATAAAACCCACTAGCAAGTAAACTAATTAACAAATTTAGCCAAGTTTCAACAAAATCAATTAAAAACTCCATGTTTGCTGTACATTTGCTGTAATGGTTAATTTTATATGTCACTTTGACTGGGATGTGTGGTGCACAGATATGTGCCTGAGCATTATTTCTGGGTTTGTCTGTTTAGGGTGTCTTCAGATAAGATTATCATCTGAGTTAGCTGACTGGGTAGCAAACATTGTTCTCCCCAGTGAAAATATGTATTGCTCAATCCATAGTGGGCCTGAATAGGTAAAAAAAAAAAAAAAAAAAAAACAGCAAAAACAAAAATTTGCTCTCTTCTTGGCTTCTATAAGCAGGTATATAAGTCTTCTGCACTTACATCATCAGCTTCCTTGGTACATGAAACTTTGAACTGACTGGGGCTTACGTCATTGGACCCCTGGTTCTCAGGCCTTCAGGTTTTGACTGGAACTGTTAGGTAGCCGCTAGACAAGAACAGTGGAAGGAATGGCTGGAGGAATGACCCAGTGGTCAACAAAACCAGCCAACATCCTCCACTGAAGGATGATGTAGCCTAGAGGCACTCTCCCTAAGGAAAAACGAGCACAATCCAGAGAGAAGTTGTCCTCACCTTGACCTTTAGGTTGCTATACAGCCACTAACATAAGTTAGCATTACGGTTATAGCCGCACCCTCCAGGGAAAGATCGCCAAGACAGTTCCGGTACAAACCTTGTAGGGTCAAAAACTCCCCCTCTCAATCTGCAGAAGGAGTCCCCTCAATGATTAGAAGCAGCCTCCATTAGAGACCATCATGTCCATGACACAAGACCTGCTCACATAAAAGGAAAAGACCCCTGAAGTCCCAGGCCAGTTGTCACCTCTAGGCCTGCCCTCTCCCACCTCGAATGTACTGTTGTTTTAATAAAATCGTCCTCTGCTTTCATTTGGGGCATGGATCTCTAATTCTTTGTTGCCTTGGTGCCAAGAGCCCAGACTCAACACTGTTTTCACTGACAGAACTACACCAGCAGAGGTAAGATTGTCACTCTCGGGCTCCATACTCCACTGATTCTTTATAATCTATTTCTCTCTCTCTCCTCTCCATCTCTTTCTAAAATCTCTTATTGGTTCTGTTTCTCTGGAGAACCCAGACAATACATTTGGTATCAACAATCCAAAAATGAAATTAGAAAAAAATTCCATTCATGGTAGCATCAAAAAGAAAAAAATAATCTTAGGAATAAATATAATAGAAGAAGTTAAAAAATGTATTTGAAAATTACAAAATGCTTTTGAAATAAACTAAAGGTCCAAATAAATGAAAAAGCATGTGCATGTACATGTACATACTGAAAGACTTAACACTGATCACATGATATTCATCCCCAAACTAATCTACAGCATCAAAGAAATCCCTATCAGGATCCCACATTATTTTTTTTGGCAGAAATTGCTAAACCTCTTTTAAAATTCATATAAAATTGTAAGGGACCCAGAAGAATGAAATCAATTTCAAAGAAGGAGAACTAAGTAGGGGCACTCCTGCTTCTTTATATCAAAAATTACCACTAAAACAATAGTAATCAAAACATTGCGATATTGCACAGGACAAACATAAAGTTTAATAAAATAGGATCAAAAGGCTTTAAATAAATCTATACATCTGTAGTCAACTAATTTTTGACAAGGATTCCAAAAGCAGTAAATGGGGGAAAGAATAGTCTTTTCAAACACCAATGCCGGGACAACTGGAAAGCCACATGGAAAAGAATGAAACTGGATTCTTCCCTCAGAAAAAGGAATAAAGTTTTAATACTTTGGATTTGGTAAAGGAATTTTAGATATAATATCAGAAGCTGAAGCTACAAGGGAAAACAAAATAGAAATTGGACTTTCTCAAAATTAAAAACTTTTGTTTTTCATCAAGAAAGTGAAAATGCCACCCAGAGAAAAGGAGAAAACATTTGCAAGTTACATATCTAATAAGGGAACTGGATCTAGAATACACAGAAAACTGTTATAATTCAATGATAAAAAAGACAAAATCAAATTAGGAAGAGAATGAAGGATCTGAATAGATATTTCTACAAGGAAAATGTACAAGTGACCAATTGACATATGAAAAATGTTCAGTGATGTCATTAGGCAAATGCAAAACAAAACCATAATGAGATACCATGGCATACCCACTAGCATGTGTAGATCAAAGTCAGATCATAACCATTGTTTGTCATAGAGAAATCAGAGTCCTTCGATGTTTTAGTGGGAATATAAAATTGTGCAGCAGTTTTGGAAACAGTATGAAAATTCCTCAAATAATTAAACACAGTTACCATATGACCCAACAATTACATTTCTAGGTATATATCAAAGAGAAATGAAAACATATGTCCACACAAAAAGTTATACACAAATGGTGATAGCAGCATTATTCATCATAGCCAAAAAGTAGAAACAACTCAAATGTCTATCAACAGATGAATTTTGAATAAAGCATGTGTTACATCCATAGAATGAAATATTCTTCATCCATAAAAAGGGAAAAATGTTGATTCATGCAATAATTTGGATGAACCTTAAAAACATTATGACATGTGAAGACGGGCAGACCCAAAAGTCTAAGTACTACATGATACTATTCATATGAAAACCCAGAATAGTGAACTTTATAGAGATAGAAAATAGAATAGTGTTTAGAGAGAGCTGGGTGTACATAGGTAGAGCAGAAGGGGGTTGTAGCTAAAGCATCTTGGGTTTTTTTTTTTTTTGGTAAGATGATGAAAATGTTTTAAATTTCTCTGTGGTGACGATTGTGCACATCAGTGAACATACTAAAAAACACTGGATTGGACACTTTAAGTATATTATATGGTATATGAATTATATCTCAATAAGGTTGTTTTTAAAATGAACATTAAATTTACATAAGATCATACCACCTAGTGTTATGTAGTTGTCTCTTCTTAGTGTAGCATACTAAATTGGGAAGAAGTTCAAGGAACACTTATAGCCTCTATTTGTTGAATGTCACTGTATTTTAATATCATTCACTTCTTCTTTGAAGAACAAAAATAAAGAACAAAAATTAAGAAATAAAATCAAAGTTCTCTTTGTGCATTTATTCAACGAAATATTTGAACTAGACATGAAGATTCTTTTCCTTTTGTACTTAGTTATAAAATGTACTTTAATTTTTGGAGGAATATTCCTATGTACACACTGATGTTTATTTCAGTTTTATTTATTTATTTATTTATTTATTTATTTATTTATTTATTTATTTATTTTTATTTTAGTTTTCTAGGGCAGTTGGAATTTTGTAGGTCAGGTTCATTTGGTTGGTTGCCGGGAAACTGGGATCTGGGAGAGTAACAGCATTTCAGAGCTCTCTCAATGAATACTGCCAAACACACACACACACACACACACACACACACACACACACTCATGTGGGATAACACACATACACATACACAAATACAACTAAGGGACAGGGAATATAGGGATCACAAATAAATGCAGCCTCCAGGTGACTTTTAAGTTTATCTTTAGTTTCTCTGCTGAAATTTGCCAGAGTGACCAGACTACACATGAATGGTGCAGCCAAAATGGGCTTAGTGAAATAAAAGAGCCCTTTCCTAGTGGTATCACTTGACATTTGCTCCTTTTATACTCCTTTGGAAACTATAAGTTGAATTTATATGTGGGAAGAAATAGAGCTCAAGAGTTTATTGATTTAAAGTATTGCTTGTGAGAGTCTTTGTTCCAGATCATTGTTTCTAATAAACCAGTTTGGAGTTCCACTTGAAAGACATGACCTCTGACACAATGCTATTGACTTTTGCCTCCAATCTCTACATAAAGGTTAAATGATAAAAAAGATTTGCATAAATTTAGTGATCTAATATGGATAGTTTTATTGAAACAAAACAAAAGAAAGCAAAATCAAAACGCCTTGTTTTCCTGGATGAAGGCAGTGTGATAGTAATCAACATTTATTATGTTTTTAATTTATTTTTATTTATTTATTTTTTAAACATTTTATTTATTTATTTGACAGAGAGAGAGAGATCACAAGTTGGCAGAGAGGCAGGCAGAGAGAGAGGGGGAGACAGGCTCCCTGCTGAGCAGAGAGCCTGATGCAGGGACCCTGCATCCAGGACCCTGAGATCATGACCTGAGTCAAAGGCAGAGGCTTTAAGTCACTGAGCCACCCAGGCACTCCAGCATTTATTATGTTTTTAAAAATGGTCATCTAATTGCTTTTCATGGAAGGGATAATGTACTATGTAATAATAGGGACTTATTTAGATGATAATATAATGATAAGAAAAGTGGTCACATTATATATAGAGGATTACTCTGAGAACTTTGAGGCCCTGGTCATATTCAATCTAAGGAAGATGTCGTAGAACTTTTAAAGGAGAAAGTGTATTTTACTTTGTCGAATGTTTCCTTGACAAGAATTTTGTTAGGGTAATTCTGATGCCCTTTCATAGCCCATCTCCCTCCAATATTCAATATCTCCCATGAGAGATAAAAGAGTGAGATTGCACATGCTCAATTCTGCTCTTTCTGAAATACCACTTGGGTAGATTCACCAGAGAAGGTATAATCTTATCTTTTTTCACAGATTATGCTGATGGGAGCAGGTTCTGCCTTGAGGGAGAGTGCTAGTTACTTGTTTAATTGGGAGAGAATAGGTTGGAAGCCTATTGTGACTGCTTCTTTAAAATGATGACTTGAGGGCCCCTGGGTGGCGAAGTTGGTTGAGCGACTGCCTTCAGCTCAGGTCATGATCCTGGAGTCCCGGGATTGAGTCCCACATCGGGCTCCCAGCTCCATGGGGAGTCCGCTTCTCACTCTGACCTTCTCCCTTCTCATGCTCTCTCTCTCACTCTCTCTCTTTCCTAATAAATAAATAAATAAAATCTTTAAAAAAAAATAAAATGATGACTTGAAATAAGGCTTATATTTCAACTTCAGTCTTGGTGATTTCTATAAGTACTTCTTAACTGCTTCTAAAGTTTCTAAGGGAGAAGAAAGGTATATAATACTGGAGCCCATGTACTTCACCAGGAAGTAATGCTAGAAAGGTAATGGAGTACATAATAAAAAATTGAAGTGTCTTAGTATCTCTAGGAAGTCTCTATGACATTATATGACAGAGAAGCTAATGTAATACAATATGGTGTTTTGAACAACAAATTTGTATCTATCTATCTATATACACACACTTATCATGGGACAGAGGGAAATACAGTGAAATAGCAAAAGCTAAAGGGAAGGACTTGCAATTCTATTTAGAAAAGCACAAGAGACTATCATTCTTAACCTAAGAGTGAAAGTAAGTCAGATAAACTCAAATTCAAAGTTTTTGTTTAACTCTAAAAGAACAGTGGATACTGTAAATGAACTGAATCCAGAATGATTAGCTCTTTCTGAGAGAAAAGGGAGATGTGGGTGCTGTCCTCAGATGCAGCAGAGAAGGAAGAGGATAAATCTGCAATTGATAAGATAAAGAGAAGCTAGACAAAAATGTTTAAAGGCTGTGCTTGTGATATGATGGATTAAAATACCAGAAATGGCTGACACCACCCAGTGAAATGGTCCTGAGTCTTCACTAAGTACACTGGGATGGTATATAGGTGGCTTGATGCAAAGCAGCAAAGCTGAGAGAGATCTCTCTGAAGCATACAGGCTTTCCCCAAGGATAAGGCTGTGGCAGCCAACAGTCTGAGCAGAATAACAGAACTGAGAGAAACCCTCCAAGGTTTTGTTTTTCACCAAGTACAGGGCAAAAAAATGGGAAGAGCTGATAATGATGTTTCTGAGGTATTCCAGGCTTTGAGCAAGTACCAGGCATTGAATTTCTAAATGCCAGGGTTAGGACAGGGATGGGACAGGAAGGAAAAAAATCATCTTCCAGTATGTAGAAAGCCAGGACAAGACTGGTGTGTAACGATAATTCTGCAGGATTCCAAGAGATACATAGTCAAATCTTAGAGCAAAAAAATTCTCCATGATTCAAAAAGCTGGTAGTTGGGTTGAAAAGAATGTTGTCATCTGAATCTCACTCTTGGCCAGATCCTAAACTCTTCTAAATGTAAAGAACTGATGCTGTCTTCAGACTAGACTATTTTAAAAGCCAGATGTAAGTAGATCAAGTTAAGTTTTCAAGAAAGCACAGGTCTATCCCAATTCCAAATTAGTCTGATTCAGCCACACATAATAGAAGCCTATTGGAGGAAGAAATAAGTATGCTTATTTTTACAGGAAATATTTACTTTAATGTTTTCTGTATTTTTGTGGTTCTTTTCTGTTTTTACACACAATGGTATTTAATGATATTTAAAAAGGTAAGAAATGTAAGCCTGAGGGGCAAGGCAGGAAATAGTCGATGGAAGAAACCTCAGAAATGAATGAGAAGTTGAAATCCCCAGCCAGGAATTTTACAATAATAATGACTATGCTAAAATAGCTAGTAGAAAAGTTATACCCAATATACAAAATCAAGTAGCGAATTTCAGCAAAGAGAAACTATAAAAAATAAACAAATATAAGTGGTAGAAATGAAAAATATTATTTCATAAATGAAAAAATTATTTGATTGGCTTTATATTAGGTTAAACAATTAATGAAAAAATGAATAAACCCAAAAAAAAGTTATTAGAATTTAATCAAACTAAGGAACACAGAAAAAAAGGATGGTGATGTGAAACAGTACAAGATTGTAAGGAAAATATCAAACAGTCTAGCCTCAGAGTCCCAGAGAAGTCCCAGAAGATGAAAAAAAAACACATCAAGGTATATTATAGTCAATCTTTTGAAAGTCCAAACTAAAGGAAAATCTTAAAATTTGCCAGAGAAAATGAAGCATTGCATTCAAGATAAAATTGCAATAATGATGGCTAACTACTCATCAGGGAAAAATGGAAGGCAGACGACAGTAGTATGATTGAGCACCAGAGACACAAAAAGAGAGAGGACAGTCTGAGGGAACGACATATACGTATATGTATGGGTATACACATAGATTGTGTGTATGTGTGTATTTAAAGTAGAATAATGAAAATACTAAAATAAAAATAATTAGTTTTTAAGTAATTTTTTTTGGTTTCAGTATAGAGGACTTTTAAATCTTCTATCAATTTTAATTTCAACTCTTTTTTTTTTTTACAGATTTTATTTATTTATTTGAGAGAGAGAATGAGAAAGAGCGAGCATGAAAAGGGGAGAGTTAAAGGGAGAAGCAGACTCCCCGCTGAACAGGGAGCGCACCAGGGGACTTGATCCTTGATCCTTAAGTGAGCCAAAGGCTGTCACTTAACCAACTGAGCCACCCAAGTGCCCTTTAATTTCAACTTCTGATTGTCTGTTGCTAGTAAATAGAAATATACCTGGTTTAATAAAGTAATCATGCACGCACTATAACTGGTAGCCCCTTTCTTTTCTGGTAACTTTTAAAAAGATTTCATCGGATTTTCTACAGAAACTCATGTTTTCTGTGAATAAAGAAAGTTTAATTCTTTTAAAATCTGAATGTTTGATTTCTTTTTATGGCTTGATTGCATTGGTGGGAACCTATACTCTAATATTTACTACTAGCATGTTCCATATTATTATTAACAGAATGTTTATATTATTCTACTACAATAAAAGTAGTAATAGCCGAAATTCTTGCTTTGTTTCTGAACTTAAGGAGAAAGCATTTACTCTTTCACTATTGAGTATCATCTCAGCTATATAAAGTTTTTTCATATATGCTTTTTATCAAGTGGAGGAAGTTCCTTTCTCTTTACAGTTTTCTAGGAGTTGTGTGTATGTTTTCCTAAAGGTGTTTCTGCATCCTTTGAGGAGATTCTATCAAATGCTATCTTATCTATCCATCACCCATCTCTATATTTATCTTGGTTTTGCTTTGTTTTGTTTTGTTTGTTTTTGTTTAAAGATTTTCTTTATTTATTTGACAGACAGAGATCACAAGTAGGCAGAGAGGCAGGCAGAGGGAGAGGGGGAAGCAGGCTCCCCACTGAGCAGAAAGCTCCATGCAAGGCTCCATCCCAGAACCCTGAGATCATGACCTGAGCTGAAGGCAGAGGCCTAACCCACTGAGCCACCCAGGCACCCCTATATTTATCTTGTTAATACGATAAATTACACTGGTTGATTTTTTTTTTTTTTTAAGATTTTATTTATTCATTTAACAGAGAGAGAACACAACCAGGCAGAGAGGTAGGCAGAGGCAGAGAGAGGAGCAGGCTCCTTGCAGAGCAAGGAGCCCGATGCGGGACTCGATCCCAAGATGCTGGGATCATGACCTGAGCCAAAGGCAGTTGCTTAACCAACTGAGCCACCCAGGCGTCCCTACACTGGTTGATTTTAAAAATATTATTCACCTTAAATTTCTAGGATAAATTCCAAGTAGTCATAATGCAGATCCCTTTTGATATATTGTTGATTTCAAATTGCTTACATTTTAAAAATATTTATTTCTGTATTAATGAGAGATATCACTAGTTCTAGTTCCTTGTGGTATCTTTGATTTTAATATCATAGTAATGTTGAATTTAAAATATGTATATTTTTAACCCTCTTCAATGTTCTGGAAGAGATGTGTATGTTGTTATTTTTTTCCTTAAAGTGTTTGTTAGAATTCAATAGTGAAGACATTTTGGCCAGGAGTTTTCTTTGCAGAAAATGTTTTTAGCTAAACATCAATTTGATTAATAAATTTAGGGCCATTCAGAGTATTTATTCTTGAGTCAGCTTTGGAAATTTGTGTCTTTCAAGGAATGTGTCCACTAGTTTTCAAATTTATAATCACAAAGTTGTTTATGATCTATCCTTAACATTTGTATCTGTATAATTCATACTGATAATCAGTAAACCTCTCTTATTCTTGATATTGATAATTTGTCTATTCACTATTCTGTTTCCTGATAATTATGGCTAAATGTTAATCAGTTTTATTGACACATTTAAAAAAAAATAGCATTTGTTTCATTTCTTTCCCTATTGTTTTTCTGTTTCCTACTTTATTGATTCCTATTTTGGTTGTTTTATTTCATTCTTCTGATTACTTTGGGTTTAATTGCTCATTTTATCTCTAGATTCTTACAGAATCTTTGGTCATTATTTTATCACTTTTTTCCCTAATAAAAATATTGTTTCTGGCAAATATACCCCTAAGTATTTCTTTACCAATATTTGTTTGATTTTGATATGTTGTATTTTCATTATTTTATTCAGTTCTAAATGATTTTTTACACCCTTTTTGATTTTTTCTCTGAATTATGGGTTATTTAGAAATGGGTTATTTAGTTTTTCAATATTTGAGGATTTTCCAGATAACTGTCTTTTATTAACACATACTTTACAAAGCTTGAATGATAGTATTGTTTAATTCTATTATACTCCTGTTGATTTTCTCTCTACTTATTCTGTCATGGATTGAGAGAAGGCTGTTAAAATCTCTGACTGTAATTATGGATTTCTTTATTACATTTTTCTCTCCTATAATTTATTGTTTCATGTATTTTGAAGCTATGCTACTAGGGACATAAATGTTCAGGATTATAATTACCTCTGGATTACTAACTAGTTTATTATTATGAAATGATTTTGTTCCTGATAATATTCTTTTCTAAAACACATTTTTCTTACATTAAAATAGTCACTCCAGAGTTAGCATCATTTTACTTTTAACCTATTTTTAAATTTCAAATGATTTTCTTGTAGGTGACATAAAGTTGGATCTTCCTTTATTCTTTTATTTTTTTAATCTGATGTGATGATCTGTGCCTTTTAGTAGGAGAGGCTAGGCTATTTTATTCTATGAGATTATTGATACAGTTAAAGTCTTTCTACTTGATATTTGTTTTCTATTTTTCCCATGTTCTTTTTTTTTTTAATTTTTCTAACTTCTTTTGGATTAATTTTTAAATAATTCTATTATGTTATTTTTTTTATCAGCTCTATTTTGTGATTTTAGTGGTTGCTTGAGGATTCATAGTATATATTCTTATCATCTATCCTCCAATTATATTACACCATTTCACTGATAACACTAAAACCTCACAAGCATATACTTCCATTTCTCCTCTTCTGGTCTTTATAATGCTATTAGGCTACTATTTTTTTCTACATACACTAAAACTTCACAATACAATGATTGTAATTTTGTTGAAAGAAATGATTCTCTTTTAAAGAGACTTGAATAATAGTAATAAAAGAGAACCTTACCCATGTAAGTGCCCTGTCACATTTCTTCTCTCCTAGTGCAGACTCATGTCTGACTGGCATCATTTTCCTTCTTGACTGAAAGACTTCCTACATCATTTCTTTAGTTCAGGTCTGCTGGGAAAATTCTTACAGATTTTTTTTTAGATTTTATTTATTTATTTATTTTATAGAGAGCAAGAGCACATGCGGGAGGGGCAGGGAGAGAGAGAGAGAGAGAGCATCTCAAACAGACTCTTCAAGGAGCATAGAGCCTCACGCAGGGCTTGATCTCATGACCCTGAGATCATGACCTGAGCTGAAACCAAGTGTCAGACACTTAAAGAGTGAGTCACCCAGGCACTCCAGAATTCTTACAGATTTTATACATCTGTAAATATATTTTACATATATTTTTTGAAACATTTTTTTACATATATTTTTTGAAACATTTTTGCTGAAAAATGAACTCTCAGTTAACAGAATTTTTTAAATACTTTAAAGATCACACCTCCATTGTTTTCTCCCTTGCTTTGTTTCCAAGAAATTTGCTGTCATCCTTAGCATTGTTCCTCTACACCTGATCCTCATACCTCATTAACTTACATCTAAGCACTTACTATCTTAGTAAGCTTTATATGAGTAGAGATTTCTTTATCTATGTACGGACTCTTCTGTTAACTAATGAAAATTAAGATATTCTCTTTAAAATTTGTTCTGCACAATTTGATTATGAAGTGTTTTGGTTGTCATTTTCTTGAGATTTCTCATGTTTGCTTTCTCTTGAGTTTCTTAGATCTATAGGATTTAAATACTGATCAACTTTGGAAACTGGACATTAACTCTTCAAATGTTTTTTTTTTGTCTGTGGTGGACAGGTTCTAAAGTGGTTCCCAATACCCCTTCGTCATGGTATCCACATTCTTCTATAATCCTTTCCCACTGAGTGAAGGTGGGAACTGTGACTTGTTTCTCAACATAGCATAGAATGTATGTGATTATGTAATTATATGTCCATAGTTACATTACATAACATCATAATATTTTGTAATCAATCTCTTCCTTGCTGAACATGAGTAAGCAAATTAGGTTGTTGTGAGCAGCCGGCCATATGGCATGGCTTCCTTGGCAAATAATTGAATGTCACTTCCCACCAAGAGCTAACTGAGATCTTCACACTGACAAGGAACTGAATGGTGCCAACAGCCACATAAGCTTGGAAATGAATCCTCCCCAAGTTGAGAATAAGGTGAAAATCTAGCTTAGGTGGACATTCTGACTGGAGAAACTAGCTAATCCATACCTGGGTCCTTGACAACCCCACCCTATCCCTCAAAAGTCAGAGATGATAGTGTGTTTTATTTTAAGCCTCTAAATTCATGACAGTATTGTTACATAGCAGTAGGTAACTAATGCATGCCCTCTTCACCCTTGTCCTCCTTTGAAACTCTACACATATTCATGGCTGCATGAAATTGTCTCACAGCTCATTGTTCATTGTTTTTCACATTCCTTTTTTTTCTGTGTGTTTCATTAGAGAGTAACTATGTATACTCTATGTATCTATGTCTCAATTTCACTAATCTCATGTCACCTTGCAGGTTTTTAATCTCATCCTGTGTATTTTTTTATGTTGAAGGTTATATTCTTTATTTCAATAAGTTTGATTTGGTTCTTTTTTATATCTTCACATATCTACTTTTATTTTAGTAAATGTAGAATGCAGTCATAATAAACATTTTAATGTTCATATCTGTTAATTCTAATGTCTTTGCTCATTATGAGTCAATTTTAGTTGGCTGAATTCTCTCGCCATTATTGTTTGTGTTTTCCTGCTTCTTCATTGTCTGGAACTTTTAAATGGTTCACATTACGAATCTTACTTTGTCGCATGTTGGACATGTTTGTTTATATTCCTGTAAATAATCTTGAGATTTGTTCTGGAATGCAGTTCTTGAAAACAGTTTGATTATTTGGGGTCTTATTTTTATAATTTGTTAGGGTCAAGAGAAAAACTCAGTCTAGGTTAAAATTACAGGTATACTGCATTTTATTGTGCTTCACTTTATTGGGCTTCACTGATATTGCAGTTTTTACAAATCGAAGGCTTGTGGCAACACCTGTTGGGCAAATGTATTGATGCTGTTTTCCCAACAGCACTTTTTCACTTTGTGTCACTGTGCCACATTCTGGTAATTCTTGCAATATTTCAAACTTTTTCATCGTTATTATACTTATTTTGGTGATCCGTGATCAGTGATCTTTGATGTTACTACTACAACTTTTGGGGCATAGAGAACCACAAACTGCACTCATATAAGACAGTGACCTTAATAAATATATGTGTTCTGACTACTTAACCAACTGGCCTTCCCATCTCTCTCCCTTCTCTTCAGGCCTCCTTATTTTCTGAAACACAACAAAATTGAAATTAGGCCAATTAATAATGTTGCAATGACCTCTAAAGTGCTCAAGTGAAAGGAAGAACTGCATGTCTCTCACTTTAAATCAAAAGCTAGAAATGATTAAGCTTAGTGAGAAAGGCATGCCAAAAGCCAAGATAAGCTGAAATCTAGGTCCCTTACACCAAACAGCCAAGTTGGGAATGCAACGGAAGGGGAAAGGGATAGGGTGGCAGGTTTATGGGCATTGGGGAGGATGTGTGTATGGTGAGTGCTGTGAATTGTGTAAGACTGATAATTCACAGACCTATACCCCTGAAACAAATAGTACATTATATATTAATAAAAAATAAATTAAAAATATAAACCCTAAAAGAGTTAAGGGAACCCTTTCTAAAACTCAAACTAATATATGAAGTCAGACCTTCAATTATTATGAATGGTTTACATGTAAATTTTCTTACTTCATGTCTTTTTTTTTATTTTTTTCATATCTTTTTAAAGTAAGTTTTTGGACACATAAAAATAAAATTTAAAAATTAAATTTAAAGTTGGAGGTTTTACTGATTTTATTCTCAAAGAGCAAATAATTTACATATCAAAAATGCTTCTTGGAAAGTTATTATCAGACCTAATTTTGTAAATGGCATTAAAAATTTTAATTGAATGGATTTTTATCATTTCAGTCATGTAGATCTGAAGTTGTGGAGACTCCTCAACATCACTTGCAACATTCTTATGTAAACTAAGTGGCACTAAACATCAGGTGAGTGGATTTTTTTACCTGGTATGTTGACCGTTAATGTAATTTTAACATATTATTTGTGCTTTTTCCTAAATTTGTTGGAAAAATTTTGTAAGCACTAAAATTTTTTAAATCTATCTGATTTTTTTTCTGTACAAGAAAAATTCCAGAAATACAATGAATTCATCAGTACTTGTTTTGAGAAAATAATAACAGTTCTTTTAAAAATTTTAAATGTTTGAGGGGCACTGTTTGGCTCAGTTGGTTAAGTATCTGCCTTTGGCTCAGGTCATAATCTTAGGGTCTTGGTATTGAATCCTGTGGTGGGCTCCCTGCTCAGGGGGGAACCTGCCCCTTCCTTGTGATCCTCTTCCCGCTTGTGATGCTCTCTGTCTCTCTCTCAAGTAAATAAAATCTTAAAAAACAAATAAATAGAGCAATGCCTGGGTGGCGCAGTTGCTTAAGCATTTGCATCCCAATCAGGTCATGATCCCAGGGTACTGGGATTGATCTTTGAAACAAGCTCCTTGCTCAGCAGGGAGTCTGCTTCTCCCTCTCCCTCTGCTGCTCCCCCTGCTCGTACTCTCTTTCTTTTTCTCTGTCAAATAAATAAATAAAATCTTAAAAAAAATAAAATACAATTTTTAAGTGTTTGATAAAACATTTAATTTAACTCATTGGATGTAACCTGATTTTTAGAATTTAGGGTATTAAAGAAGTTTTAGAAAATGCACATGCCACATCAGGTGATAGATTACATTTTCTCAAAATACATATTTTCATGGTCAATCACATAAGATTAAATTTATGACTATTTCACAATAAACCTAAAGAACGTAGTAATCTTTTAGATAGCTCAGTCAATTGAATTGTATATTCTGAAAATGGCCAATTCTAGAAATTGTATTTGACATTTTATTGCATTAAAAACAATATTTAGAAAGAATATTTGATAAAAATGCTGTTAATTGGAATAATATGGTAGTTAATTAAGCTACATAGGTGTTTGAACCTCTTTTTTTAAATTTCCAGATGTGTTAATGAATTGCAAACTACATTTATATTCATCATTATAAGAGATAAAAACACCAAATTGTTCTATCCCATTTTCTAGAAATTGGCTCCTAGTTGACACTATTTGTCCAACTCTTTTGTGTTTTTGCAAGAATTAGCATGATAAAAGCAGGCATTATTTTGCAGATTTAATTGTATTTTTGCTGTTATCTGATAATGATCTTACTTGACTTTCTTTTTTAACAATACCTTGTTTCCTAAATTCTATAAAACAAGAGAAAACTTCATACATTTGTTGAAGAAATTAAATGCCTACCATATGGCACTTCAAATCCAAAACATTTTGCCTTATCAAAGAAACTGTGGATCTTGCTACCCTTAGTTGAAAATTTTAAATATACAAACACTGCATTAACCCTTTAGGGATTTAGTAAAGGAGTTAAGGTCTTGATTTCAAATGCACTCCAAAAGCACTTTGCATTGAACTCTGTATTCAAGTATAAAGAACTTCAGTAGTTGAATGCCCTTAGATTCCTCCTACACACCCCCACCCCACCCCCACCCTCTGCCCTTCCTATTCTGTTAACTTACATCTAAGCAATTAAAATCTTATAATTGAGGAGAGACACCTTTTATCTGTGTAGGGATGTACTTGATAACTAATAAAAAGAAAAGATACTCTCCCCAGAAAGATGCCCAGGCACATAGAATTGTGCAAGCAATGAAGGAGCCTGTAGACCTCCTCAAGAGCCTTTCCTTAGAGCTTTTACAGTAACCCAGACAGCAGCTGACCCTGCACCAGAAAATCACAAATCACTTAAAATTACAACTGCCTCAGAAGAGAACTCCATCCAGACCTAATTAAATCCTGCAAAATCTGATTGTCCTCCCCTCTTTCCCATTTCCCACTACCTCATCCTTGTACTCCCTACGTAATTCTGTGACTATATTCTTAGTCATGGTGTTGCCACTGGCACATACCTCATTTCCTTTTTTTCCCTTCAGTTACAGAACAAGATATGTTAGCTGCTCTTTGCTACCCATTCCTACTGCCCTCCGCTTCCTCCCCAGCATCTAAAATCCCATTATGTGCTCTGGAAGGCCTTCCAGTGGTTAATGCATAATGTATATTCCCTGTAGCTCTAAAGGTGAGGCTGTTCACTCTCCCACATTCCAGGTTACTCCCTCCTCTTCCTCATAGCTGCTCTTAGATCCCTTACTTCTAAGAGGTACTTCTTTAAAGTTCATTTCTACCACACTGTTGTGTCATCAGAGTTGAATCATCAGAGTTGAAGAACAATGCCTGCATGCAATTCACACCATTAAAACAGGTTGATTTTTGTGATACATCTTTGTTCATGGGAGAACAGGATTACGTACAAATATCCATTGAGATTTTTAAAGAAAAATTTTCCCCAATCCCTGGCCACCGTGAACTGCTCCACATGCGGATGGAGTACACACCCCTTTATCCCCTGTGGGGCTGCCAGGCCCTCCAGACCCATGGAGCTGGGGCCCAGCACCAACCGCTTGCATAGTCGCCAGTGAGGAGGGGGCCCACCCTCCAAAACCACACTGAGGTGGTAGCTAAAGATGGGCAACAGTAAGTCCCAGTTTGGGACTTCAGGGCTTCTCCAGCAGCTAGGGGTCCCTCATGTCTCATTAGATGAAACGCCATGCAGCCAGCAAGGGTCATTCCTATGGCAGGCTAGCCAGTATCCTCCAGCTCTGCTTTCGAGGGAATATGCACCTTTGTGTAGTTTAGTGCTTAGAGACAAGCTGATGCCTTTTGTCCCCAAGATCCTGTTCCTGGGACCAGGCCCCTTCAGACCCAAGTCCTGTTCCAAGTCCTTGGTGACCCTCTGTTAAGTTTTGACATAAACTCTGAAAGAATATTTCTTATCGAGTAAAGTACAAAACTCTACTGCATAATTCTACTTGGTGTTGAGAAAAAAATCAATAGCTATGTAATAAACATACTTATAATAATGATGTCTTCTATTAGAAAATACACTTTAAGTTACTGTATCATCGAAATTGATTTCTGAAAAAGTATTCGTCCTCAGCAAACTCAAGCTACATATCTTTAACAATATCCTATCTTACAATATTTTTTAAATTAACTAAAATATCTACATTCATGCTGGCTACAGTTTTATCTATAAATACTATTTATATATTTGATTATCCAATGTAACAGAAGTCCTACAATCAGAAGTAGACTACTATAATTGTGTAATTTATATCTACAGAAGTCTTTTTCCCAACTTCATCTACCAGACAGGTAGTATTATTTGTGTAACCCATAAGCTAAAGATATTTCTGTATCACATTTTATTTTCTCCTGAACACCTTGCACAAAATATATACCTTGGACTCATTTTTCCGAGCATTCCCAAAATACTGAAGTACTAACTTCTTGATTAACTTATAAAACTAAACATACTTATTAATTTTAAAATCATAAATCAATAAAATGATTTATTTAATGACTGCTTTTTACATTGATTATGAAATCTTGCAGGTGAAACACAAAGAAATGCTTTTTATAATTTATTTTGCTCTTGTTAACAGTCCAGGATCACCCTATCACACTGTGAGGATTCTTTATTTGGTAATGTTCGTTGACCACACACAATGACGTGTTGATTTAAACTGCCAGAGAAATGTGTCAAAAAAATCTAATGTTTTGGAAACCACTGTCTATCTCA
Organism: Nasua narica; assembly: GCA_028533885.1. NCBI lineage: Eukaryota > Metazoa > Chordata > Mammalia > Carnivora > Procyonidae > Nasua > Nasua narica. Next base: position 17,687,342 of record CM052814.1, read on the forward strand.
CTCTCTCCCCTCGTTTCTCTCCTTTTTTAAAAAAATTAAAGGCACCTTATTCCAACTTCCTCTCATTTTGGTAAAGTCAACCTTAGTATAGTCAGAGGGAAAGGATTCTAGCGAACACATGGAGTTTACCTACCAATTCTAGACTATGCTGTGTCTTGACTTCCACAAACATATACCCAAATACATACTTGTACTTCTTAATTATATTGTTAAAGTTTGGGGGGGATATTACTTAAAACAGGACTTTTTAATGACTTTTGTGTCACTGACAATTTTGAGCCTAATGGAGCACCCTCTCAGAATGTTTTTAAATAAATCCTATAAAATATGAATATTCAAAAAATAAATTAATGTTATTAAAGTTTTATGAGGGAATCTGTGCACCCAGATTCTTACACAGTTCAAGTGTGTTTCAATTAACATTAGGGGATTCAAAACCTTGACCCAATAATAAAGTCACAAAGTTACAGATACATCATTTCATCAAAGTCTATTACATAACTTGTGACAAATAGAAATGTGGCCTTTTTTTTTAGAACATAATTGTTTAAATCAGTGATACATGCAAATATATACAGATGCATTTTAGAGCTAAGAAAAATCACGGTATGGCACCATTTTAGGGTAAACTCATTCGTACCTTAATGGCAGTGGATGCGATTTGAATGTGGTGAAGTCTCCGAAGGGTGCTGTCCCTGTCAATGAAATAGGAAGCAGCTAGTTGATGTAGTGTCTCCAAAGTGACCAAGGAGCTATTGGTACTGGAATCACTTCCTTCAGATCTCTTGCTCAGCTTCCGCTTGTCCACAAAAATTGTGAGTGACTCCTCTCCTGTATTAATAATATTTAAAATTATTTCATTTTCCACTTAAAATCAATTGTTCAATTATCTGCAGGTGAGGAAGTACAGATTACAGACATAATGAAACAGAAGAGTAACAAGCTCAAAAGATAAGTTTAACTTTTGTATTGTCTACGAATATTTCTCCTGTGCCTAGAGAGGTACGTGAGCTATCGAAGGCTGTAAATACTTATTTAATAAATGCTGAATAGCTAGCATTTGTGGAACAATTTCTCCAGATTTTACTGACTTTCTCATACAGTTCAGTTTACTTAACACCTATGTGGCACAAAAGCAAATTAAGAACAGGAAATATATGAATTGAACTTAAGTGGGGTGCATGATATAAAATTGTATATACTCAGAAATGCTTCTTGTGTATCAGCATGACTAATATAAACATGACCAAGCACATGATGAAACACCAGCCATTTTTTTTAAAGATTTTATTTTAGTAAACTATATACTCAACTTGAGGCTCAGACTTACAACCCCAAGATAAGGAGTTACATGTTCAGGACTGAGCCAGCCAGGTGCCCCTAGCCATTTTTAATTGAGCCTTGAAAATGCAGAGAAAACATACATATGCATATATAGTTATGTAAACATATATGAATTAAATTCAGAGGTTTCCTACATGTGGCATTATGTAAAAATATTATGTGTTAATAAGCCCTATGGAAATCATTAGCCTCCATGGAAGATTTGGGTATTGACAATGGATTTGCGAAGTTGAAATTTAAAGTATAATATAATTAAGCTTCAATTTTTTAGTGTTCAAATGTTGACAAAAAATATCAATGGTATTTAAATTTAACAGTAAAAACTTTCCATTTTCAGATTTCTATATTCTTGGATATTCATCTAGCATATAATTGTCAGACTTGATGGTTACTCTCATTCTCTCAGGAACCGACTGCTCTGGTGGCATTATGCCCACTTACACATTGGCAAGCCAGTTTTATAAAATACCAAAAGAATAAAATAATACTAATTTTAAAATGACATATCCTTGGTGACAATCCAATCCTAAGTAACAGCTTATAAACAGCAGATAAAGCAAAAGATCAGGTCTATTGATATCAGAAGTAAAGTGTTAACAATGCTATTTCTGAAAGGTCACATTCTCGATTTGTATTTGGATTCCAACGTGCGTAATGGACATCAAACAGCTTAGCTAGAACAGCTGAAAAAAAAAAATCTTTCAAAAAAGTGAATGAATGGATCAAATTATCAACAACATTAGTTCATGTGCATGATTAATAGCTTTCAGGTGGGAACATCTGAATGCAAAAAGGGAAAATATATGTAAATTACTATAGCAACAAACAAACAAAAAAATCCCCAATGATTACTTACCCCCAGAAAAAGAAGACAGCTAGTGTGAAAGTCTGAGTGAGTGTATCTCAGAAAGACCAGTGAATCTGTGGAAAAAAGTCCCCCATGTGCCAAGTTGTGAGAGCGTACCAAAACAAAACTCCCATACGTGGATGTACAAAGAACAGTTCTCTGGTAGTCTAAGAACTCATAATGAGGACCTATCACCCATACAAGTGCTATGGTCTGAAGGTTGTGTCCCCTCAAAACTTGTATGTGAAATCCTAACCCCCAAAGATGAAAAGTATTAAGAGGTAGGGCTTTTGGGAGGTGCTTAGGTCATGATATCAGAGCCCACCTCAATAGAATTAGTCTTTCTAAAAGAGACTCTAAGATCCCTTCACCTTTCCACCATGTGAAAATACAAGAAGTCTGCAACCCTGAAAAGGGCCCTAACACAACCATGCTGGCACATTGATCTTAGATTTCTAACTTTCAGAACAGTGAACAATAAATTTCTGCTGTTTATAAGCTACTCAGTTTGTGGTGTTTTGATAGCAAGCCAAATGGACTAAAACAGCAAGAGACATGTCTTATTAAGAAGGGTTAAAAACAAAATGGCAAAGATCTTGGTAAACACAAATAAAAAAGAAACAAAGTTAATAGTCTTGATATACAATATTGTAGAAATCGGTCCAAAAATTATTAAATGGAAAAAAGAAAAACATTGTATAATGAGTGCTAAAGACAAAGACTTGCCAAGTTGCTTTAATGGCAACACTTTTCATAAAGCGGAAAATACAGGAAGTATAGGTTAAAATAGTACAGGAAATGCAAATTAAAATATATTGATGTATCACTTTGCAATTATGAAATTTGCCAAAATCCAAAAGTTTGACGACTGCCAGAACTGTTGGCAAACAGGAAGGAAACAGGGCCTCTGATATATCGCTGGTAGTCATGCAAAATGATGTAACTATAGAGAGAAATTTGGCAATAGTTACTAACAATGACTCAGCAGCCTACTTTTAAGAATCTATCCCAAAAAACACTGACTAAAATATGCAAGAGGTTTCTTACTGTGGCTTTGTTTGTAATATTTGTAGCAACACAGGTACCCATCAGTAAGAATAAATTATGTTGTGTCTATACAGAAGAATGTCGTGCAGCCGTAAGAAAGAAGTGAGAATTATTTAAGATATTTATTCATAATAAAATTTTTAAAGTAATTAATAAGTTGTTGATTTTAATATTATAACTAGAATGAAATTCTGGATGATTTGCAGTTCTTAGATGATTCTATTTAGAAAATACACCTAAATATCCATGTTTAACCTCCTTCCATTCACATTTTCTATGGATTCCTGTAGACATAAGGAAGCTTAACTGCCTATTCTTTAAAATAATATCTAATCTTTTCCTCAATTCAGTAATATATGAAATTCAAAATATAGGTTCAATTGATTTATTGGAAATTAGTTTTGCCTTCTGGAGATTCAAGAAAGCTGTTTAAAACGTGAAGAATATTCTTCACTCTGTCTCTTTTTGTACAGTAGTGAATTTTCTTATTACTGAAGGGGCTCAATATGAATTGAAAAACTATACAACATTGAGCAGAAGAGATAATTAGACCACTAGAATGGACTCTCACTGAATTATGGGGTGCTGGAAGAAAGAAAAATATAGAATTAATTATTGTAGTTTAGATGTAAGTGTGCCAACTTTTAGTGCCAAATAGATTTGGGATTTAATACTGCCTTCTATTTAGAACTGAATGATTTTGAATTGTATAACTTGACTCAGTTTCCTCTCATGTAACATGAGTAGAGTATTCTTTCTTCAAAGAGTAGCTAAAAACATGAAACAGTATCTGTAAAGGATTTAGAATATGACTAGAAGCAGTTAGAATTCAAAAGTTATTGACATGGCCTTATTCTCTTTTATTCACCTCAATTCCTTAAAATTTAGAATAAAACAACTCATTCTACATCTGCACATTTCTAGTAATTTTAGCTATCTTGTCTTATTTGTGATGAATGGAAGCCTCCTTTTCTACTTCTTTTACAAATGCAGGAACCCTTGTCCTACAATCTGTATCCACATATGGTGAGTAAATATCTCTCAAAATAGTCCTTTAAATACCATATCACTCTATACATCTTCACTCTTCAGGTGAAATTCCTTAGTGGGACCTCAGTTGAGTCATATATCACACAAAAAGAGAGGAGTAGCATAATCTTATGTTAAAAAGTAGGTTAAAATATTTGATTTAAGGATATTTTGCAGATATTTTGCTGTCCTGTGATAATTTGGAAAATGACACATAGCAAGAGACAGGGATTACTATTTCAGAGTGTTCCTGTGTTATAATATGAATGATAAATGCTAATATAAGTTTCAGCAATCAAAGATGTCTATAGAGAAATGATGGCCCATCATGAGTCAGAGCAGCTTCCATTCTCTATCTATTGGAGATTTAAGAAAATATCCTTTGTTTTTCAGAGTTCACATTTGTTTGTGATGTACAAATAAATGTGTTTTCCTACTTCTATCCTGACAGCAAATATATATTATAGACTACAGAAAAAAATTAAAGGAAAAAATATTGTAAATCTTTATATTCTTTTATTAGTAGTTTTACAGTTAATTCTTCACTGTTGTTTTAATTTGAAGGAATTATGATACATAATAAGAGAAAGGAAAATGTGAGTTTTGAAGTTAGGTGTACGTGGAGGTAAATCCTGACAGCACATAGTCCTCTAGCTTGACGGCTCTGGGGCTTTAGTAAAGTTACAGTTGCCCTTAGCATTTCCATCTCTACAACAGAAGCAATTCTCATATGTTTGAAAAGACTAAGCATATAATTTCTCCATAGAAACTGGCAGAACACGTACAATATGTACAATAAATGTGGGTTTCCTCTTCTTTTATTTTTTTTAAATTAGGGCCTAACAATAAATGAGGAGGTTTTAAATTTTTACAAGTTAGAATTTCATAGATATTAAATTTTACCATGGGAACCTGGACTTAGTCAAAATTGTTTTATAGTGGATCTTATAATCAAGATACATATGATGATTGAAGATAGCAGTTGCTTATTCTTTCCAATAACTTGATAAAAAGAGAAACCACTCATAAGTTGTTCATAGTTCTTCTCTACAGTTGAACATTAATCTCTGTATGCAAAAGGTTTCCCTGTAGTGAAGCATGTGAGGCAGTTTAAATTGCTCTAATTGTTTTTATGAACACTTTGTTTTAAACTCTTATTTACAACAAACTAGACAACTATGGGATGTAAGCTAAGTAGTTTATACTAAATTTCAAGTGTCATAAATCATGGATTATTAACTACCTAACATATCCTGACTCAATGGGTACTCAATATACAGTGGAAATAAGACTATTTCTTTCCTCTAAGAGATCTGTTTTTTTTATTATTATATATAACTATCATGTTTTTGTGATGTTTGTGGTCTTCATATTCTTTGAAACTCTTACAGTCAGTTTTAAGAAAAAAGAACACACAAAAAAAGAAGAATGCAATCTTAATCTTAATTGTAACTCTTTCTCAAGTATTCAATTATAAAAGTTCATCAGAATTCTATGTAAATAGCACACAATATTCAGATTTAAAAACTGAGATATTATTCAATCAACTAAAAATTGTGTTCAAATGTCACTTCTATCCCTAATTTTTAAACCAGCTGTAGCTCATAAGCATGACATGAGTACCAAAGGATATCCACACATTTTGCGAAAACTAAATGTGATTATGAAAACGATTCAATATTCTGAGTTTGTTAGAAAGTAAGAAGGATTAATGACTGTGTATATAAAAAGATGTGATTATTTCACACAGAAATCATGCAGCTGTGTCTTTTACAACTGAAATGCTGTGGTAGTTTATGGACATTAAAAGCACATATTGAAGGATGCTTTCAGAGAGTAGGCAAAACAGAAGACAATAAAACAACAACAAAAAACCAATCATGATTTTAATGTTATCCTATGATCGGTTCAAAAGCGATTAGGTACATGTGATATGCTTACGTACATTTGGTATGATTACGAGGACCTCCTAGTAATGTACTTTTCTGTCCCAATTTTCAAATCATCTATGTTATATCCATGAGGAAGAGAAATTTTAAAGAAATTTTGTACTATTATGTTTTCCTTGGATTTTCTCAATTTGCATTCTCATATATACAGTTATTGAGGATAAAGGTAATGCTCTCAAAAAGTCAGAACAAGTCAAAAAATAATGGATAATAGAATGAATAAAAGAATCCTATGGATAAATCAATAATGATGGTGTGGCAGATTGCATTAATTTTTGCAATTACTTTCTACACAATCATGGATGCAAGTGTGCATCCATGGATTAATGTTCCATTGTAGAGAAGAACTATAAACAGTTCATGAGTCATTTTCTTTAACTTAGTATGGGAAAGGACAACACATGGGTCAGTGGAATCCATGAAAGCCAGTACGCCATGATCTAGTACAAGTTTTGAGAAGCGTTGCAAAGTTATACAAATTCTTTATCTTTTCCTCTCTGCCAGAAGGACAGCATGTTCCAAAGCGAATCTCCTTCAACTTAATTCTTGGAACGAAGAGATACCCAGAGTGGAACACAGAAGATCCACAATCAAAGCATATTAGTTTTTTTTTTTTTAAGTTCTTTATTGTGATGAAAATAACTCTTATAGGTTGGCTGTATTTTGTTATCATTGCTCTGCCCTTGGGTTAGTCAACCAACCTAGAATGTATACCACTCCACCCAGACAAAAACAAGGCAGAATAAAACAAACAAAACAGTTGTACATTTATGGTAGTTGTCTTTCTCGTCATTCAATTTCCTTACACTGGAAGATCTTATATTGAATATCCATTTTGCTTTTGTATAAGTTTTACTTATAAAGAACTACTATTTGAGTAGAAATATTTCTCATAGGAATAACCAAAGCAAACATAGCTTAAATGAAATTGTAGGTCTTACTTCTAATGTATAATTTTAACCCAAAAGTGTTATCTTACTTTTTGGTAATAGGAGATCACCTTATTCCTTGTGCCAAAGTCTTATAATATTTTGGGTATAGCTGCTCTTTTGAAATTATATTTCAGTTTTTACAGTGCACTTTGCTTTCACTAGTGGTGATCATCCTTTCTTAGCTTAACATGTTAAAAGGTAAACATCCCATGATATCTATCTCTCCACTAATACAATGTTGTAGAAAAAACAGTGTTTTAGAAACAAACAGACATAAAAAAAAATCTACTGAGAAAAGTAGGCTTCTGACAAGAAGCAGAGCCAAATATCTAAAGGCAGTAAAAACAGACATGTTGGCTTAACACCAATTGGCATCTCCAAGATATTATGGGAAGGAAATAACTAGTCTTACCTTCAACAAAGAAACATAATATGTTTTGCAAAACACTCCAAATGAAAGCATCTGACTTTTGGATTATTAACATTTATCCGCCCAAAAAGTCTGAAAAGTTTTTAAACAAAATTGCCCAGTTACCATAATGTTCTCTATAGAGCAATGACATGAAAAAAAAGGAACTGGAAATAAATAGTTCCCATATCAGATGAAACTGAATCTACCCCGAGTGAAACACAATTAAATTACCTCTCTTTCGGAGTTGTTTACAATCTTATAATGAACATTTTTGTATGTATGTTATAGACTTCTGTTATTATTTTAGTAAGATTAATTTTCAGAAGTGAGATTTCTGGAACAGTTAAGAACATTCTAAATTTATATAGATAGTCTAAACAGTACTGTTCAACCTTAATGTGCATATAAATCACCCTGAGATCTTGTTAACATGTAGATTCTGATTCATTAATCTGAGATGGAATCTGAGATTCTGCAGTTCTAACAAGCTCCAAAGTAACACTGATGGTATTGGACCATGAACCACACTTGAGTAATGAGGCTCTAAACCACAGTAAAACTTATTACCAATTTAAATGTCTGTACATGTCAGTCACCTGCGTGTTCCCTTAAGGAAGGTGTTGGCTCTTGGCACTGTTACAGGTAACTCAGTACCTGCTTGTCAAACAATGGATAGATGATTTATCTACCTCATCAAAGTGCTATAAGAAAGGAAAAGAAAACACATAACCAAATTTATAAAATACTAAAACTTAACATTTATTTTTTGATTTAGTTGCCAGGAATGTCATTATTAAGATCCATCAATATAGCAATTTTAATCCCAATTTCTTTTGTGTTAGAGTTATGACTATTTATATAAATGGTTTCAAATCACTTTAGTAGATAACTGCCTTAAAAATCATTAATATTTAATTAACAATATTATTTTAATTTCCATTTTTTGAAAATTTTCTGTACCAGAAAAACATGAGAAATAAAAATAGAGGGAAAAAGAGAGATGAGAGACAGATTGAGACAGAGACAAAGAGGCAGAGACAGAGGAATGGATATAACTAATCTCATATAGAATATCTTTAGTTTTAAAAACCAATACAACAATTTTTTCCCTCTTCAATATGATTATTTTAATGATTCCCTAGGATGAAGCTTCAGAAAAGATTTCTTTTTCTTGTTTTTAGTTCCTTTTCTTAAAACAGGATATGCATTCTAATAGGGGAAATAGTTCTGTGCATTTTTAGTGAGAATTTATATTTGCATATGTTTTAGCAAATTTGCTTCTTTAATTATATTACAGTTAAACTAAAATAAAAGGAATTTGTATTTCCTAAGAAAAGACCAAATGAAAATGAGAAACACAACCACTGATCAATTTTGAAAGAAGGTGGTATATGATAGAGAATTAAAACTATCTGTGGACACTTTATACAGAATGTAATTTACATAGACAAAAAAGAGAATTGAGAATTTCTGAAATTAAATAAGGATATTTGGAATCTTACACTCCTAGGGATGCAAGACAATTTTTAAAAAATCGAATTGCTGTTCTATCTATAGTGTATCTTATTGCCCAACTTCTAACCTCTGTCCTTAAAAGAGATACACAGGCAGACAGTATATGGTAAAACTTGCAAACAGTATTTGGTAAATTTGCTATTAAACTACTTTGCAGCCAAAGTGACTTATACACTAAGTAGTTATTAAGGTAGTGTTCACTTTTTTAAATAACTATGCTAGTAAGTTAATGCTACTCAAGACATCAATCATCTATTTTTCCACTCAAATAATGAAGAAAATATTTTCTTTACATAAACAAAATTAAATATCTGATGGAATGCTTAAGTTGAAGCACTTTCAGAAAAAAATTTAAAAGATACATGTGCAGTGAGTTAACAGATAAGCTGGTGTAGGAAAGGGACTGACATGAGTAACCTTGCCTCTTCCTCTTCTTCAAGAGGTGCCTGTCTGGAAAGAACACAAGTTTTGGTCTGTTCTTCCCTGTGCGGGGCTTTAGAGAGCCTAGGTTGGTATGGGAGCCACACATATATTCCTGTGACCGTGGGTGGCTCAGGGCTATAATCACGACTGCCTGGACAAGTCTGTGTAATACTGGAGGTGAGGGTCAGGTCCCATTTTAAATCATTATAAATATTTTATTATAATATTTTATAAATTATAAGTGAATTTTTGGGCTGCATCTTCCTTCATCTTTTTGTCTTTTTCAACTGATCCAGAACCTAGGTTTGGTGCTTTATAGTGGGTACCCTCCCTCTGCCCTTTGAACTCAGCAGTTTTAAGCTCCTTTTATTTTTTTTTCTATTCACTCATTTTTTTAAAAGATTTTATTTATTTATTGACGGAGAGAGAGATCACGAGTAGGCAGAGAGGCAGGCAGAGAGAGAGAGGGGGAAGCAGGATCCCTGCTGAGCAGAGAGCCCACTGTGGGGCTCGATCCCAGGACCCTGAGATCATGACCTGAGCCAAAGGCAGAGACTTTAACCCACTGAACCACCCAGGCACCCCTATTCACTCATTTTTTGTTGTTGTTGTTCTATATTCAGTACACAGACACACTTTTATTTCAGCATTTGTCATATATTGTATTATAATGAAATATATTATAAAAACAGTCATGAAATATATTCCATAGCTAGAAATCAATATATCCCAGTAGTGCAATCTTTTTCAAGATTGATTCTTCATATTGAGTAGCTTATTTTAGATATTTAAACAGTGATGGAGTTTAGATATCATTATCCAAATAGAAGCAAGCTGAATTACTATATTGATAAATAGTCTGGAAGCTGTAAAATGAAATAAATGTGGAAAATGATATATATTGAAGAAAGTTTTTTATAATTTATTTTTCCCTATAGGGAGATAATTCAATCACTGGCTTTATCTATCATAAAATATCCCATTAAAGGCTTCAAGTATGTTATTCAAAGTTTTATGTCTAAGTCAATAATATGATGTACTAAATAACTTAGGGAAAAAAGACATTTTTTATTTATTTCTTTTTCATCACTTTAGTACTAAGAGTATTTTAACAACTCATTTTTTAAAATGTTTAAATTTAGTTGAAGATCTGGTTACTTAGGAAGCAAAAAAATAACTGGCCTTTTGTTTAAAATGTTTGCTTATATACATCATATCTTCAGTGTGTTAATATTAGGGTTGTTACTTGGTTAAGGAGAGAGCAAGACGGAGAATTAGCTCCCATTAAATACCACAAATCTCATTTTTAAAAAAATGGAATGATACAATTTCATGTTCAACCAGGTAAAACATATAAAGCTAAAATATACTTATGGCAACAAAAAAGTTTAGTGTAATTACAACAGCAATATTTTTAAAAATTGCCTGAAATCAACTTGGTATACATTTTAATTGCAAATAGTTTATATCCTTAAGCTACTTAAATAATTTCATGCATTTTAGTTAACTTAGTAACATCACCCAGCAGAGATTCCTGAAAGAAACTATAAGTAATATTTAGAGGGGGAAAAAAAAGAATTCCAATAGAAAATACCAAGAAAATTAAATCCAAGGAATATTCAGAGGAGAGAAAGCTAGGGAGTTTGGCAATTCCATGTCTTCCCCTCCTCCACCCCTACCCCACTCCATGATTTGCCTTTAAGAAAATGCTTGAACAAGACTTTTAAATAATTGAAGTAAAACAATTTTGACAGAACATACTACTATCATTAAATAATCAACCTGAAGAAATGATTTAATCCCACAAATGATTTTTAGATCATGTTTATACAAACAGATAAAAAACATACACAACAAAAACTAATCTGAAAGCCAAAATGTGGCATCTACAATGCCAAAACAATGATAATAATCAAAAAGTCACCATAACTTTAGTGTAAGGAACAAATATGTTCTTAAAAATCACCTGTACTTTTTATCTCTTCTGTCTTTGCTCTCTCACTTGCTTCTTTTCTTATTTGGAGAATGTATTTTATGTTCTAAAATTCTATATATTACACATCGTTGACATAAATGTGATGAAGCCTAATATGAGTTACAAGACCACTGAACTTTTTAAAGGAAGTTATAGTAATAATTTACTTTTCACTTTTACTTTCTATTTTATTGCATTAATAATCATTGTTTCTAACCCATACGGACACAGGTTTCAGGGAATCAGATTACTCGAATATTTTATAATTTTTTTCTATCTACACTACTGTAATAACAATAACAATAACATAAATAGATTGCATGTTTAAATTATGACACACATTGTGCCAAGACTATCTTCCTGCATGTACGTTAATCTTCCCATGACCCTACCATACAGATATTACTCTCCTACTTTCCCCTAAAAGAAACTAACAGAGAGGTTACTTAACATTTTAAAAATTTCACAACTGAATAAAATAAAATAAAATAAAATATTTCACAATTGGTTAAAAAAAAGGAGGAGGAGTCAATTTTCAATATCAGGCTGATCTCTTTATCTTACAATTTTAGTATTATTCACTTATGGAAGACAGAGATAATATGTTTACCTGGTTGGGTTATTCTGTCTGCCTGAATCGTTTACATTTTCTACCTTTAATTCCTTAAGGTTATATGGCCGACTTATATTTCCTCATTGTATCCAGAAATCTCCTTGTCCAACTTCTCCATGACTTGCTCACCTGCTCTTGTTTGCATCCTCATTCACTCCAATTCTCTATCTTTATTTGTTTAACTGACTGTTTTGGCTCTTTGGATTTGGTTTTCATTCAGTCTTCTTGAATTGGATCTCAGTTATCCTCTGCGTATATCATACTTTTGATATCTACTTAGTGAACTTGAACATCTCAGCCTCTAAACAAAGTGTAGTATCATTTATTCATTTAACAAATATTTAATGAGAACCTATTGTATGCCAGGCACTTAAAACTATGGGAGTAAACTGATTACAAGTACAGGCAAGGTCCCTGTTTTCAGGAAAATATGCAGAAATGACAGATAATAAGACAGGAAACTAATAAATAAAATATTTCACATAAAAATAAAGACTATGAAGAATACAAAGAAGACCAAGATATGATGGAGACTATTGGTGGACCACGGGGCATGTTCCTGGTAGTATGCACAGGAAAGCCCTTTATAGCAAGTAACATTTGAGCAGAAAAATTATCCCAAAACATTTGAAGGTCATTGTGGTTGAAAAATAGAGCATGATGAGCAGAGAGAAAAGTTTAGGTCTGTGGTGAAAGCCAGTATCACACCATTCATGTAGCACATTATAAACCATAACAAGACATTTGGATTTTACTTAAAGTGGCTAGTTATAAGTTTTAATTGACACAGGGAATGATTTGACCTGATCCAAGTTTTAAAAATATCTGTGTGGAGCACGGACCTTAGGCATATTCTGGGGAGAAAGGTGACAGTGGCTTGGTCTAGGAATGCCTGAGTAGAGGTCAGAAAGGTTTGACATGGAATATATTTTGGGAGAAAAAAGGTACTGGCATGACTTACTGACCAACTGGACTGAGAGCTAAAGGAAAGAAAAGACTCATCTTCTAAGGTAGGAAAATGAAGAACTAGTGGGCTTTCATACCACCACACCACTGGTGTGAACCAGTCTGTCCATATTCAATAAACTTACTGAGGAACAGACAAGGAAGTAGGGAATCACTGTTTTCATATCCAATTATATTCACTGTTCTTCATTATAGGAAAGAGTAACATCCATTTCTGAATAAAACAGTTAGACAAAATGGCTGGACATTATTTACAGTCTTACATAAAACTAAATACATGGCATTCTGGGATATTTTTAAGTTTTAGGAAAATCACATTTTCCCTACTACGTTACCTCCCCAAATGTCACCTAAATGTATTCAAAATGCTGAATTATATATCATTGTGATAAAACACATATTTAATGATATTAAAACCACAGATTTCTTACAAACTTATAAATTGAAGAAGCGACATCATTAATGTCTACTTTTACATTATGCATCATAATTGATACTTATTGATCATTCTCTCTGTATCATATATCAACCACAATCAGAAATACTAAAATAGTGTTAAAAAATGTAATTTTAAATCTTTAACATTTACTTCAGGAAACTTTTTCCTGTTCTTTGTAACCAGAAGTGATGACTTCCACCTGTGACTTGACTGCTTATTATTCATTTTTTAAACAAAATTCGTCATGTCACCTTGCATTATGGATTGTAATAGTTATGACTGTATTTAATGCATGCTATTATACAGTAAATTGCCTTCAGGCAGGAACTAAGTAACAGCCATTTACCTTACCATTGTGAATACCATAGATGGCATTTAGTAATAACTCAATGAATGTATTGAATAAATGAACGAATTCTAGAATTATTCAAACTGAAGCCATCAGGATTAATCAACACATTTTTTTTCTGACTTCTACAGTTTTACGCACAAGCACACATAGGTACAAATATTTTCAAAGAGTCATACCTCCCAAAGTAGCAGATAGCAAGAAATGTGTCCCATATTTCTTGATAAGGTTTTCTGTGATTTGCTGAAGGGTAGGTCGACGTCCCAGAAGTCTTATGTTGCGGAAGAATTCAGGAGCAAGAGGCAGAGGGGAGCCAAGGAAATTTCTTCTCTCAACTGCAAGGTTATTTACTTTCCAGCGGCCAAACTCTCTGAAAAGCAAATTTATTTTTATTCATAAATACATAATCTATCTGAATGCTTTCATTTGTAAAGTTCACTTGGTAGTTTCGCTGGGGTCACCACATTACAATGAGTCTGACTTGTAATAATATGTCATGTGCTACAAGTAGAAGAAGCATTTATAATTTATGTAACTGGAGTGAATATTCTGAAACCAAATCATATGAAGGAAAAAATAAGCCACTTAAACAGCTTCCACTGATTTTTTTCCCAAGGAAACATATACTCATAAACATGATTTTGTTATGCATAGAATATGAATGCAGAACTATTTAAAAAATCACCAAGGTAATATTTTGTTATTTTGTAAGGGAACTTGTAAAAAAGGGAATTAATTTATTTTCATAATTCTAATTATTCTTTTCTCTATTCATTTTAGAATGGGTCCTTGTAAAACTTCCAGAATATTATAGAGCTGCTGGAGAATTTAAAAACATGATCACAAGAGAAACATTTTTTACAGTAATTATTGTTTGCAAAATACTTTGAAACCTAAATTCAACTTGATTAGCAATTTCTCAAGATGCAAAATAAATTTTCAGGTAGGTTGGGCCAAATTGAAATGGAAGATACAGTTTTAAACAATTTATACATTTAAACATAGATTTATACATTTGTATTGAGTTAAAATCAACCTAATGATACTTTAGCCAAGAACTATGGTGAACTGGATTCCCTGATTAGCTGTATTATTTCTGATGAGTGGTCTGATAAAAATGCAGGAAAGAATTCCATCTACCAGGCTAAATACTCCCAGGTATTTTATTTAACTTAATTACTATCTAGCAAATAAAATATTGAATAAATATCGTATAAATATGTGCCATATTTATGTATATATTTCCTCTGAAAAATGCCTCCAGTGCATCAATGGACAGTGAATGATAAAAGGATACGTCGGTGAACCAGAGCAATACTCTCTGTGTCCAAATGGAGTTCGAATTCTAGAAAAAGTTTAAAAATAAATAAAACACAGACATTAACTTAAGTTTTAAACAAATATCAGAGTGTGGTAAGTGCAGAGATCTACCATAGAAAGCCTGCTGGGATAAGCCACAGAGCATTGGGCTGTGGGCCCTGTTTTACCTTCAGTGACCAGAGAAGGCAACTCTGGAAAGGTGATATTTAATATTTAGGCAGTCTCTGAAGGAAGGAGAAAAAGTTGCCAAAGGAAGTGAAGTAGGGAAAAGATTTATACAGAATAAGGAAGAACAGTAAATACTTGAGGGACAAAGAGGCATATCCCTGACAGAGCCTCTAACTAACTCTAACAGAGCCTCTAACATTTCGCTCATGTGACACACATTTGGCAGCCCAACAATTTACTTGGTCTTTTGGAAATTAATTATAAAATAAGGTTCACTCAGGGCGCCTGGGTGGCTCAGTTGGTTGAGCAACTGCCTTCGGCTCAGGTCATGATCCTGGAGTCCCGGGATCGAGTCCCACATCGGGCTCCCAGCTCCACAGGGAGTCTGCTTCTTCCTCTAACCTTCTTTCCTCTCATGCTCTCTCTCACTTTCTCTGTCTCTCTAATAAATAAATAAAATCTTTAAAAAAAAAAAAATAAGGTTCACTCAGGGATCTAGGGAAGACTTTGGCCTGAGAATAAGTCAACTTAGTGTTTCTTTCATTAATAAATTCTTGCCATCTCCTCCATAAATAAGCTGATCTAAACAGTTTTCTCTACCAATGGTTCTCCAACTTCAGTACCACTTAGGGTCACCTGGAAACTCCACCCTAGAGTTTTCTGATTCATTAGGTCTGGAATGGGATCTGGATCTTGCATTTTTAATAACCAACACTAATGCTGCTATTTGGAAAAATAACTATTAATTAGAAAATTTGATATATTGTCTTTAAAATCTTCTCAAAGTGCACTATTTTCAGTAAATGTAGGGTTCTTAGAGATACTATGCTGGATTTATTATTCATGTTTCCTCAGAAGACAGTACGGATATCTTGTATCTTTCAAAACCTAGGTTGATATTAACAACTTTTTATGTCCTTTTTTAATAAAAAATTTACCTGTATTGATTGTACATGTATAACATATAACACATTTTATATATTATAAGTAATATATAACATATAATAGAGTGCATATAATGTATTTACATATAAAAGTATATAGAATTTCATATCTATATATAAATAGATATTTATATATTTTATATTATAAATATATGTTAGAGCATTCTAATTCTAAATTCCAATATATATTAGAAAATATATTATATATAATGTAATTACATAGAATATGTGTATATTATAATTTATTATATACTACATATACTATATTACAATTACATATATTTATATACATATACATACACATATGATTGCATATATAATGTATCATTATAATTGTATATTACATTATGTATAATATATTACATATGATAATGTAAATATAATATAGTTTTTTGTATATATCATATATGTAAGTATATATTCAAATTGTGAGGAAGAGTCTTTAAATAAAACATTTAAGTTTTGATATTTTGTGATATAGGTATCCTAAAATATATATATCAAGGTATATAATCATGTAATGCTTGTAAGAAGTTATTTATTAAACCAGGATCTAAATAATAGTTGCTCAATTCCAAACTTTAAAGGCTTACCCACAAACATGTACTTTTTTAATTTGCTGAAAAAAATTCATAATTTTGTTAAGGAGTGACATAACTTTAACCCAAAATTGTGGTGTTTTTTCCATGATTTAAAGTGCTAAATATATAAACTCACATGCATGTGTTCGTAGACTACTAAATGAATTAATTGGACTTTAAGTATCCAAGAAGATTGATTCAATTGTGATATTGTAGATACCATATAAACCCTTTTTAAATCATAGAATATTTCATGCTAGATGACTGTGGGTAAATACACATTTGAAGAGTAAAATTATAGTCTTTCTAATCTTTTTTTAACAATTAGTCAATATACACATAAAAACCTATGATCTATTCTGACCTGACTTACCACCTTCTTTAGTTTGTTGCTCTTAATTTGACAAAAAAATAGATATAATATGAAAAAGCTATAGTAAATTTGTATCATTTTTTGAAATCAGTTTTTAACACTAATTTATAAGAAAATGTATTAATTGTTCACTATTATTACCATTACCAGAAATCTGCCAGCCTTGTCAATGAATGTAAGAAAAAACCTTACTTCAAGGGCTCAGAGATTATATTAAGCAAGATAAAATGTACATGAATAAATTTCAATTCAATGACTTTAAAACATTTTTATGTACAAAAATATAACTGTGAAGTAGTTTATTTAACATAATTCCTCTACCCTAATTTATCACTATCCTTTAATGTAAGTATAGTATTTAACTTACTTTGAATATGTTTCCTCTTCCCCTAGATTCACATACCATGGAAAGATATGCAGAGCCTAAGACCATGGACAAGTTTTCCAGGAAGGTGTCAGGTGCTAAGTTATTATGTCAGTCTGTAAACCTTGATGAAGTTTATAATCTCCGTTCACCTTCCAGCATTTCAGCTGGACAAAACACCGTACCAACCCATCTGATTATTCTCTGTCACTCAACAACCAAAAGCAAAGTACAACTCTTGGGGAGCATCATTAAACTAAAACTAATACTAAGGCAAATTAGCCAAATGACTAACTAACCAATTTAATTAATTAATTACTTTAAAAATCCATTAGTGTTAGTAATTATAGCAAATTATTTTCTTATCTTGAAAGGTCTAGCTAAAATTCTTCTCCTAGGGGTGCATGTGTGGCTCCAACAGTTGAGCCTCTGCCTTACGCTCCATCATGATCCAGAGCTCAGAGTCCTGGGATCAGCCCACATCAGGCTCCCCCCTCAGCAGGAGCCTACTTCCTCCTCTCCTTGCTTCTCCCTCACCCCACTCCCTGTTCAGGCTCTCTCTGGCTATCTCTTTCTCTCTCAGATAAATAGATAAAATTTTCATAAGTAAATAAAAAATAAATAATTCTTCTCCTAGTTTTTCTTTTATATTTTGTATAAAGAATAAAGTAATATACTATACTTTCATAGTGCATATCCAAAAAGCGTAATTTTGTGTGGGTGTATAAAAAACACAAATGTAGATCTGAGATCGCTCATTTCCACTCTCCACATTATTGGTTTGTATTGTAAGGATACATGATCACTGCTATAATCTCTACAGATTTTTGGTGAAAACTCAGAAAGCACTGAAGTAATCCTGAGAAGTGGCGGTAAGAAGCAGCTTAAGTAAAGGAAGTCATCTCTGAACCATTAAGTCCCACACTGTGAGTAGTGAACATTAGGTATGCATACAAATACTGTGTCTCTTCATCCTAGGCACAGAATAAGACTGCAGTTACTGATGTCTTTTAAAATCAGTGTGGCCATGTGGCTTACTTTGACTAGTAAAGTATACACCTGACTGGTCCATCAGCCTGGGATCCTAACAAACAATGATGATTCAAATCCCCATCCCCCAACCCTACTCCTGCAGCTTACTGGGATGAACAAGCTCATGAACTGAAAAGAAATTTTGTCGTGCAAAGCTATCAAGATTATGGGGTTATTAGTTGGCTTATTTGCTTGCTTTCTAGTAATATAATCTAGTACATCATAAACAAAGTAGAGTATTTTGACTTTGGGGTAACTTGAGAAGACAATAAAGGATTAATGGTTGTATATAAATTGGAAACTTATGGATGCAGTTTTTCTTTTTTTTTCCTTCCTGAAGGAAGATAAAATTCACCTCAGTTGCAACTAGACCATGAAGTCATTAAATTTTGGAAAAACAAAGCAATGGAATGCTGAATTGAAAACATGCTGTTGGGTATGATTATCATAATGAGAGCATTTTACCTAAAGGATCTAAGGATTCCATCAAGATTCATTATGTTTATATTAAATAAGAACATTGTCGCATCTAACTGAAAGCTCCATTCTACCTGAAGCCTTCACAGTACATAAATATCTCCCCATCATAACCTTTGGAGGTCTTTAAATGAAATAGGCACAATCATTAGAGTTAAATGTAACTCAGCCCCTTTAGAAGCAGCACTACTTGTGGAACACCCAAATGGGCTGTAAACAGTTCAGCCAGAACATTACTTTGAAAATGTTTTTGTTGGCTCTAAGAAGCCTCTATTAGTTGATTAAGTTGTACATTTGCCTGCTAAAAATTCTGACTTGCAGGCATCTATTATTATGTATGTCTATGTAATGTTTACTTTTCTACAATATTTATTATAATTTTATCTGTACCCATCTCATGTAAAAGATTGGAAAACAAGGATGACATCAACAAATTCCATTTAAATAATGACTACGTCATTGCCATATTGCCATTGACCTTTCTTATTAGTATTTAAATTCTGTGTAAATACAAAAATGTATTCAGTGTATTTAAAATATATTAACTACCATAATTTCTTTCAAATTACACATATATATTCAGTTCCTGAAAAATATAGAACTCACCACTGTTGATATTCAATTCAATACCAAAGGAAAAGCAGGAATAAAAAAATTGACAAAATCAGATGATGCAGTTGCTGAAAAGATTTACCATTAACTACCACTTTACACTAAATAAAGTTAGTTATCTGAGACTTAAGAGGCTATTATTGTGTTATTTTTCACAACACTACATTTGTTGGCTTATAATTTTGATTCTGTCAATATTAATTAAATTTGTGTACACAACGGAATATTAAAACAAAATATATTCCTCAAGTACTAATGTATGATGAACAAATTCAGCACAAGAATCATAAATTGACTTGCCAATCTTGTGTAGCAATATCCTTCTAGTTGTATCTATAAAATCATACTGATCTTTAAAAATGCCACTAATAATCAATATTAGCTCCCCATAATTCTATTATGTGTAACGGTTATATATAAAAATGGTTCTTTGAACGTTCTTTCCTTATAGCTTTCATGTCACACAGATGATGCTGTTTTCCATTCGGCCAGTAAAAGGGAAATGTTCCTAATGGCCTGGATGACTGTAGCTCTGAAGCTAGTGGTTTTGAAGCAGCTGAATGCTAAGCAGTTGGCAGAGTAGAGAATCCACTTTCTTTCGCCCTCCTGCCCCTTGACACAAAAAAACCTAAAAAAAAAAATTAACAGTAGCAAGTTTTTAAGTCTTGAGATGTCCTTTTGGATGAGGGTAGGAATTTAGCACAATGAATCTATGCAAATAAAATAGTGGAAGTAAAGACCAATGAAAAATATGACTTAATGTAAAATGTGTACATGCAGGATTTTTGAGAAGCACAAATAAAGACTATAATATTTTGAAAGAGCTGCCAACAGGGGCGCCTGGGTGGCTCAGTGGTTAAAGCATCTGTCTTCAGCTCAAGTCATGATCCCAGGGTCCTGGGATTGACTCCTGCACCCGACTCCCTGTTCAGTGGGAAGCTTTCTTCTCTCTCGTCATTCCCCCTGCTTGTGTTCCCTCTCTCGTTATTCTTTCTGTCAAAGAAAAAAGTCTTAAAAAAGAAAAAAGAGCTACCAACACATAGTAGATTAGAGAAGACAAATTAGCAGGATTGCAACAAAATATTGCCCCCACCCCTATAAAGCAACAAGAATTAATTATAGGTGTAGCTTCTTATCTATATCATTGAATTAAGTAAAATGGAGTTATAGAGGTTTTTTTAAAGAATTGTTTGTGGCTAGTAATATATATTTATAATTGTTAAAAAAATGTTAAATTTTCAGGGCTATGAAAAGACTGAAAAATTAATATCTTACATAGTTTTCAGTTATTTCTCTAATTTAATAGATAGGATTTTATTCAAATTTAAGGGAAATGCAACAGAATTCAGTTACTATAGTCAATACCATTATTGCCAAAGGTGACTCATTTAATAGAAACATACAGTCACCACATGCTGTGCCCACACAGATATATACATAATATAGTAATTTATTATTTACATCTAAATTAAACTACTCTTTTAAACAGATGTTAGCAGAAGTATTGATGTAAAAAAATATACATACATGCTGTCAATGAAGGACTTTCTAAGCTGAAGAGAAGGAATTCAGTAACAAGCAAAAGTATTTTTTTCTAAATTTTGGAACTAGTTTAACATCTGTTACAACTTATCGCAATTCTCATCAATCACATTAATATAATACAGAGATTTGGTAATTATTAATTAGCGTAGACAAGCCAAGAGACAGATACAACTGAGCTAAATTAAAATACTCTGATTTTCTCTGAAACAAGAAATAAACAAATATTGGGGTGCCTGGGTGGCTCAGTGGGTTAAAGCTTCTACCTTTGGCTCAGGTCGTGATCTCAGGGTCCTGGGATAGAGCCCCACATTGGGCTTTCTGCTCAGCAGGGATCCTGCTTTCCCCTCTCTCTCTGCCTGCCTCTTTGCCTACTTGTGATCTATCTCTCTGTCAAATAAATAAATAAAATCTTTAAAAAAAGAAAAAAAAATAAACAAAGATGAAGTCCCTTTTTCCTACATTTATAATTTAAAGGCTATTTATCTTGTTTAATTAGTGAAAATATTTGCATTTCACACATTAATTTAAATATTTTAGGGAGGCAATGTTAGCTTTTCAAGAGAGAGAATTGATTTAGGAGTCAGAAAGCCGAAGTTTCAAATCTCACCCTCACCAATGCAATTCACAAAATTCAAAGTCCTGTGAATTCTTGCATATTCCTAACCTCACTGACATAAAGTCATTTCACTTAGGCACATACATCTAATAGTAGATGTGTAACATTTAACTAAACTGGCGGCATTGTTTACCTCTTAGCAAATTTTGGCATGTGTATGCTTGTGAAGTGATGAATTTTTGTCCCAGGATATCAGTTCTTTAAATATATATAAACATCGTCAATTCTTTAAATATATATAAATATTGATCAAGGTAATAAGCCCTAGTGGAATTAACTGGTAAAATTAACAAAATAATTTATAAATAAAGCCATACTCAAAGAATCTACAAGGGTGCCTAAGTGGATCAGATAGATAAGTGTCCAGCTTAATTTCTCAGCTCAGGTCTTGATCTCAGGATGGTGAGATCAAGCCGTGTCAGTGTCCGGCTCTGTGCTCAGTGCAGAATCTGCTTGAGACATTCTTTCTCTCCCTCTCCGTTTGCCCCTTCCCCTGCTCACATGCTCTCTCTTCCTCTCTCTCTCTCAAATAAATAAATAAATAAATAAATAAAACCTTAAAGGGAAAAAAAAAGAATCTACAAATTGTTCTCCTTTGTCCAGGTACAGACTAATAAGTTAAATGCTCATGAGGAAGATTATTGCTAAAAGAATACTTAACTGCTAATGAAAAATTAATCTGCTTTGTGATTTAAATATCTTTAAATATTTAAGCAGTAACTTCATTAAGATTTCTTTACAGTGGTCCAGTCTCTACCTTAAATATTGGATCAAACACTCACAAACCATGGATTATGACAAGTAGCTAACCAATTAAATATTTGAACTTGCAATAACTTACAAATTTATTTGCTGCTTCATGCCAAATAATATAAGGTAAAAACGTATGATCAAGGGTCATTCTCTTTGAGAGCAATTACAATTTTTAGAGGCAGTGAATATAAATTGTTAATCTTTTTAATGGAATTTTTCCGTAATAAAAATTAATTTTAAATGTAACTTAATTTAATAGAATATATATTTTTCCTGAAATAGGTTTTAAAATGGTTTAAAGAAAATTCTTCTTAAAATGTTATGATTTTTCCCACATAGTTAAGGGAAATAAACTTGCTATTAATTTTATGTTTTTTGCATCAACACATGGAAGAGAGGCTGGATATGGTCTTTTACAACAAATTTTCAGAAAAAAAAAGTGTACACTCTTAAATTTACAAGGTGTGAATTATTATTCCCCAAATTATAGCCTTTCAGCCTGAATCAAGCTTGAGTTGTCAAAATGCCATTTTACACAAAAAAAACGTTGTGAAGCATAAACTGTCAATGTCACGTTTCTCTGGATATTACCCTCAGAATTTATGGATTATAAATTGAAATTTATTATCTAACAGGCACTTAGGCTTCCTGTCTTCTATGCTTGAGATTTATACAAAATAAATTTGTTAACTATCACCCACTGTATATAGACTTCAAAGACACCAATGTCACACAGAGAAACTGCACTCATATTTACCACACCAACCCAGTCCTCAACTAATGGTTATATATACTCATAGCTGAGTATTCTTTTTGCTCCCAGTAACTAATATATTTTTGTAGTTACTTGATTAATACCTGCCTCCTCCTTTATGCAATGGGCTCAACATAGATGCTTTCTTTTTATGGCCTTGTATTCCTAAGACTCAGATATATGACCTGTAGTAATCCCTCAATATATACTTATTGAATCAACAAATGAGTAATGTTCTCTTATGAGCTAAAATGAAATGACTATATAAATAAGACAGGGATAGGGTTTATGACTTGTAAACATACACCCGGGCTAAAATTCATAGAAAACCAAGCCTACTGGAAGAATATATTTCTCAATCATGCTCTTCGAATGTTCAAGTGACTGAGGGAAGTTAGAATTTAACTGTTGGCTAAACTGAGAATCATTAATCACTAGGAAACAACCTACTCCTGCTAAATCTAATACGTATGAATATTGAGAAAAATGTTACCATTGTCTGTGAGTGCCTTAAAATGTATAGTGGTGGTGCTCATAGGCTCAGTTAGTTAATGAACTTTGGGGAGAGAAGTCTTACTATTTCCATTATAAGAGGCCCTTCAATCTTTCAAATCTGTGTCACCCATATGGAAAGGGAAGAAGACTGATTTATACAAACTCAGTTCTCGACTTGCCAGGGAAGAAATACAGAATATATAAGTTGACTAGCTTTCCCTTACCACCATTAAAATATAAATTTTTTACCCATGATTTTTTTTTCCTATTAACAGGCAATAAATCTAAAGTTAAAGTTTGGCAGGCAAAAAACAAAATGTTCATATTAATGACAATTTAAAATTTTGATCGGCAAATAACTTACCCCAACATAACATTTGGAATGATAATATTGTGTTGAAAGCAAATAATCTATGAGGTAAAACTAGTGCACTGTGAAGTACATGCTTCTTATCTGGTTTTGATGAGTGGGAGAAACTTGGTGCCAATTATCCCTCCAAAGATGTTCACCTAACAAGAGGCTGAATCCAAGGGAATTTGACACCAAAACTGATGTCCTTAACTTCTTTATAGATTAAGAGCAACTGGGGATTGAAAAGTAGACTTTAAAGGAATGTATGATGTGTGTGTGTTTGTGTGTGTGTGTGTGTGTGTGTGTGTATGTGTTTATGAGGGTAAGGTCTGTGGAGAGTATATAATGAAAGAAAGAGATACAGATAAAAATATAGAAAAAAAGGGAGAAAGAGTAGGGGAAAAGTTGGGAAGAGTTTAGCAATCATATGGAGAATAATGTGAAAAATATTATTATATTAACATAAATTAATATAAATATAATGAAAGCAAAACGATACTTATAGATTAATCTTGTATTGTCCTAATGGTTATCCCCAAAGCAGAGAATGTAAATATCTGCTTGGTAGAAGAAGTGAAAGAAACTTTGGGAGTAATTCATATTTCTTAGAAAAGAATGGTAGAATGGTAGGAAATGAGTGTTAAAGGGGTCTGTGATCAATTGTTTTTAGGGTGACATAGTATAGTCCAAACTCTATACTCAAATGTACAGAGAATAAAAAGCTTCTGAGGGAGAAATACAGATGGTAAGAGAAGAAATACATTCTTAGATGGGCTCATCTAGAAGTTTTGAGGGAACTCAAGGATGAAATTGGGAAGCTGATGGGAAAATCTCGTATCAAACAAGCACCAAGCTGAAGGTTGCTGATATGACTCCAGCACATAAGAAGTGTCCCAGAGACACATAGGGTCCTGTAAAGCCACAGGGAAATTTAAATTCCACAATAAAAGGTTAACATCACTCAATGTAAAAGGAAACAGTACACCACAAGAAAAAAAAATCATGATTTCTACAAAGGGATATTATGTCTGATCACTTTACGGCAACTATCTTTAATGAAAAATAGGCATGTAAAAAAATTCATGAATATAATCTATCAATTCTTTAAAAAAAGTCTCCTCAAAATTTGCTTTAAAAAAAAAAACCAGTTTGCTAGAGTGTGTAGTAGTTCAGAACACTTACATTTGGAAAAAAATCTATCCAAATAATGGAAAGAAAGATTAAGCACAACAAAAAGAATCAATCCAATGTCCTACTTAACTAGTATGCAAAGTAAATAGACAAGCTATATTCAATGAAAAAGTATTAACATACCTAGAAAAAGAACAACAATTGAGTAGGATCTAGGGGGGCGGACTTCTAAAAGAGATAAGATTGAAACCTCCTAGAACCACAGAAAGTAAAAACTGAGCATACATAATATTTGGTTAAAAGAGAAGAAAAAGAATAATAAAGGATGTATCTGTGATGATAGTGGAACAACACATTGATAAATATAAGAATCATGAAAAACACCTGTAGAGGTTTTTATTACTTTATTGTTGACAACTGAAAAGGAAGTGGATCAATAAAACTAAAATACTGATGGACCTGTACCATGGAGAGTCACTCTATGGGACAAAGGAAAATGGAAAATAGAGAGATGAAATAATCACAGAAATATCCAAGGAAAAATTATACAAATGAGGTGAGAAGGGAGAAGGGTGGGAAAGGGGTCAACCTGAGGACACTACAGGGAAAAAAGAGAGGAAATATAAAGGAATATAAAAGGAAAAGATTTTTACTATCTTGAAAGAAGAAGTCAAAGTATCTTCTACATTTCATCTCAACATTACAGGATTGATAAAAACAAATGAAAACGCATATATACAACTGATAGTTTCTAATTTCCAATATTTTCCAGTCAACACCATCAGTTTGAATTTTTTTTTATTTCATTTTTCTGTTTTGTTTTAGAGAGAGAGAGAGAGAAGGGTAGAGAGGGACAAAGGGGGAAAGACAATCTCAATCAGCCTCCACACTCAGTGCAGAGCACAACACAGAGCACTATTCCAGGACCCTGAGATCATGCCCTGAGGCAAAATCAAGAATCAGTCACTCAACTGACTGAGTCACGCAGGCCCTCCTGAATTTTCTTTTTAAATATAGATCATTTCAAGATATCAATGACTTTAAAAAATAGTCAATATTCTGAATCACAAGTATAATGAAAATATGAAAAGAATAAATTACAGATGAACATCATGAATAAAGGCAAGATATTAATAATACTTCAATATACAGTTAGCATTAAATTTATATTCATGGACACTTAAGGTCCAACAGTGATGTCTGTGACAAAAGGTAACATGAAAAATAACTGACATTTACTTAGCAATTTTTATGTGATAAATGTTAAGAGTTTTTCTGTCTCTCTTACTTTCACACACAATCAGAAAATATGTTTAAGTGTCAAATAAGAAAGTCAAATGCTATACTGATACATGCAAATTCGGGGGTAGGAAGATTTAGGGAAAAATACCTGCATGAACATAGAACTCCAATTTTCAAGTAATTTGTTTATCACCAAATTAACCCCTGGTTACAACGGGTCTCCACCTCCTACAGAAGAAATTCAGTTGCTAAATCTCATTTTGAGTAGCTGATGTTTTGAAATAGGCAGCAGCTTCAGCCTAGAGAATTTGAAGACTTCTCATTTTCAAGTGGTAATCTGAACAGATGAGTGCAGCTAATTTTGGAATAATGTAAGACATATAAATCCTTTCCTTGGAACTCATTCTTTAATACGGAGTATCTGTACCATGCAAGTCACATGGTCATATATATTATTAATTTTACTTACTAAAAATGTATTCATCAAAAAAAAAAAGTTACAGAGTTGTAATTTTTCCAGAGCTCTTTCCTGTAACACCATAGACGCAACTCAATTCTCTAAGATTGTCTTCTGTCTTTTAGATAAATGGCTCTATGGGAAAGTTGATACCTGGAAAATTGGAGCACTTTTCATCTTGGCATGAATTAATCCATTGATTAGATATTTATTGAGCATTTATCGTATTCCAGAACTGTTGCTAGATACTATTGATGCACTTGTTACCGTTACTAACAGAACAGCTAACCCTCCAGAGAGAGGTGAGGAATTTTATCAGTAACACTGGCATCGTGTTTGTTTGATCTGGGACTTTTATGTATACCTAAAGTCAAACGAAGAAAAAAGGATTAATTGTGTACTTCAGTTTCATACAGCAATTGTAATCATCTGGCATAAAGTGAGCATTTAATAAATACTCCTTGAATGAATGAATGAATGAATATTTGAATACAATTTTTTTTAAGATTTACTCATTTATATGAGAGACACAGAGAGAGCGAGTGGGGGGAGGGGCAGATATAGAGGGAGAGAAGCAGAATCCCAGCTGAGTAGGGAACCCAATGTAGGGCTCAATCCCACAATGCTGAGAACATGACCTGAGCTGAAATCAAGAGTCTGACTCAGTCCAACTGAACCACCCAGGGACCCCTTGAGTACAATTCCTAATATGATTAAGTCGACTGATAAAACAATTTTTTATTAAATGTTTTATTATGGGATAATAAAAGTAAGATTCCTATTCACTTGTAAAAAATAATAGAGAACTCTTATACCTTTTTCTAGTTTTTTCCAGTTATTACATCTTACAACACTATTGTAAAACATCACAACTAGGATATTGGCATTAACATGGTCAAGATACAGAACATTCCCTTCTTTGCAAGGATCCTTCACATTGTCCTTTTGTAGACCCATATACTTTCCTTCTGACCTCCAAATTCCTGATGACCACTAATTTCTTCTCTACTTCAATAATTTTATCATTTTATAACAATGTTATAGAAATGGAATCATACAGACTATAACCTAGTGGCATTGGCTTTTTTCCATTCAGAATAAATCCCTGGAGATTCATTTAAGTTGTGGCTGGTGTCAAAATTTGTTCATTTTTGCTGCTAAGTAGTATTGCATGGTATAGCTGTATCAGTTTGTTTCACCATTCCCATGTTGAAGGATATTCAGATTGTTTCCAGGCTTTGGCTACTTACAAATAAAACTCTTATTTACATTTGTGTACAGGTTTTTGTGTGATCATAAGTCTTAATTTCTCCAAGATAAATGCCCAGAAATGCAATTGCTGGGTTATATGAAGACTGTAGTATTTTACATTATCAGGACCAATGTTTAAGTGGAGCACTTTCTCCATGCTTTTCCCAGGATTTTTTTGTATTTTCTTTTTAGTTTAGCCATTTTGATTGGTATGTAGTTATATCTCAATGGGATTGATTGATTTTAATTCACATCTTTTTAATAGATCATTATATATACCATGTATTCATGGGTTTATTTGCCATGTGTATAATCTTCTTCACTAAATATCTGTAGAATATCTGATAGAATATTTGTAAATATTCTATCTGGATTTTTTAATGATTAATTTTGATAGAAATAAATAGATTAGATAGAAGATAGATAGATAATGGTCCTTAATTAAATATGTGAGTTGCAAATATGTTCTTGCTAATATCTGTATGTATGTAACTTGTATTTTCACCCTCTTAACAGGATCTGCCAAACAGTAAAGTTTTTAATACTGTTGTTGCCCAATTATCAAATTTTCCTTACATGGATCATGCTTTTGGTGTCAAATCTAAGAACTTCTTGTTTAACCCCTGATCTCAAAGATTTTTTCCTTTGTTTTATTGTTGTCTTTTCATTTTCTTGACATTGTCTTGCAGAGAAGTTTTAAAATTAGATGATGCCCAGCATACCAATTACTGCTTTCATGGATTTTTGGTGTCCTATCTAGGGAGTCATCACCACACCCAAGAACATCTAGATTTTCTGCCTGTTGTCCTCTAGAAATTTTATAGTTTTTTGTTTTATATTTAGCTCTGTGATCCATTTGACCTAATTCTTGTAAAGATGTGAGGTCTCTGTTTGCATTCACTTTTTTGCACGTAGATGTCGAGTTATTCCAGCCCCATTTGCTGGAAAGATTAACTCTGCTCCATGGTATTGCCTTTGCTTCTTTGTCACTGATTGGGTTTCCCTACCCAGTCTACCCTCTCCTCCACAACTTTCAAAGTCTTTTTAGGTTTGTTTCATACATGATATACAGGATTTTTTTTTGTACTTAGCAGGAAAAATCAAGAAAAGTACATTTAATCTCTTTTCCTCAAAGCAGAAGCTACTATAACAATGCTAATATTTTAAAATTACTTCCATTTATTTAATAATACATCGTAAATATATAATTGTATTTTGAAATATGAAACACTGCTAAAAGGCTAATAATCCTATTAAATTGTCAGAAAGAGTTACTAAATTTAACACAGGTGACTGAAAAACATTGAGTTAAAAATCTTTTCTACCAATTTTATACATCTTTCTGAAGACATATAAAACAAATAAAGAGAAAAACATATACAATATTAAAATATCTTTTAGAGTTTTTGGAAACGATAGAAGAGATTGGGGAGGAAATAAAGTCAGGTGGGGAAACCATCCTTTTGTAATTACATAGAAAATTTAACTTAGTAAAAGTATGTTTGGAGTATTCTGAGGGAGAATTCTGTGTTCATTTAAGAGTAGAGTTTTTGTAAGAATTTATTGAAAGGACATGTGACTATAGAAAATGCTATTTGTTGAGATTAAAAAGGGAGCACAAACTTTCCAATAAAATTTATATGCAACTATATACAATATATATGTAGATATAATTTTATAAAACTCCATTTTTCTCCATATATGCTTTTATGTATACTATTTGTGTTTTTCTGTAAATAAATATATTTCTATTTTGAAAGTGATTTTGGTGATATATGTATAGGCAGAAGTTTTGTCGTTATTTTTTTATAATGAAAAGTTGTGGTAGAGATTGTCAAACACACTTTAAAAGAAAAAATCACCTTGTAAATTTAGAAATGAAGTCTGTAACAAAAATACAAACTAAAATCAATTACAACAACATCAAAATTTTCTTTGATATACCATGCCATGGTTTAGTTACTTACTTCTCACATTTTAAATATTCTTCATGCCTCTAATAGATTAGAATTGCTCTTGGTTGCTGAGGCCATAAATGGCAGAAGTATGTAAGAATCACAGGACCCTACAGTTCCTTTAAATAAGAATACTTTTTTTTTTTTAAAGATTTTATTTATTTATTTTAACAGAGAGAGAACACAAGCAGGCAGAGAGGCAGGCAGAGGCAGAGAGAGGAGCAGGCTCCCTGCCGAGCAAGGAGCCCGATGCGGGACTCGATCCCAGGATGCTGGGATCATGACCTGAGCCGAAGGCAGCTGCTTAACCAACTGAGCCACCCAGGCATTCCAAGAATACTTTTTAAGAGTTAAATGTTGTATATATTCAAGTACAATTCAAATTTTTATCAGAATACAGAAAATATTCAGCTCCTATCTGCTGAATTTTATTACAAGTGCTTAATAGAAAATAAAATTAATGATGACCATAAAATGTGTTTGAATGTATAGACTTAGGATGGTGTTTTTAATGCATCAGCTTGAAGGAAACATACATTTTAATTTTAACATTCTAAAATTAATTAAAAATTAATTAACATAAAAATAGTGTGGGAAAATTTTTTCTTTGTGGAGGACACAATGATAACACTATTAATTAGATAATATATTTTAATTTTCCAAGTTTGAGCATTAGCAGCAAATGGAAATTACATTTTTGTTAAATTTAATAGGAAGATCAGGCAAGCTGATCCCCAAAGAATAATTAAAAATAAATTTTGTAGAAACATTAAAACATTAATAGATGTCCCTATAAACATAAGTTAAATGGTATAACAATTCTTCTGGTGATAATTTAACTACAATATTTTAGAGAAAAGAAATATTTCAGATGGGATTAGAGTAGCTCTGAAGTTGAAGATGACCAGGCTTTTTATAAACCAGATACACTGTAATCAGGAAGTTTTGACTAAGTAATACAGGAAAAAAATAGTCAATAAAAACTGAAAAGAAAAATAAGAATATATAAGTTAAATGTAAGGAAATCAGGTTACATTGTTATGGAACTGTTAAATTGACACTGAAAATAAATGAGGTTTTAATACCCAAAGACTGCAATTTATTTCATTTATTCAGTTTAGAATAAAATTGCAATTAAGTATTCTAGCAAGTGATCTTATTCATTGAGGTTTGAGCTTGAATAACTATTTTATAAATTAGGTATTAGGATTCTTCTGAAAGAAGTAGATCAATTAAAAGTTAGTAAAGCCAGAAGTCCAGATGGCGCTGAATCCACCCAACTAAAATTAACTACCCTGGATTTGGCTCATTCTCATTATTCAATTATTCATGTGATATATATGAAAATCTGGCAAATTGGAAAATTGCCGGTAATTTGCACCATCAATGGAAGATGAGTCATTTCTCCTAATTACAGATGTAGGCACAAAAGTATCTTCTCTTTCTCGCTAGGTATTTTAAAAAGTAACTGACTCTATTAAAAAAATTTAACAATCGAAAGAAAATCACAGATAATTTATTTTTCCTCATGATTTAATCAAGTGACCATTCATATAGAGCCTAGCAAGTAGTCATCTAATAGAGAAATAATACTCTGTATTAACTAAACTAATAAAAAGATTCCCAGTGAAAACTTGAAAAGAGGAAGAATTCTATACTTATATATTTTTGTACTAGATTGTTTTATGACCTTGAATAAATCACTTATCTCTTAGATTCTTGTTTTCTATGCCATAGAATTAAGCACATGGACTTAACAAATTCAAGTGTTTTTTTCTAAATTTCTGATTTCCTGCTTTAAATTTATATAATTCTATAGAAAATTTTCACACTTAAACTTCTCAAGATTAAGCATATCTGTAAATAACTAGTATATGATTCACATTATTTGATACTATTTTACATTGATCATTATATCATATGTATATACTATAGCAATAAAATATTGTTTATTTACTTTTTTTTTTTACAATAGTCAACTGGTAATCTGTGAAAGCAAAAATAACTACAATCAACTATAACTTTGTATCTATTTCCTCTCTAAAGACTCACAGTAATAAAGCCTGTATCATTATTATCACTACTTTATAAAAAATGAAAATAAGGCAAAGTCAAGTTAAAATCCTTGGCCTATCTGAAACAGTTTATAAATCAACATTGCCCAATTGACATATTTTGTGAGCCACAAACAATACAGCATCTGAGCAGAAAAATGACATAATCATAAGGGAAATGAAAAAAAGGCTGTTGCACTGGGGCTGGAAAGGGATATTTGAATTTCAATGAGCCATTCTGGAGGTCACTGAAACATCCTGGTTCTGAGAAAAGTCTGATCAAGGATTATAATGACAAGAATAACAAGAAAAGAAAGAATCTGAGAAAAAACAAAAAATATATTATTTTAGCATTTATTTGTAATAAAACCTAGTGAAAAACAGTATTACCTGTTCAAGGTAATAAAATTTTTTGGATTAAAGGTGGATGGAGGAGGGTATACTATATTAGAAAAAATAACCATGGCCTTGGGCTACTGGATCAAGTTTGCTACATTACAAACTTCTTTGTAGTCTATCTGGACAGGGGAATTGTGTTAATATTTTGTGCTAGAACTTGCTTATCTTGGCACAGATAATCAAGAATCATAGTACAATTATGGTTATAGGTAGACACAAGAATAAGACAAGGACCCAGGTCAGGATAAATGGTTTGCATAAATGTTGCATCTCAAAGGCAGATGGGGTAATTCCTATGCATAAAATATATCATATATTTTAGGCTATTTAAATAAAAAATACTATTATAAAATAATTGTTACTTCTATATTACAATTGCTCAAATTTTATAGCCTCACTTAACAGTAAATTTACAATGACAATACTAATTTCCTAAACCATAAATCATTTCCATAGAAACTATATGACACTAAGAGCACACACTCTGATTCCTTGAGTGTCTACTGAGTTCAAAGTATTCTGTGCAAAGCATGTTTTGTCACTTTACAGATTTGGAAACCAAGCCCTAAGTAAGCTTGATTAAATAACATTGCTAAACGCAAACAACAATAATTAAAATAAGAATTAAAAATTAAAACAATTTACATTAAGAGTTTTAGGGGGTTTTTTTGTTTGTTTGTATAATTAAATACACTGTGAACTAAACTTCTTGTTAAGAGCATATTTAAATAGTCCCTAAAAATGAGGATGATATTATTAGTTGAATCTAGGAGGAGAAATCTGAGCTATCACCAAAAAAACTGTTTTTCAAGTGTAGATTTTACTCATCAATAATGCTAAGCATGGCTCATTTCTGAAAAAAAAAAAAGAAAGAAAAAAAGAAGTTTCTGTATTTAGAAATAGCTTTCCCCCCTTTTTTCCTTACATCTATACTTTGACACAGTAACAAAAAAGAAAATCAAAAATAAGGAGGGCACATGCTGTGATGAGCACTGGGTGTTATATGCAACTAATAAATTGTTGAACACTACATCAAAAACGAATGATGTACTATACTTGTTATATAATAGTATATATATATATAGAATATATGTATATTATACTACATTAACTGAACATAATAAAATTTTTTCATTTGTGGCAGAATGGCAGATTGTCTTTACCTTGAAAATAATTTAACAAATAATTAAATAATTAAATAAATTAGACTATAATAAACATTTTAAAAGATGGTCAAGTGACAAGAAAATGAAGATTATTCAGAATCAAAAATCTGAAAAGACAAAAATATAAAAATGTATGAAAATAGAAATAAGGAAGTATTTAGAATTCGACAATGTTGCATATAGGTAAAGTAGTTACAAACATGAAATTTAAAATCTCAAATTCTTACATTAAAAACTCAAAAAGGCATGAGCATTAGTTAGATATATACCTGTAAAAAAAAAAAATGATAACAAACCAAAAGCAAGAAAGAAGGGGACAGAATAGAGAAAAAAAGCAATAATATAGAAAAATACAATAGAATCAATAATGACAAAAGTCAGTCTCTTGACATAAGCAATAAGAGTAAAGATAGCTAAGCTGGATTAGGTCAAAATGAAAAGCTTTTGTTCATCAAAGGACACAATCAACAGAATAAAAGCAAATTATAAAATGGGAGATAATTATCATGTAGCTAATAAGTGGTTACTATCCAACATAATAAAGAATTCTTATAGCTGAACAGTAAATGGGCAAAGGAATTGAATATATATTTCTCCTTAGAAGATATACAAATGGCCAAAAACATATCAAAAGATGCTTATCACTAATCATTAGAAAACTGCAAATCAAAACCACATTGAGATAACATCTCATACCTATTAGGATGGCTACTATCAGAAAAAAAGGAGGAAAGAAGTAAGAAAGGAAAGAAGAAATAAAGAAAGAGAAAACAACAAATATTAGTAAGGATGAGAAGAACTTAGAAACTTTGCATACTCTCAGTGGGGATGTGTAACCAACAGCCATTGTGGAAAACAAGATGATGGTTCCTCAAAAAATTAAAAAATAGAATTACAACATGACCCAGCAATTCTACATTTGGGTATGCAGGCAGAAGAATTAAAAGCA
Organism: Nasua narica; assembly: GCA_028533885.1. Classification (NCBI taxonomy): domain Eukaryota; kingdom Metazoa; phylum Chordata; class Mammalia; order Carnivora; family Procyonidae; genus Nasua; species Nasua narica. The sequence goes on from CM052814.1 coordinate 17,722,172, forward strand.
AGATCTGAAAGGAATATGTGTACACTCAAGTTTACAACAGCATTAGTCACAGTAGCTACAAGGTGGAGCTAAGTCAAGTGCCCATAGACAGAAAAGCAAAATGTGGTGTAAACTTACAATGGAACATCGCTTAGCCTTATGGTGGGAGGAAATTTTAAAACATGCTGCAACATGAATAAACCTTGACATTATGATAAGTGCAATAAGCCAGTCACCAAAAAATCCATATATTATATGATTACATTTATTAGAGGTACCTAAAGTAGTGAAATTCATAGAGAAAGAAATCAAAATGGTGTTTCCCATGGGCTGAGGAGAGGCAGCTATTGAGAGTCACCGTTTAATGAGTACAAAGTTTCACTTTTACAAGGTGATGGATGATGGAGTTGGATGGTAGTGTTAATGTTCTAGTGTAGTGATTGTGAAACTGCCCAGTTTTAAAGAAGTCCTTCCAGGGGCTGCAGCTAGACGATATAGACTAGGCAATGGAGCCAGTCTCTAGCTGTCTGCATATTCCCCCTATTTGTTGCTTTTGTTTGTTAATATATTGGGACTAGGACTCCCCCACCCCCTTATTTTAAGAAAACTGCTCTTCTGACTGAATTGGTTCCCTATTTAAATTAACACCAAGTGAAAGCCCATAATGGAAAAGATTTATAAGGAAGAGGATGCTATATTGAACACAAAGCATTTGAAGTTGATTGCCCAGGAGTTTTTTTGTTGTCTTTTGACTTTTGGTGTACCAACAAAAACTCTGGTGGTTCATATTCATGTTTCTAAAGCATGCAGGCTTTTGGAGAACATTAAATTGTGATTCAAGGGCTAGTCAACTAAAATGAATTTAAAACACATTGTGTGTTATCAAAGCTAATATATTTTTATGTGATTAAAAATAATTGCAATATCATTCTGACATGTTTTAATAACCAAAATTCCTTTTTAGAAGAAGTATGATAGTGTATATAAAATGCCTAGCACTGAGCCTTGCATTTAATTGTATACTAAATGAGCTCCTCTAAATGTCAAAATTATCTATTACTGCCAATTTAAAGCAGTATCATGAGCTTGTTATATGTCATCAGCATAACTTTCTCGCTTTTTTACTGTTTCTTAAAGCCTTTTTCCCTTCCTAGCTTCTCTAACTCATTAATTGCATAATCATAGAACAGCCTTCTCTGAAAATATCTAAAGCCCCCATTTCCTCCCAAATCTCTTATTGCTCATCTTCTCTCAAAATTAACCTTATTTATTCTATACTCTTTCCTTCTCCAGGTCATCCAAAATGCACAAGGTTAGAATAAATTAAATTAATAGATTAGCCTATTATGCACTACTAAGTGGCTTATTTAACTTTCAACACAAACAATTCAAGTCAATAAACATTGAATAAATACTAGCTAATGTATTTTAATTCCTTAACTGGGGTGGAGAATTCCACAGTTTATAGCAGAGATAGGGAGAGAACTAACCATTTTCCATGTCCCTCACATCTCTTTCTCTACCTGATGAAAATTTTTAATGCTATACACCATGATCTAAAACCTTTATATCTTTCACTTCAAAACTGAAGCATTTTCTATTTTTTAAATAAATAGGATTTGCAAGTACTGCTTAGTTTTCATTTATAGACTTTTACTTATAGGGTTTCCATTTTATATAACAAATAAGAAAATATCATTTTCAATAAGTTGAATATTACCTCAACAAAAGATAGAAGCATCATATAGTAACATTGTATCAGCAATGTTAAATCTTTTAAAAATCACTTTTACTTATTCAACTGTAAAATTTTCTGAATGATTCCATACCTTTTGATATTTACCCATGGACGTAACCAAGCATTTTCTTTTTATCCTGTCTTTTCTTTTTCTTTCTAGGCTGTAATCAGAATTTTATTGAGTTTCAGTGAACTAAATCAGTAAGTGTCAAGTCTCATATATCATAATTTTTGGGGGTTTGAAAAGGTGGGTCATTTATTTTAATCTTGATTATCTGAAAAGGCTTCATGGAAAACATAGGATTTAAATTTTTCCTTGAAAACTGACAAGGATTCTCATATGTGAGAAATGAGAGAAAAGCATTCAAGGCTACAGGAAAGACCAGAGAACAGGCATAAATAAAAATGCATTGAATGTTGATGGAACAAAGATTAATCCTAGGTGACTGAAAGGCAGTCACCTAAGGAGGCATATACCTAAGGAGGTATATGATGGCATCTGAAAAAACAAACAAACAAAAAAATTGTCAGCAATAGAGTGTGAGGTTTGGAACCAAAATGAATAAGAATAAAACAGAAATAATAATGATTTATTTGAGGATTCAAAGAGTAACATCAATAATGAGATCATTACAGATCTAGAAAATGGCATTAGCCAAATGTCACAATTAATTTTAACAGTTACCTTGAATAAAGATTTTTTTTTATCCTGTAAGAAAGTTTAAATCATCATCTTTATAAAAAAGAAAGCAAAACAAAAACCTACATTATAGGGGGACCTGGGTGGCTCAGTGGATTAAAGCCTCTGCCTTTGGCTCAGGTCATGATCTCAGGGCCCTGGGATCTAGCCCCTCTTCAGGCTACATGCTTAGCAGAGAGTCCTCTTGTTCCTCTACCTTTCCCCCTGCTAGTGGGAGTGTGTTCTCTCTCTCTCCCTCTTTCTCTTCTCATATAAATAAAATCTTAAGAAAAAAAAAAAGATTGAAAACCAGTAGGACTTATAAGGAGGTTGTCAGTTGAATGAATGCTCATGTGCCTAGAAGCACACTGATCATATTTCCTGATATAAATTCAAAGCCTATGGTCTCTTAATTGGACAGAATATTTAAAATCAAGACTGTCAAGAAAAATCCAGGATATATGTTAATTATGTCTAAGGTCACCTCATAGATGAAAACACTTAATAATGAAACCATTTTTATGTTGAAGTAAGTAACCACATTTGAAGTGGTGCCAAAATTTAATAGAAAATTATGATCTTTTATAAATTGTGTTATTGCAAATTTGAATATAATAGTATAAAGAATTCCTGCATAGTTGAAAATGAGCTACAATTTAGAGATATCATGAAAGGGAATATATATGTATTTCAAAGAGTTATCATAAATCTTGAAATGGCTTAAAAACAAACATGAAGAGAAGTCAAAATAAAGAATTTGTAATAATACATTTACATGTTCTCCTGAGGTATCTGGGATAAAAAATGTTTCTCAATGATATCCCAAATATATCTGCTCTACCATAAGGTCTTGAAATTAATAAAGCAGCCTTTCCTGGGTGCACAAAATACCTTAATTGTGGATCCAGTTATATCATAAGTTGTCATTATGTCCCCAAATAAGAAATGAAATAGAACCTAAAATGTGTTTTCAATATTCTCAGGCTTTCTTCTGAAAAGATTTTTTCAGAAGCAAATGAGAGCTTTCAAATATGAGAGGTACAAAGGTTCTGAAAAGTAGAACAAGATAAAATTTCTTAAAGCTCTGAAATACTGACCTCAAATCTTAAATTAAATCTCATTTTGTATCATCAGATAATAAAAGATAGCTAAGGATATGGGTGATATTTTGTGGGAAATGTCACACTATGTGTGAAAGATTATTTCTTTCATAGTCTCTAACATTTAATTGGAAATCTTTGGCAACTCGCAGATATAATAACCTATTCTGGGAATATATGGCTTATTACTTGAACAAGACTGGCATTTTATTTAATTTGAATTCAAACATTCATTTCAAATTCACCAATGTATTCTTGCTGTAGTAGTAATTACTACTGTTATAAACCACAAATTTTGTATTGCACAAAGATTTTTAATTTATAAATTACTTTTAATGCATATATTGTCAGAGTAAGATGGCGGACACAGATTGATCATAAGTAATTTACAACAATTTGAAAAGAAAGTACAAATATAACTGGTTGGACCTATTTGAGTGTGATGTAATTAAATATGTTGGCTAAATTAGTTGTCTAGTTAATTAAGTACAGGTTGGTATTTCCAGAGTTCTGTTTCCTTTTTTTTTTTTTTTTTTTGAGTCTTCCTAAGAGAAGCTATTGAGGTGCTTTATAAATCAGAACAACAGAATTTGGTAATGCCTAATACATATGCATTTATAACAAGCCAATAGGTAAGATGAGAATAAAAGTAAGGGGTTGTAGAGACGAATCAAGAGCATGAAACAAAAGCAGAAGTCAGGGTTAGGGCCTGATGAGTAGGACAACATGAGAGTGATAATATTGGTAAAACAGGATGCACCAAAACACAGGAACTGAACAATTTCTATTAAGTAGGAAAGGTCTCTATGTTGAGAGAACTACAAAGAAAAACTCTGTCAGCTATGTGATAGATACTTGAATAGTAACTATGTATAAAGTATTTCTGTCTGGTTTGACAAGTGCAACTTTCTGATTCTCATAATAACATCCTCACTAATATTATGGAGACCTAAATATGTTCCAGGATCTCTCATAGGTTCCATGTTTTATTTTACTCTGATAAAACCTTTGAGGTAGATTGACCTCTTTCTATACAACAATGAGAAAACAGATTTAAAGAAGTGCATAACACAGACTCACACAAAGAAAGGCAGGATTCTAGTCCAGCTTGACCAACTGACCTTGATGGCCTCTTAACGCTTGAGTTTTGTTCTCCTGTTATGTGGATACTTTGTAAACTAAATATATATAATGCTTTTCAACTCATATTATCAAATTTAGAAAAACTATAGCTAAGTATCTTAATGTCTTGGCTGACCTTTCCTCTGTCACATGCAATTTTATGACATTTTGATACTGAAAAATAATATATTAAACCTTGATTTTATCAGGGATCAAACTGTATCAAAAAGTATACATCTTAATGGAGAATGAAATGGCTTAGAAATGCACACACAAAAAATATGCTGTGGAAATGTAGAGAAAAGTATAATCAATGGTGACTGAGGAAATTAAATCTTAAGAAAGTAGATGATATTTCAATGTGTTAAAGAATTATTAACATCTCAGTAATTTAAAAAAATGAGCAAAAAGAATAAAGATAAAAATAAAGAATTTAAAAAATTCAATACCCAAGAAACAAATAACCCCATTAAAAAATGGACAAAAGACATGAATAGACATTTTTCCAAGGAAGACATAGAGATGGCCAGCAAACAATGAAAAGATGCTCAACATCACTCATCATCAGGGAAATATGAATCCAAACTATAATGAGATATCACCTCATACCTATCAAAATGGCTAAAATCAACAACACAGGAAACAACAGTTATTGGTGAGGATGTGGAGAAAGGAGAACCCTCTTGCACTCTTGGTGGGAATGCAAACCAGGCTAGCTACTGTGGAAAACAGTATGGAAGTTCCTCAAAAAGTTAAAAATAGAAGCTATGATCCAGGAACTGCGCTACTAGGTATTTATCTAAAGAATACGGAAGCACTAATTCAAAGGGATACATGCACCCTGTTGTTCATAGTAGCTTTATCCACAATAGCCAAGATATGGAAACAGCCCAAGTCCATGGACTGATGAATGAAGAAAGAAGACGGGGTATATGTATATATACAATGGAATATTACTTAGCCATAAGGAGAATGAAATATTATCATTTGCAATGACATGGATGGAACTAAAGTATCATGTTGACTGAAATCAGTCAGTCAGAGAAAGACAAACACCATATGATTTGGCTCATATGTAGAATTTAAGAAATAAAACAGACAAGCAAAGGGAGAAAAAGCGAGAAGGAGGCAAATCAAGAAACAGAATCTTAACTATAGAGAAAAAACTGATAGTGACCAGAGGGGAGGTAGGTGTGGGAATAGGTTAAACAGGTGATGGAGATTAAGTAGTGCACTTATTGTGATAAGCACCAGGTATTGATGGAAGTGTTGAATCATTATATTGTATACCTGAAACTAATATTACACTGCTGTTAACTAACTGGAATTTAAATGAAGACTAAAAAAAGAATACTGTGATGAAAAGAAAAACAGAGTTCCTGGTTCACAGCCCAGTAAATACTCCAGTGTTAAAAATGGTCACTTACAATTATAATATAATTATAATATAAAGAAAGTTTAATAAAGGAAGCACCATCATGAAAAACCAGTGGGAGGATTGAACTTAAGATCTCAGAATGACCTCAAGGAAAGTCTTGCTGAAAAAGTGATGTTGAGCTGAGTGTAGAGTAAGATGAGTCAAGATTCTTCAGGAAAAGTGTAAATGGGAAGAAGAAATAATCTAGTAAAGAAGAACATTAGCATCCAACTTAATATAAGATTGTTGTGTTGACAAAAAATACATTAACAAAATTTAACATTTTTAATGTAAAGCAGCCCTATGTCATGACAGAGTCAGACATGTTATCAAGAAAATGGTTGTTCAAGAAACTAGAGGTCACTATACATGGAGATACAGAAGAACCAGAAAACTAGTATGTGATCTGTGCGGTCTATATGGATATTTAAAATAGCCCTAGATGTTCAAGCAAGACTTGGCTGATGAAGAGTGTATAGAGCCTAGTGATACAGTTTTCAGTAAACGTCAGGAAATTACTTATAGTTCAGTAGATTATAATGGTGAAGAGGGGTCAGAGGATAGCATGTTCTGATTGTTTAAGCTTTAAAACGTGTTTGTGGATGAGTTTATTCAAGAGCAGAGGAGAAATTGACAGTTGTGAAGTAATAATATGGTAGAGGTATGGGGGAGTGAATTTAAGGTAAGGAAGGGTGTATGAGAATAAGCTTCTTCTCTTTGATTTGGCTGCAGGGGAAATAGCTTTAGTGGAGGGCTAGGTGTCATTTATACCACTATGGGGTAAAGATGATTGCGAGGAGAAGCTTACAATGTGGGTTATTTATATACTACTAAATGAGATGTTCCAGAAGCATAGGGGAAATGCCACATAGGGAGGAGATCTGAGGGAAGTTGCTTTAGGATAAAGGTAGCACACTAACATCTGAGAGAACAGAATACAAATAATGAGTAGTTTATACCTGGTAACGCTGGACCACAGTGGCTCTGATGACAGTATGAGGAGTGAATCTAGAAGGAGTAGAATGGAAAACCTCCCAAAGCCCATTGTAGTAGACTAAGTAAAAGATAATAAGTAAAATGAAATCACAGAAAGAATTAAAAAAAAAGCAAAAGGAGAATCATTACATTTTTTAATTCTATAAGATAGAACAACTATACCTTGAAGGTAAGGAAGGGAAAGGTAAAGGAGAAAATTCTGATGTTGTTACTCTAAAAAATTTAGGACAATGATGGTGCTAATGTAGAAATATACAAGACAAGGAATGTTTTGGAATACAACGTATTCACTTTTTCCCTATATAAGTCTGAGGTACTGGGTACATCCCAGGAGAGGTATCTAGCAAATTAGCTGGAATTTGTTCTGCAGTTCAGAAGGAAAACCAGGGATTATCTGTGTTCTTCAATATCATCCACACAGAACTCTAGTTAAAGCTATGTGAAGTATATAATTGCCTATAGAGAAAGAAATCTAAGGAGAAAAGTACGACAAAGAACACTATATATAGATATAGATAACTGTCAGTTTCTCCTCTGTATACATACATATACACACATATACATACATACATATACATATACATATACATGCATGTATATACATATCTATGGAGGAAGTAAAGAGAGTGAGAGAACGAGAATAATACACTAAGGCATATAGAACTCAAATACTCTATAAAACTAAGATACCAAGAGATTTCATATAATGTATGTAGAAACTGGAGAATTTAGATTCCAAGAAAATGTGACAGTTGTTCTTGAACATTTTTCCTGTACCTCATTCAGTTCTGGGGTTGGTGGACATGGGACACCACCATGGGACATGAAGATAAAGTCTTCATAGGTTTGGGCATCTGAGAAGAGTCTCAATCTACAGTCTCTAAATATAAACAAGGAAAAATAGCAAGACCCAGGAGTCCCTTTACTCTCAGATATGCATGGTGACAAAATAATGGTCTGTATCCTATGTTAAAGCAGATAAGACTCTAAGTGCTCCACAGGGAATGGAATGTTTCTCATTCATGCTAGAACAACATGAATGTGAGACTGTGGAAGCAGACAAGACCTGAAGAAAGGGGCATGGCTTTCTCATGGCTGAGAAAGGGAATATCATAGAGTGAACTCTATCAACTAAGACAAAGGGTGGTAAAGACATCTCAGTGGATGCCAGCCTAAATAAATGATGATCCTGTCAACCAGAGATAGTCCTCCTCACCATCTGCCACCAGGTGTCATGTTAATCTTCCTGATAGGTCCCATGTCAAAAAAAGGAAGAAAGAACCCTGAACTGATCGAGTTTAAATTTCTGCCATCCAAGCTAAAAGGAAACTCTTCTAAAAATGTGAGACTCTTCTAGTAAAATTAAAGTTACATTTCTCATAATTCTGTAAATGTGTGATTGTTAACTATAGTCATCAATCACCATCATCATCACCATGAGTGCTCATTCTCATTAATTTTTGAAGTAGTAATGAATAGCTTCACATTAATCATTTTATTTAATCTGATCAACCCCTTTAAAGAATAGGTGCTGTAACTTATATCTGTTTTACATATACAAAGATCAGAAGAATTGAGAAAATTTTGACCAAATCATACTTTGAGGATCCAAGATCTTAACTAGAATTGTATTAATTCAAAACATTAACAGTTTCTTATTTAAAATATTAATTGGTTCTAGTATCCAGATCAGCTACCAATTGAAGTACACAGATAGTCTGCCATATGATAATTAAATCCTTTCGTATATCTGTCCTATTCAGTGAGAATTTAATAAGGAGCAGAAGTAAGGAGAAAAACTATTTTCTGCCACAAATTTTATCTTAACTTGGATTTTTAAAAATTATAATTTTTTCTGTTAAGCATAAGAACTTATGCTTATTAAGTTCTTATTAAGTTCTAATATGTTTATTAATATTCTATTAAATAGAATATTGGGTCCTTTTTTGTGTCAAATAATGTTGGTTATCAAAATGATGTCTTAATTTTAAAATATAGTTGACGTATTTATTGCTCAGTTGGGAGCACTGGAAATACTCATTAAGAACTATAATATTTACAAAAGGAAAAAAAAACCCTCTAACTATTGCAAGTCTTCTCTTGAGGAATGGAGTATGTTGTAGCAGTTTAATTTTTTTTAATCTGATGAGATTTACCCAACTGAGCAAATAAAATAATAATAAATGATTTAATATTTAACAGATAACAAAATTGTTTGTACTTCAGAGACATGCTTACAGGAATATGGAAAGTTTACACAAGAATTTTTTTTCTCATCTGCATTAAGACTGGTTATTCAACTATTTTGTGTGGCTGAATATTATAACTGATGTCACTGAGATTATACAAGAAAACAAGGCAAACATGACAAGCATGACAGAATCATGAGACAGCTGCATAATTACCAAAAATGAAAAGCCTTCAGTTATACACAAGAAATTGTAAGAAAAAATTTCTTAGCAACTTGACAGCTAAAGTACATCAAAAAACCAAGTGATAAATTCTTATCATTTTTTATTTTATGTTATTTTTTTAAAGATTTTATTTATTTATTTGACAGAGAGAGAGAGATCACAAGTAGGCAGAGAGGCAGGCAGAGAGAGAGAGGGAAGCAGGCTTCCCGGTGAGCAGAGAGAGCTATGCGGGGCTCAATCCCAGGACCCTGAGAGCATAACCTGAGCCGAAAGCAGAAGCTTTAACCCACTGAGCCACCTAGGCACTCCTTTATCCATTTTTTAAAGAAATATCTACAGTTATACAACCTGAATCCCAGATAGATAGATAGATAGATAGATAGGGATAGAGACAGATAGATAAAAATGTTGTTAAAGAAAGACAAGCTATTGGAAGAGCAAGCTTCTTTCATTAAAAGATAGGAACTTTCTACTTCTCCAAAGAAGACATGCCAATGGCTAACAGACACATGAAAAAATGTTCATCATCATTAGCCATCAGGGAGATTCATATCAAAACCACACTGAGATACCACCTTACACTAGTTAGAATGGCCAAAATCAACAAGACCGTAAACAACAAATGTTGGAAAGGATGTGGAGAAAGGGGAATCCTCTTACACTGTTGGTGGGAATGCAAGTTGGTGCAGCCACTTTGGAAAACAGTGTGGAGATTCCTCAAGAAATTAAAAATAGAGCTACCCTATGACCCTTCAATTGCACTACTGGGTATTTACCCCAAAGAAGCAGATGCAGTACAAAGAAGGGCCACATGTACCGCAATGTTCATAGCAGCAATGGCCACAATCGGCAAACTGTGGAAAGAGCCAAGATGCCCTTCGACAGATGAATGGATAAAGAAGATATAGTCCATATATACAATGGAATATAATGCCTCCATTAGAAAGGATGAATACTCAACTTTTGTATCAACATGGACGGGACTGGAAGAGATTGTGCTGAGTGAAATAAGTCGAGCAGAGAGAGTCAGTTATCATATGGTTTCACTTATGTGTGGAACATAAGGAAAAACATTGGTAGAAAGAAAGGAAAGGTGAATTGGGGGAAATTGGAGGGAGAGATGAACCATGAGAGACTGTGGACTCTGAATAAACAAATTGAGGGTTTTGGAGGGGAGGGGGGTAGGGGGTTGGGTGAGCCTGGTGGTGGGTATTGAGGAGGGATATATTGCATGGAGCACTGGGTGTGGTGCATGAACAATGAATCATGGAACACTAAAATATAAAATAAAATAAAATAAGATAGGAAATTTCAATAAACAGTAAATAAATACAAATGTCTATTTCATGACCATTAACTGGGTAAGAGGAATTGAAATTGTTTTGAGCATGTTTCACATTGCATAAAGTGGGTAGAACACGTGGACAATATTGCTACATCTAGTCAAACCATGTTTTTCATTATAATACAAGTTACTAATTTGGTTTGGTAAACTGAAAGGGAGAAAGGTCATTTTCTAAGATCTTGGTTACAGAATTTGTGTTTCATCTCAAAGTTAGAAGGCAGAATGACAAAGAGGAACTAAAATAGGGATTAAACATGAATAGAGTGAAAAGTGATAGGGCAGTTTCCAAAATTATGTTCTATGATAATTTTTGGAGATTGAGACTACACACACCTGTCTCAAACACAGAATGAAGCTATATTCTAAAGCCAGTAATTTAACCACAAGCCACCTAATACATTTTTTCCCTAAGAAATACTAGAACGTTATCATTAATAAACAAGAGGTTTGGGGGGGAAACCTAGCATTGATAAATCACTGCAAAGTGTAATACTTCATTACGTTTCCACAATATGATAACAAATATTGCCTTGAAACATTTGCCAAAGTTTGATAAACATTCTTCTTGATTTATTTTTTGGGGAAAATAGTGTTTAAATTTTTTCACCAATAATGTTTATTTCTATAATTATAAGATTTCTAAAATATTATTTGTAATATTAGAATAAGTATCAGTGTTTATATAATCAGCTATTCAAAAAGACTTTATAATTCCAAAGCAATTATTATCTTGATGATATTTTCTGTCATAAATTTAGTGAAATAAATTACTTCTAGCTAATTGGGGCTAGAAGAGAATTAAGGAAGCAGGAAAAAAGTAGCAATATTGATGGCTGTTTAATAATTCCATTATCTTGTAATCATTAGGTTTCCTAGAGGGAATAAGATTCAGAAATATGTGGAGCTTGATATACAAAAATCTGATATTAACAAACTTTTTTTATAGGATGAAAACAAGAAGTTATTTCATTAATTTATGTATTTTTCAGTGTGTTTGTATTTTAAAATAAAATGATTAAAATTAAATATAAAGCACTTCAGTAGAACAAATACAAGAAACTCACAAACATATAGCATTAAGGTACGGAGGACTGATACCTAGGAAGAAGTTTATGTAAAATGTTGAAGGGGAAAAAAATTTAAAGCCCTTGCAGATTTGTAAATCAGAATTGTAAACTAATGGTTTAGGTTTAAGAAAGGACTATTTACCAGGAACTGACATGAAGTCTAGGCTACTGAAGAAAGTTTTTCTGAGTTACTTGATAATACTCAAATAATTAGGTATCTATCGATTCAAAAGCCAGTTAGATATCATGCCTTTGTAATGGGTAGACTCAAAAAGATTAGTCCTTATGTTGATTGACATTTTTTTAAATTTCTCATGCCTACACCCAAAAATATTTTGATCATTTCTGCATATACACAAAAATTATAACATGATTTATCATTTCCACATATTCAGGAATATCTAGTTTAAACTACTAACATGGATACTATTATTCAAAAATTTTAAAAAGAAACCTAATAAAAAACTAAACTATTTTATAAAACTAAACCCTGTGTGAGTTCCCTGAAGGTCAAAGAACTCATTAAAAATAATGAGCTCTTCTTAATTGAATGATGTACAATCCCATGGACTTTTCTTACCTATTCATTATAACCACTTGAAAACATCTTAATTTAGCTATAAAAGCTTACTTTATCTAAATTTTATAAACTAAAGTTAGTTTGCTAGGATAATAGTTTACTGAGGATTCTTCATTATGCTTTTAAGAAGTCAGATTACCACATAGTGTATGGTAGAGTCTGTTAAGCACTCACATACACACGTACTCACAAAACTACTTTCTGTTTCTCTTGGACACTTGCTTAACCTACGTGGCAGTCAGAGGTGGCTATGTGACTGATTTCTAACACTAGTTAAAAGCAGACATGATATGTGGCCCCTTTCAGACCTGGTCTGTGAAAATCTACCATCTCGACTTCCAAGTGCTCTTTTTCTCTTCCAGCTAGCAGAAAAGGGGTCAACACCCAGTGCAAACATGGATACCATATATTGAAGATAGCAGATTACCCAGCAGTTCTATTATATGTATGAAATAAATGAACTCTACCTATATTTGAATTATGAATTTTGGGGTCTATGTGCTACATCAGTGAACTTACCATAACTAATATACAAAGTTTAACATTGTCACTAAACTACATCCTTATATAGACATCCTTTATTAGCCTAGATTCCCATAATTCTAAGGAAAATTCTTTGTTATAAGTAATCATTGATTCGGTTGTGATTACTAATTCTGTCTAGTCTTACTTTTTGATAACGCTTTTCTTCTAATCATCAGAATATTTTTTTCAATAATTTGATTAAGTCAACTATTATAATAATATATTTATTTACATCCACCCTATTTTGAACTAGGGGTTCTATAATATACCAATAAGCAAGATTTAAAAATATATACACAATAGAGTATTATATTTATCCATGCACAAAAATTTTTAAAATTTATTTCACACCATTTTTGCATGTAAAACTGTTTAAAATTTTTGGATATAAAGATGAAAAATCATGTCTTATCATTAAGCAATTTTTAAGTGTAGATAGTGGTGATTATATTATCAATTATTGTCAAATAATAGCTATACCCAGAAGGTTATTACCAAAATTTTTCAATAATTATTATAAGCCTGCTTATATGCAGTGGGTGGCCAAATGGTAATTTATTAAGATATCATAAGAGTGAAGAATAAAGAAATAAAGGTAAAATACAGATAAATAGAATAATCACTGCACGCGCATATTATTTAAGAGACAGAGTTGAACCAAATACACATTGCTAATGATCAAATTATGACATCATATTCTAAAGCCATTTTTTAAACTTTTTTTTACCACTTTGTTTATGAAATGTTTTCAGGATATAAAATGAATTTAAAGTTATAGCTTCCAAATTATTTTCTGAAATAGGAATTACCTTAACAACATGCATAGCAATTGATCATCAATGTCTACTTAAACATTTCCTGGGAAAAGGAGGTCAATTCCTCATAACAGAGTCCAATCTATATTGTGTGATCTTTCTGAAATCTATCCCACTTCTTTCTAATTTCAACTCATTGATCCCAGTTCTGTCCTCTGAAGAACACATAATTAATTTACTTACTGATTCTTCTTGGCAGCCTTCAAATATTTATAGGTTTCATAATGACCCCAATGGGCTCATTTCCAGAATAACTGCTTGGTTTAGATGCATAGTATCATAATAAGCACAATATTTTAAGGAACATCCTTCCTCGCCTTCTTCCTACCCTGCCCACACATGGACATGTAAGGACACCTAGGTCTTTGGTTAAACAAATAATAAAAATGGAAATTAAAAAATTTGAAAAGATAAAAATCCTAGCCATTTCAAGTTAGGTTCATATAAGATCACTCTACAAATGAAGTGGAATGGCTAATAAATAATTTGATTTTGTCCTTGGGTTTTACTTTTCTCTGGATTTTTCCCATTTTCTAATACCCTGCCCAAGCTGTTTTCAAGAATGAACTCTTCTCATTTAAGTGTATAGTCAAAAATATATAAACAATTATTATTTTTTGAATATCCCCTGTCACAACTGAGAGCAAATCTGGATCTTTTCAAGTCTTCTATAAAAGAAATACCATTATGAATATTTATAATCCCATCATAGTTGGCAGGTTTTACTGTATTTTATGTATTTCATTATATATTGTATCATATATACATATTGTGCACATATATACATGTGATTATATATACTATTTGGGAGAGAAGAATAGAACTAAGTTGTATCTCCTCTTATTTATTGGAATTGCATGACTTTTCTACCCTGGAATAAAGTGAGATTCCACCTACTACATTTGTTTTAGAAAGGGAAATGCTCTGAAAATTGACCATGGACCTTTCTGTTCTCTGTGTTGGAGCAAAATTGAACTCTAAGGTACATTTTATTTATGTGGTGATTTTTTGGGATATTTGATGACATATACTTAGGTCTCCCAGAGGTAGTCTAAAATGGGGAGTATGAACTAAAGATCTCTAAATTTAATGACTATTTAATAATTTTAAATGTTTGTACTAGCAATCCTTAAATATGAACTGACATTTGATTTTATATGGGCAGGCCCAAACAAGAAATTTCTTAAGGTTAGTAATATGTGAAAAAGAAGAAATAGCAGTCTGTGTTGAAAAAGAGAAACATGAGAAACAAGAGAGAAATGACCTCTTGGAAGAGATTTCCTATGTTGGATGGGGCCAGTGGGCTTGATAAATTTTTAAATTTTATATGCTGTTTAAAGATATGTCTTCTTTTATATCCTAATTCGTCCCTATTATTTCTTTTTATTTCTGTAAGTCTCCAAGAAAACTTAGTTAACCATTATGATCATTTAGTATTAGAGATAGCAGGGAGGATTAGGTGAATGATTTGGGCAGAAAAATCTAGATCAAATCTGGTTATGATGAAATACCTAGAGGAGAATCCAAAAGCAAAAATTAATAGAATAAGCTAAACTAGCACTGTTAAATACTTCCCAGGCATATATTAAGATTATTTATTTCTCACTCACATAAAGATAGACTCTAAAGTTAACACTGTTTTACTATTCCCCTCAAAGGACAAATAATTCCAGAGGAAGAAGCCTTTTAGATCCCCAAAATACAAATAATAGGATACTCTCTTTACCTTATAAGTAATTTATCATACACTAAAAACAGTAATAATAAAAAAATCTAAAAATTTCCTAACATGATAGTTTTTTTAACTAACATGCAGATGTTTAAAAAAAATGTTTATATAATTGCATGGTTTAGGCTTCAGATTGTTAAAGAAGAGATTTTGAATAACTATTGAATATGAGATGATATAAATATGCTTCTTGCGTTTTAAAGCTTCTATGAAATCTTAATCTCAAATACTTGGGTATTTCAAAGACTATGTGACTCAATTACACTTTACTACACATCAGAATTGAACTTACTAAATACTTTCAAAATAAAATCAAGATATTTCAGGAAAATAATTTCAACAGATGAAAAATGTGACATTATCTGTGGGAAATCTTCATTATGAATGAGATATAAGATAAAATTCTTATGGAGCCTGTGTCCCTAACCTTGTCTAGTTCATCTGTATGAAGTATTTTGACAATTAAGGGCTTTTCCCCTTTGATATTCCAGTAGATAATCTCTAGGAATAGTGAGAGCTGAAAGCTCTCTTCCTCTCCGATGTGATATCTAGTAAGTAACAGAGCTACGGAGAGGAGGAGCAAGATGGCGGAGAAGTAGAAGGTTGAGATAGAGTCAGATCCCAGAAGTTCATCTAGATAGTTAATAAATCATTCTAAAAGCCAGCATACTCAACAGGAGGGAGAAGAGAGGAAGAAGAGAATTCTAGGAGCAGAAAATTGACCACCTTCGATTTTCTGGTCCAAAAGTAGGACATTTGGAAAAGTGATTCCAAAGCAACGGGAAGAGAGACCGCGGGGGGAGGGGCCGGCTCCCTGCAGCCGCAGAGCTGCGGAGCACAAAATCGGAACTTTTAGAGTCTCCTCCACTGAGGAACATTGCTCCAGAGGCTAGGCCAGAGGTCTGGCCCTCGCGGGAACAGAGTGGTTTCAGGACCCGCGAGATCATAAAGAGACCCGGGGTATCTGAGTGCGGCAGAGCTCCCAGATATTAGGGCAGAGAAGCCGGTGGCAGAGAAAGAGCCGCGCAGTGC
>CM052814.1:17739209-17770480 GCA_028533885.1 Nasua narica
TGGGATGGGGAAGGAGACAAACCATAAGAGACTCCTAAACTCACGAAACAAACTAAGGGTTGCTGGGAGGTGGGGGGGGGGATAGGGATATGGACATTGGGGAGGGTATGTGCTATGGCAAATGCTGTGAAATGTGTAAGCCTGATGATTCACAGACCTGTACCCTGGGGTAAATAATACATTATATGTTAATAAAAAATTAAAAAAAAATAAAGGTGAAATACAGGGGAAAAAAAATAAAGTAACAGAGCTACTTGTTCCCAGGGGTAAAAGAACTTTATAAGAATGTACTAAGCCTATCATTGGGAGAAGTCTGTTGTCTTAGAACCTGGCTATGTGATATATTAAGGCAAGTGGCTTATTTCTATTTCCCAAAATTACAATTAAATGGTGACCATTAAGATCCTTTCAAGCTATTATATTTACCAATTCCATAATTATCTTCCTTTGTTCTTTGAAATGAAAGTTCTGCAACTTGAGTAGTACACTACTGTATAATAGTTCCATTGAATACTATATTTGCAGCCATAGCCTTAGGCTAACTGATAGGTAACTATAGGTTATGCGGAGATCCTTTAGATGATAAGAAAGGGCTCCAAGCAAGGATTCCACATCTACTTTCTTTGAGCAATAAAGTTAGAATGGTTATCCAGTTTTTGTTTACTTATTTTTAATAAAATGTGTTATGAGTTGAATACTTATGTGGATTCTAGAAGAAAGCCACATAGATCTACACTAACATTAACAAAAATTTAATATTACAAGGGGCGCCTGGGTGGCTTAGTGGGTTAAAGCCTCTGCCTTCAGTTCAGGTCATGATCTCAGGGTCCTGGGATCGAGCCCCGCATCGGGCTCTCTGATTGGCAGGGAGCCTGCTTCCCCCTCTCTCTCTGTCTGCCTCTCTGCCTACTTGTGATCTCTCTCTCCCTCTCTCTCTCTCTGTCAAATAAATAAATAAAATCTTTAAAAAAAATTAAATATTACAAGGGAAAAATCCAAAGCACAATCATTGGTACAAAACGACTGTTCTCCACTCAAGAAAATGTAAATCATTTTGTAAATCAAGTCCATGCATATTTAATGAGATTGTTAGCTCAAGACAAATATCACTGTGTATGTAATTTACAAAGGAAGTCTAGTTTTTAGGAAGAAAGGTTCCTGAAAATCTGTGTATAAATTACAGCTGGTGTAGACAAAATCGTATGTAAAAAGCCCTAACAATATGTGTTTTTCCTAAAGCACATTCACAGTGAATAAGAAATAATGTTCTACTAAATTGAAAGATAATTCATAGTCACCTTTCTTTCCTTTTACCCTCCTCCCCTTCTCACTCTTTCTTTCATTTTTTATAAATGGCTTTACCTAGAAAAATATCCATGAAAAGCACAATGGCTATTTGATGAAATAACTTTAGAATTCCATGAATGTCAACAAAAAGCAATAGTGACATAAAATAATAAACTGTACTACTAACAACATTAGGCATCTTTTAAGGAGAAAAAGATCTAAGAGAAAAGTCAGTCTCTGTGAACCATATGTTTAATGTTGAAGACTGCATGCTTATATGGTAGATTTTTTTTTCAATTTTTTGAAATTTTTTTCAATTTTTTTTTTTTCAATTTCAATTTTTTTTCAAGTATTTATCTAAATTCTAGTTAGCTAACATATAGCTTAATATTGGTTTCAGGAGGAGAATTTAGTGACACATACAACACCCAGTGCTCATCACAAGCTCATCCTTAATACCCATCATACATTTAGACCATTCCCCACCCACCTTGATCTGATGTCCAGGAAAAGTAAATTAAAGTTTCACATATCAGTGATTTATTGAGGCAGCATCCAAGGAGCCAATACAAACTTCCAAATGCAGCAGGGATAAGTTTTCTTCTTTTTCTGTGATATCTGAGGCTAGTAAAAAACTAGAAAGAATAGAATGTTTAAGACAAGCTCCAGAGGAAATGCTTTGTTTTGCATAGTTTTCTTTTTTCTTTTTTTTTTTTTTTTATTTTACTCATTCATTTGACAGAGAGGAGAGAGATCACAAGTAGGCAGAGAGAAGGCAGAGAGAGAGGGGAAGCAGGCTCCCTGCCAAGCAGAGAGCTCGATGCGGGGCACGATTTGGGGCTCGATCCCAGGACCCTGAGATCATGACCTGAGCCAAAGGCAGAGGTTTTAACCCACTGAGTCATACAGGCACCCCAGTTTTGCATAGTTTTCAAAGGAGTTAAAGATTATGAAAGAAAGTTAGGATTTTATATCTTAGGTATCAAGAGGAATACAAATTTTATGTATGTTGACTGCATAATTGAAGAGGCAAACTTTAAGAATATGGAAAGCTAACCTATACTTATCCAGTCAGCTTTCGAATATGCAGGAGAAAAAATAATGTATTTATACCACCGTGGCTACTAGTTGATATTATGCACATACATCTTACTAACATATTTTCGGGCTTAGAATATGTGGGGAAAACAAAAGATGCACATCAAATGTGAGATATTTAATTGAAATAAGCGGAACAAATTTTAAACACATACTTGCTTTTACCTATCACTGTATAGTACATTTCAGGTAGTGTTTATTGTTTCTTCCCAACGAGCTGTACCTTGCTTACCTATACTATCTTACAGATATTATCCAAGAACTCTATGGAAATGATGACAGCTCATCAAATTTTAATGCAAGGTAATATAATTTTATACTTAAAAATTGGAATTGTGTAACTCCCCCATTTCACAAAATGCTAACACAGATTTAGTAATATATTCTTGCCTATAAAAAAGAAGAGTTTTGTGCATAATTTTGAAGTGTGATAGCTGATTAAAGTAAGCAAATAATTCGTGTAGGCAAATATACATTAGGAGGCATGTTAATTTTTTTCCTATGTATTTTCATCTTATGGAGTAGAGTAGGGCTGATCATGACTGAAACGAAAAATGAAGATTTTTCTTCAGCTTTCAATGCAGAAACTAGGCAGCATACCTATAATCTTGAAAGAATGCTCAGCAACAAACCAATTTGCCTTACCTTCCTTAGGATAGTGGCCTTTCAAAAGCTTCACAAAAATGGTTAATCTGCTTTGTCCGTGTTGCTCTTAAAGCTTCACAGGACACTTTGTGAAACCGCAGCTGCACTGCAGATAGCCCTACAGCATCATTAAACTTGAGAGTATCTTGGGGGAAAAACTGTAATCCTAGACTGGAAAAAATCAAAATCAAATTCTCCCCTTTGTGTCTCGTAGAAACCCTGATAACACCGAGGACTCTCACATCTTTTAATAATATTTGTACAGGTTGCACCAAAATCACATCTCTCTATTCATTGTGCCGGTGACCTATGAGAAAATAAGAAGGTAACTCAGGAATCAACTCGTAAATGTAAAAGAAAGTCAGACAAAGAAATGGATAATGTTAGAAGAGTAAATGAAAATCTGTGAGGAGTAACTCCTCTTTTTCCATTCAAACATCCCCAATGTTGGAAATGTTTCTTGGGCAATGATTTCATTCAGAGCGGTTCATCCTGTGTTAGATGCTCATGTTGATCCTGTCTTTTTCCCTGTCTGCCAACCTCCTGTCCCTACTTTTGAAAAAAATATGAAAATTAACCAAACCCATTGTTAATGATATAATTCAGTTAGGTATTTATTTCTTTATTTCTTATCTTCAAAAGTGAATATTTTTTACTTAGGTGACATATATTTTAGATCAATACTTATAGGCACTGTTTTGATATTTTTTTGTGATCTGTAATTTCAGACAGCAAAAGACATGGGGTTATTCTGTGGAAAGACATACCTTTCATACTAGACTCTATGTCCATTGGTTCAATTCATTAGATAGGTGTTTTATAACAAAAATCTGGGAAAATTTGCTTGGCTCAAATTACTATCTGTTACTGAGTATCAAAAATTTAAAAAAGAGAGAGAGAAAGAAGTTAAAATGGCTATTTCTATAATCACAATGAAAAGTGGCTCATTCTATTATTTTACATATCAATTCTGTATAATATAAGAAAATCAAAGGTAAATAAATTCCTTAGATAAGAAAAGCTCTCAGTACAGTCTATTTTGAGAGTCCTGACTGACCTCTGTGTTAAGTTATATTCTGACAGCAGACAGGGAGAGGATTTATTGACCTGAAAGCAATAAAGGATTGGGAAAGTGGAGGACACTCCCCAAGGGACATTTGTCAAACCACATGAGGCTTTAGGGAGACTTTTTCTGCACTGTCTGCCCAAGAGCCAAAGTTCTCCTTTCCATAATCAAGTATTTGAGGATTCTGCCCCAAAACACAGTCTTTGAAGACATTGCTTTTTTTTTTTTTGAAGACATTGCTTTTTTGCTTTAGTTCAATGATACTGCTTTTTGCTCTGCCTGTATATTGACATGAGTAATCTGTCCATGGGTTTATTACAAGTCCGTAGAACTCAATGAGAACGAGTCTAAACGCTCTGACGTATGAACAACCTTTCTAATATATCAGATGGGTCAATCAAGACTAAGTATTTCTGATACATTCCAAAAATAGAAGTCTATTTACTTGAAATTCACTGGTTATTCTGGATAGCATCATGCAAGTTTTTATTCTCTTTCCCACACATGGATTCTAGAGTAAAATCCTTGTATGGATGAGCTGAGAAATTCTTGTGGGCCATCTCAAAAAGGTGGAAGTGTGGAATGCAGCAATGAATGCTCTTCTCAATCCTCAGGTCATTCCCTAAAGCTATTCCCTAGGAGAAGGCGAAGAGTAAATTGGACTCTGATTTTGAGACTCCAAGTAAGTAGATTGGGACAATACATGTTTCTGGTACCCATTTGTTACTTCAAAAATTATTTTTGAATGTCTAGCTCTGAAAACATATCAGTTAACAGGAAAGAGACAAAAACTTCTGCTCTCACACAGTTTACACTCTATTGAGTAGAACTTACACTCGTGATATTAGGGACACAAGGGAAACATTAACACTTTAATCTGCTTGAAATAAGTGCTGGCTCCAGCAGTATAAAAGACATTCTGTGGTCCAGGCATCTGAAACTTAAGAAGTCAATTGCCATTACAGTCCATAGGGAAGCAATCAGCCACTGGTAAGTCACGATTGTTCTTCACTTTGGTTAATTGAACAAACATGCCATTCTTTTTCATGTTAACTCATGGAGGACACTTGCATAACCTAATACAGGCAACTTAAACACAAACTAAAATTTAATGAGAGAGAGACTGCATCCTTTGAAAGATTTCTTTATATTTGATTAGTGCAAACTACCTTTATTACACATGATGATCTATGATATTTAATATTCTTTATGTATCCTCCATGTTTCTTTTGCATGAGATCTTTAAAATGTATTTTTCTTTCAATGCACATTCTCTGGTACAAGGCATTTCAAAACACAATGTCATCTTTAATGTGTAATTAATGCCACCCAGTTCATCAGGATATATAATACCTCTGATGGTAACGAAAACAAAATAATTTATGAGTAAAGAGCATGCATATATTCACAGGAGGGAATTATCAATCTAGATTTCAAAAGGGTGACTTTTGAACTGGTGTTACAAAATAACATTATTTTGAGATGGTGATGGAGATGAGAAAAAGAGGCAGACATAGCAGTTACAGAATTAAAACAAATCAAGAAAACACAAATACATACATGAACACACAAATACAAAGTACACTGTAACAACCATATATATATATATATATATATATATATATATATATATAGGCAACTGTCACTAAGTAATAGTCCATTTTCAGTTCCTTGCTTTGTTAATTTGCTATTTCTGCTATAACAAATTACCACAAACTTAGAGGCTTAAAGAAATATAAATTTATTTTCTTTAGCTTCTGTCAGTGAGAAATCTAAAATAGGGTTCACTGAGCTAAAAGCAAGGTGTTGGCAGGTTTGCTTTTTTTCTGGATGTCATACTGGAGGCTCGTTTTTGTGCCTTTTGCATTTCCTAGAGGCAGCCCACATTTATCAACTTGTTGCTCTATTACCACACCTTCAAAATCAGCAAGGTTGGACCAAGTCCTTTCAAATTTGCCATTTCTCTCTATATCATCTGTTCTGTCTTTTGCTCTATCATTTGGTCCTTACATCCTAAACTATTAAACCTTGAGCCATTTGCTTCCATTCAAAGTGTATTAAAACTTATACTCTTACAGTCAAATGTTTGTATTCCAAGTAGACACATTCTTCTTTCTATTCTTGACAGGATTTGGTTTTTGTTTGTTTTTTACATTCCAAGGATTTATTATTTTTTCTTTTTTTAAGATTTTATTTATTTATTTGACAGAGAGAAATCACAAGTAGGTAGAGAGGCAAGTGGAGAGAGAGGGAGAAGCAGGCTCAATCCCAGGACCCCAAGACCATGACCTGAGCCGAAGGCAGAGGCTTAACCCACTTAGCCACCCAGGTACCCCAAGGATTTGTTTATATTAGGGAAGTAAGGTTTAGAGAGAATAACCACTGGAAAATATGTAGCCTATATAAATTTCTAGATTCACAATTTTGGGGTCCTTCTCCTACAGTACAGACTCCTGAATGTGCATCTGACATCTCCCTAACTGTGTGACCCCGGGGGGTGAAGCAAAGGAAGTCAAATTGGTTATTGCTCTAAGTAATAATAACTTTGATCTCCAGAAACCACATTCATTTTAGCATAAAAATAAATGAACATAGGTATGAAAAACTTACGAAGAATGTCCAGGATGACAAATATTCGTATTTGGTTGTTACAGAGAATATAGAAGTCTAATACTGGCTGGAAACAAAACTATGTTAGGATTAAGTGATGAAGGATTTGAATACATTAAGAAATTATGGACTTGGGGCACCTGTGTGACTCAGTCGGTTAAGCATCCGACTCTTGATTTCAGCTCAGGTCATGATCTCAGGGTCGTGAGATCAAGCTCTGTATCGGGCTCATGCAGGCATGGAGCCTGCTTAAGATTCTTTCTCCCCCTCAATCCTGCTCACTTGCTCGCTCTCGCTCTCGCTCTCGCTCTCTCTCTCAACAAACAAACAAAGTGGACTTCAGTCAGTGGGAATTGGAGAGCCATTGCACATCTTTGATAAGAACAATGCTCTTTAAACGTATGTTCAGGAAAAAAAATATCAAAGGATGGCTTAAGTTAAGATGAACAGGCAGATGAGTCAGCCAGTGACTGAATTAAAAGAAGAAACTGGTTGATGCTTGAAGAATCACCAGAGCAAGATTTCAGGACCAGAGAAGTCATAACGAATAAAGATGTTGACAGAAAAATAAGTTAATTTGGATTCGGAGAAGTAAATATTTACATGTTTGAGGCAGATGTAGAAAGAAAGATTTTAGCCAGGGAAAGAATTTGAGTGTAGATAAGGAAAAAGTTGAATAAAAGCTCTGCACTGTAATGTGAGAGCAACATGTTTTCTTAAAGCAGAATAGACTGATTTTGAATCTGAATTCTGCTGCTTACTATGGAATCCTAGGGAATTTGCTTAACCTGTCCAAGCCTCAGCTTCCTCAACTACAAAGTGGGAAAATAATAAGCACTTTGCATAGCTATTGTAAATATGACATGTAAGTATGACAGTAAGTATGCAAATAAAGTGATTATTTGGATGTCTGGTGTATGGTGTTCTGTTCAATAATGGGTTTTACTTCCATTGTTATGATTAAAGTAGGAAGAAGGAGGAGGAAGAGGAGAAGAATCACTATTATGATGATCATCATCATTGTTATTATTATACATGTTACTCAGTTTGTTTAGGTGACAAAATTAAGGAAATTAATGAAGTTGCCAAGGAAGACAGCTTCTACTATCAATCAATAAACTGTCCCTATATTTGTCCTTTAATTTCCCTTATGCAGCCAAAGGATAACATAATTAAATTATTTTTCATTCAAAAGTGAAATGGGAAGAATGATATTCAAATATCAAATAGCAATCAGATTTTTCCTATAAATAAATAGGCATACACTTTTTCCCCTAGACTTGTTCGTAAGTCCATCTTGCTTAGAAGACTGTCTAAGTGTTTTACTGCAATAATTTAATCATAATATAAGGACAAACTGCAGTGTAGCATGGTAGACCATATCATGAGTAGACCTTGTGTTCATGAGTAAATATTCTGATAATAAATATCAATGGAGAATTATACACCAAATACATGGTAAATCACACTATGGTCAACAATATCATATGTGATGCCCTTCAATATCAATTGCGAAGATATTTTCAGCCATTACTGAATAAAAAGAGAGCATTTTTTGAGAATATAATTAGAAAGTAACTATTATATTTGAGAAGTTTCTGTTAGGCATTGTGCCCATTGTTTATGTGCATGAAATCATTTCTCCCATGAGTTTAATATTCTCAAATTTGAGCTGAGTAAACAGAAATATAAAGATGATGAGAAATTTCTCTGAGGTCACTCAGGTGGAAGGTGTTAAACTTTATTACTATCCAGGCAACTTGACTCTATAAAGGTGATACCTCAACTACTATTGCAAAATTGAGCAACTGTACCATCTCTAAACCTTTGTCTGCAAATATAGACGGCAAAGATTTGGTTGTCTACTATGGCTATGGTCCAAATATTTATGTCCTCCCCAGAATTCTTATGTTGAAAGTTAATGCCTAATGTAATGGTCTTGGGAGGTGGGGCTTTGGGGGGATGATTAGGTCATGAAGGCTAAGCCTTCATGAATGAGATTGATGTCCTGAAAATAGAAACCCAGACAAATCTCTCATCCCCTCTGCAAAGTGACATAAAATGAGAAGTCCACACCTGGAAGAGAGCCCTCACTTGACCATTCTGGCACCCTTATCTCAGATATCTAACCTCTAGGACTATTAGAAATAAATCTATGTTGTTTATAAGCCACAGATTTTGTAGTATTTTGTTGTAGCAGCCAAACAGATTAAGACAACTATTATTTTCAGTTCATGATTCTGACCCAGCCCTTTTTTAATTTATTACTTTTATAAGTAAAAACTAAAATTCTGTAATCACAATCATTGCTATTTACCCAAAGAGTCAAAGAGTTGAAAATGTGTGTCTGCACAAAAACCTGCCAACAGATCTTTAGAGCAGCTTTATTCATAAGTGTCAAAATCTGGAAAGCACCCAAAATTTCCTTTAGTAGTGAATGGATGAATAAACAGAGGTACTTACAGATAATAGACTATTATTCAGTGCTAAAAAAAATGAGTTATCAAGCTATGAAGACATGGAGAAATCTGAAGTGCATATTACTAAGTGAAAGAAGCCAACTGAAAAATCTACATACTGTATGACTTCAACTATATGGCATTCTGGAGAAGGCAAGACTCTGGAGATAATAAAAAGATCAGTGGTTGCCAGCAGTGGGAGTGGGAAGAAACAAACAGGCAAAGCACAGAGAATTTTAGGACAGTGAAAATATTCTGTATGACATTATAATGATTGATATATGTCATTATACATGTATTCAACCCCATATAATGGACAACACCAAGTGAACCCTAAAGCAAACAATGGATTTTAGATTATGATCCATCAATGAGGTCACACTTGGTAAAAAAATGTATATTCTGCTGAGTGATGTTGATGATGAGGGAGGCAATGCGTGTGTGGAGGGAGGGGGCATATGGAAAATGTCTGTACTTCCTTTTCAATTTTGTTTTAAACTATTCTAAAAAAATGAAATCTTAAAAAATGAATATCATCATTGTGAAATACTTTAAATTTTTTTTTTTTATTTATTTGAGAGAGAGCATAAGCAGGCAGAGGATCAGAGGGAGGGGAAGAAACAGACTCACTGCTGAGCAGACAGCCCTATGTGGGGCTTGATCCCAGAACCTAGGATCATGACCTGAGCTGAAGGCAGACGTTTAACTAACTGGGCCACCCAGGTGCCCTCATCGTTATGATATTCTTAGAGAGCAATTTTATTAATAATCTTGATTTCCGCTCCCATTCATCTTGAAAAATGTGCTGAGAATCAGACAATGAAGGAAAGAATGTGTATATCAAGTGTTCATTGATGATCAATCATATATGAAACTCCTAGCTATAAAGTAGTTGAAAAGTTTAACATAATAAATAATCTAGCTTAAAAATGATGGTAATAGGCACAGTAGTAAATGATTACCAGTCATAGGGTAAAGTTCAAATATTTGAACAATTTAGCATTATTTTAGCCTATGTGCCATCAATTACATTCTGGGAATAGAAATTCAAAAGAGACTATTATGACAAGATGTCAAAGATACACTAATGTAAAGTAGAAACAGTGAGCTCTGTGAGAGTTACATGACTGGTTTTAATATAATTGTATTGAATATGTGTTACATAAATGGTTATAAACATTGTCACAAATGAAAAATGACTTTTAAATCAGGATAGGAATCTCATAATTTTATTAAGTCCTTGAACAGCATTTTAATCATGACCTTAGTTCATTTACATGAACATTAAATGTCAGATTCACTTTGAACATTGTAAACATATGGACTCACAGATCTGGAAGGGTCCTCAGTAAGTCTACTTGTCTCTCCACCGCTCACAGACCAGTGCTTTAATCATTCCAGAAAAAGACATTTAGATTTTCTTTGGAGAATGAATCCAAGAATTCCAAATCTAGACTATTTAAGCATTAAAAATTCTAAAATTGCCAATAATTCATGAAATACAACAAGAGTTCACAGATCAGAAAGGGAGTAAAACCAAGAACTGGAGTCAGAAAGATAGATTGAGGAAATCTAAAATTATTTCTTCCTCTCTCTTCCTTTATTTCCTTTTAGTCTTTTAATTCATTTTTGTTTGAAAAGATGATATTATTACTTGTGTTATATATATGTACATATATAGCCTTTATAGTTATATATATATAGCTTTTTTGTCTATACTGTAAGGTGGCTTAAAATAGAAAATTGTTAATTTAGAATTAAAAATATGAAAAGATTATGCAAAATTTACAGATCAAATGGTTTAAAAGATTATTGATAAAACTTGAAGCCTAATTTGGAAAATTTGTCATGAAAGGAATTAAATTACTAAATCAAGCACAGAATATTCATTTAATCTAAGAAAAACAATAATTTTAAAATACATGAAGCTCTTTTCTTATCACCTGTCCCCTCAAAACAGTAAACAGTGAAAGGATAATTTATTAATTTAAAAGAAGAAACTTTTAAAAAAATTTCATTGGAAATCATTTCCAAACATCTTCTAGTTCTAAAATTAATTCTAAATATGTAAATGTATATCTTTTCTGGAAATGATCAACATCAACAATAGTAGAAATAGTCAGCTTGCTTTAAATAATGTCTATATTTAATCAATTGTAATAATCATGACTTGCATAAGAGAAAGATTAGATAAATGGAAAATATAATATTTCAGGTTACTAGACATTAAAACCATAAAAAAGCCAAGAAAATGTGGCATTTTTAGCATATCGATCATCTTAACCTGTTTTCAAAGGCAAGAACAGATATTCATATGTTGGTGACAATAGCCATCAACTGTACTGAAACAATTAGACATAAAATTATTTTTGTGTAGGTCACATAAGAGAATATCATGGACAAAAAAATCACAAAAGCAGTATTTCAATCGAGGTAGAAGGATATTGCCAAAATATATAAGAAAAATGTGCATATTTATTCACATTTGTACTACAACTACTCTAGGAAAATACTGAGAGCACCTCAAAAATATTCTCACTGATGTCAGGGGCTCTTTTTAGATGTAGATGATTACATGCGACAAATCCTGAAACATTTTTTTTTCTCTTTTGGTAGTAATGCATTCTTTTCATCTTTGATTTATTTTTATTATCTTCTGTGATCCTCAAATGACTTCTCGCTGAAAGCTTTTGGCCACAGGTGTTCCTATGCTTAGTCAAAGCCCAAAAATACTCATTACTTGTCAATATCTATCTAATATAACTGGTTGGCTTGAATCTAAAACTTCTAGCCAATATCTCTTAATTTGGACATCCTGAGTTTTTTTTTATTTTTTTTGTTGTTATTTTTGTTTTGTTTTGATTTGTTTTAAAACTTTACTTATTTGAGAGAGAGAGAGAGTGAGAGAGTGTGCATGAGGGGAAGGTTGAGAAAGAGAGAAAGAGAATCTCCCACAGACTCCTTGCAGAGAATGGAGCCCGATGTAGGAATCGACCACTCAAGCCGGAGATCATGACCTAAGCCGAAATCAAGACTTGCACCCTCACCTGACTAAACTGCCCAGGGATCCCTTAATCTGGATATTCTTCCAGGTTGCTTCCTCTACCTAGAAGATCCCATTTAATTGTTCTTCCATTATCTGCTCAACAAACTCCACTTTAGTGTTGTGAACTCAGAGTAGAATTCATGCTCTCTAATAGCAATCTCTGAAATACCAGACCATTTTATTATTTCTCCTTGATTCACTTAAAACTTTGTGCACACTGTGTTAGAACTTATCATAGTGTTTATCACACAGGTTATTGACTTGGATATCTTCTCCCAAAGAAAGTAAATACCTTGAAGATAAATAACTGTTTTACATGTTTATTGTTGTATTCTCAGTAGCAAGCACACAGAGAGCTCTCAATAAATAAATCTGATTCATTAAATATATTTTTACAACCAATCATTAATAAGAATCGTATATAGAAAGCAAGAAAACACTTATATCCAACACCATCAGCCCCCCCACACAAATCATCAATAATTATCATCATAACAGCTATTATTTCAGTGTTTGCTATGTGTGAAAGCTTCATCGACACTATAGTTTTAATTCGTCACAACCACTACCAAAATCAAAATTTTATATCTGAGAAAATGGATGCTTTAAGGGACAAAGTAATTTACCCAGGATCTTGAATCTCACCTCTGACTCCACCTTTTAGTCACTATGCCACACTTCTTTGACTTCCTATGTACTCTTGTCCATTTATTTCAAAGTAATTATTGAGTATCTATTATGAATATACAACATATATTAAACTGATACATTTCCCCGTGCCCTGCAAGCATGAAAGGGAAAAAGAACAAGAGTGGAGGGATGGCATTATAGCAAAAACAGAGGCCAACATTGAAAGCATCTATAACATAAATTTAAGGTAGCTGAAATTATTGTCATTATTTTCAAAAAATAAGAAATTATATACAACAAATTACCTTCTCAAAGGTGGAAAAAAATAATTTCCCAACCCGTTTCATCCTCCCCCAATGTGGGTGTTCATGAGTCACATATTTGTTAGAAATTCATATTTTGTTCCATCTTATTGAGAAAATTCTAATAAAGCCAATATTTAGATTCAATATTTCGAAAGGCATGGGAATCTAATATAAAAACATATTAAAGTGGGCTCCTCTTTATTGCATTAGCGTATATTTCAGTTAAAATGCAATTACTGAAAAACGGGCACTTTCCATTTAGGTAATTTAAACCTTGTTCTTTATACTATTTTAAACCGTGTGTGTGTGTGTGTGTGTATTATCTCAAATTCAATGGCTCCCACTCTCTGATTTAATGAAGAAATCAATGAAAATCAACAAAATAGTTTTTAAAAAATGGATCATGGAAAATGTTTTAAGATTAAGACTGGTTGATAAGTTACCATTAATGTTAAGAATAAACTTATTCTTATCTACATCTCCTACTAGTCTATGAATTTCAGGAAAGAACATTTCTTGTAAATCTTCTAGTTCTCATGTCTTAGTACATAATAGGCATTCAATACATAGTTGCTTAAAAACAAATACCTATTTCCCCCCAATTTTGCAATTTCCCGAAACTGGTACAAAGAAGAATGAATTTCTCATTCTACTTGAGAATGTCAGAATTTTTTTCCCCCAGTAACCTTAGGATTATCGAAGGTTTGTTTTCATGACTCCTAAAATAACCACTAGATGCCTGAAATAGAGCTTGTTTAATTTCTTTCCTTTTGCTTGGAGCTTTGCAGTTACCAATACAGGAAATACATAAATAAGAAAAAAATGTTCCCTCTATCTTTTATAGTATGTGGCCAAGTAGCTACATCACAAAGGAAGTACAGAATGAGGTCATGAACTGAAGACTTTCTATAGAAGATAGAAATGCAGTCGTAAGTAGAAGGATGAGTTGAAACAGTAATATTTTAATGAAGAAAGGGAATGGACCAAATTGGAGATTTAACTTGGGAAGCTTATCCAAAAGATTGCTGTTGCCACCCTGCTTTTTATAGAAACTGCAATAAAATTTAAATAGACCTGAGAAGATTATATACAACAGAGAGATAAAATACAAGTAACCATTCAGAAAGACTAAATTTAGAGGGGAAAGAAATGGACCTAGAATTTAGAAAATGAAAGAAAACTTAGGCTTTTTACTTCGAACTGAGATATTATTGTCATAGTCCTCTTGGACCTCGAGACCTTATAAATGTTTTGGTCATATGCTTTCACTCTCTAAATTGCGTAGAGTGTTCTCTCTGTGTGACTTCACTCAATAAATTCAATTCAATCAACCTCGAAAACATTTTGCTAGGACCTAAGAAACCTGGAAAGAAGTCTGACATCTCCAAATAATTCAGTGCTGTGGTCAGAATCCTTTACATGAAATAAATAAAAACCACACAAGTCCTTAAATCCAGCCCATCTCTGTCAGTGACTATATGTTCAAAATTATCCTGACACATACGAATGGTCTAAGGAAACCTGGGAGCTGACTTTCTAATTTATCCACAGTTTATTTTTCTATTAGCATATCATGTATTGCCCCATATTTTAGGACCTAAATCACCCTGCCAAATAGTAAGCATTTCTGCATCTCCCAAAGGCTCTACTATTTTAACTTGTACACACAAACTATCAGATTTAGGTCCCTGTTAATTTAGTTTCTGCCTTCAAATTTAGGCTATTTGTATGTAACCAAGAATAGTAGGCACACCTCTTTGGAGTTCATGTTTGCCTTATCCAACACAGTTCCTTGGGATAAACCATGCTTCAGTCCAGGCTTTGTGTTCATTCACCTCCTACCTCAGAAGAAAACAGGCACTTATTTTACAAAATACTGCAACTTGGCCTTCAAAAGATACCACCTTATATTGTGTTTTTTTGTTTATTCCTATTATATGGTAAGGTACATTAAACAAATAAAGAAGAACTTAGAGGTTCAGCCCATAAAATGTAACAACTGGGCTTCAATAGGTATGATTTTTCTATAAAGTGGCACGCTGATAGACCAATGCACGGACACTCAAAAATTCAAAACTTTAAACTGCTCGCCAGGAGATAAGTATTCAAAGAACAACTGATTCCAGGAAATGACATCCTAGTCCAGGTTTTGAACTGTTTAAAATTCTTCCATTTAAAAAACAAAGCACATCAAAATATGATTTTCCCTTATTAATCTCATAAGCCACTTAATCTCACCCATTTTTGGATTTTTTGTAGGTAGAATAGTTGGCAGAGGTTCTAAATGGGAATGAAAGTATAAAGTGGGTCAGCAAGGGCAAAAGAAGGGGAAACAGGAGAATTTAAAAAGGTAATCTTCTGGAATATCTTAAGGTAAAGAACTCTAAATTCATATGATAAAAAGATAGTTTCAGAAAGAGAGTCACATTTAAGAACATAAATCAATATCAGCCTTGGTTAGTGTCATTTAGGGAATATCAAAGGTTCATGGGAATTAAGGCACATGTCTTATTAGGACAATTGTCATTAGATTGTATGACAGTATGGTTCTGAAGAAGATTAACACTGAGGTTTTGTATTCTTTACCTACGTATTCCACAGGAGCATGTGAAGCCTTTCTCCCATACATCAGGAAAGACATTCTTACTTTGAAATGGAAGGAACATGTATATTCATGTTTTAGAAACATGTATATTCCATGTTTTAGAAACATGTATATTCCAGTTATATTCCCCATAAGGGGAGACCAGGAAAAGAGCATACCCATCATTAGACATACTTCACCTGAGGTTGACTTTTTCTATATAGTATGATCATTATGTAAGGCAAAATTGTGTTATATTCATGTGTGGCCAATAGAAAAACTTCTTTATTGTAGCTCTTGTTCTGCCATGACTTAGAGTAGAAGTAAAATATGGTCAGATAGTCTTTTCGGCGGAAAATAAAGGAGACACAAAGAAAACACAGAGGGCAGAATTAATATTAGAATTGACTTGGAAACCATAAGCGTTCCAGACTAAATGGGAAGGGGAAAAATAATAGAGCTATGCTCGTAACTGGAAGCACTGTGTTCATCAGGCATTCAAGCTTGGGAGATCATTGCAAAACAAAGCTAAAGCAGGCAAGGAGGTGAAATGATCTTATTAGCTTTATTCAACACTCTACAAATTTCCTTCAATGTGGAACCACTGTTATATTCTGGTGGCAAAATGTCCAGCAAAAAACTCATATTTCTTATCTGTAAGTTACTGGTGGACCAAATATTGGTGGGTCTCCAGAAAGGTTCCTGAGAATCAAGGCAAACTGTTGGCAATGTCCCCTTTGTCCTCCTCACTTCCATCCTCCTGATGCCTGAAATAATGTCCTAACAGCCAGCATTCTAGTAGTCCAACGTATAATTATAAGACAACCTTGAAAGATGGACACCAATTACTGGAATGGTAGAGGCAAAAGACAAAAGGAATTAAATGACGAATGACCAAGTATGCCCCTGGTTTGCTAGCTTTACTAACAGTATGAAAAATAAACTTCCAGGTTGTCAAATCACTGTGAAGTTAGGTGTTCTTTGCTTGCTTTTAATGTAGCTATGTCTAATCTAGATGAATTACTTGTCTGTCTTGACAGTTTAGAAGATACGGCAACATTTGAACCCATACCTGCAAATGACATAGTGGGGCAGGCTCTTGGTGACCACCTGCCAGCTACAGAAAGGATTTCCTTAGCCAAAATTCATCAGATTTAAGGCCTGACTCTTTTGGCATTTCAATTTGTACTGTATTTACAAAGTAAGCAAACAATGCTACTTGGAAAATAAAAATCTTTCTCATTTTAGATTGAAAGAGAAGAGGGAGAGCCAGTGCTTTACATTTCCATTATTTATATGTCAGATATCCAGTCCAAGCCATTGGACACGCCAGGCAGAGCAATTTATATTGGAAACATTGCCAATATATGCCAAACCATTGTGACAGTTATTTTGCTTAACATTTCAATATATTTATAATTTCTGCAATAGTTTATCTACTTTACCAATGGATAATATCAATACTTTATGAATATTCATAAAGTAATAAAAATGAAATTCTAGCAAAGCATATTGAGAAGTACCTTTATAATGTAAAGGTGTTCTTTGGCATTTGCAAAATATACATATGTTGGGCACTACCAAAATATACTATTTGGCTGAAAAAATGCAATTTCAAAGAAAATATAATTTTGCCTTATTGACAATAGCACTATAATTTCTGGCTTTTCAACCAATTAAGCATCTATTCAAAAAATCATAGAAATAAGTTCTCTATTAATGTCTGGCTATTAGTGGGCTAACATAAATTCATACAGCTTGTTTGAAGAGTTTTAGAAAGGTTCAGTAATTTCTTATAATAAAAATGCTATCTAAAATGTGTACTTTTGGGGGCATGTGCATGACTCAGTCGGTGAAGCATCTGCTTTCAGCTCAGGTCATGATCCCAGGGTCCTGGGATTGAGTCCTGCATCAGGATCCCTGCTCAGTGGGGAGTTCGCTTCTCCCTCTGCCCCTCCCTTCCCAGTCCTGCTGGAGCGTGCCCATTCTCTCTCACAAAAATAAAAATAAATAAAATACTTAAAAAAATTAAATATCCACTTTTTGTACTGATCCAATTTTTACCATTCTCAGATAACCATATCAGTGCAAGTGAATTACTTGGTAAAAAAATTAAGCAATCATCTTTAACATATTAATATGGTTGGAGTTCTCTAAGAAACATGGCTTGAAATACCTTGGATAAACTAAATGTAAGGCTTCCGACAATATTAAATTTTTCATAGGAAATCTCCTTTCTTTTGATGCATTAAATATAAATCTTTACTTTTCTGCAATCAACCAATAGATTATGGTCAATAATAAAAATCATTGCATTTTTCTCCAAATTTCAGGGATAATTTATCAGATGATAACTGGAAAAGTGTAAAGAAAAATTTCATAAAGAAAAAATGTATCTGCTATGGAAAACATAAAAGTTTAAATAATAAGAACATTTATATAATAATATGGCTCATACATCATTAGGCTAAAAAAATTTGATTTAGACCTTCAAAAATATAGTCTAACACCATTCTTGGGATTCAGTAACGTTAATCTGTTTGAGTGACCCTATCTCATTGGGAGAAGCTTAGGAATTTTTTTCTAATTTATTTCACTCACTGTTTTGAATGTCAAAAATAAAACAGTGACTACTAGAAGTCAGAAGATGTTAACTATTTTGCAATGAAAAGGATATATTCATGCAAGGTAATGTTTTCTTGTTAAATATCCACAATGTTCCTGCTGAGAAAATAATTATTGATCTAGATGTTAGATATAATAAGAATGGCTAAACTCAATGATTTAAAAAATGAAGATTGAAGCTTTTACAAGAAAAAAAAAAAACCCACTATATGCCCTTCTACTAGTGAAAGGAACGGTGGTACAGAAATTTTTAAAAATTCCAAAATGCGTTTTTATGTAAGGTCTTAATGTTTCTTAACCTAATTTATACTCTGCCCCACCTAACACACCATTCTTCTATCTTGTTTTATTCTGGAGTCTTTCTGCACCACCTCTCAGCACTCCAACAAAACCTATTGCTTTATTACATTCCTGCTGAGATATAAATATTACAACAATTTTCTTTTAAGGGCAGTTGCACTGTGACAGATAGTGTAATCTCCATCTCTCTCACTCCTCTCTCTCTCTCTCTCTCTGTCTCTGCCAATTTGAAACTAAGAAGTTAGAATCCTCTGTTCCTCTGTTTAGAACACTTTCTGTCTTTAAGGCTTTAGAACAGACAAATGAGGGGTTGTTACCCAGGAAATATGCATTATCTCGGCTGTCCATGAAAAAGCAAACTAAAAAAAAAAATCTCCATTTGCTAAACATTTTAACTAAAATGATATATGGAAGCTCTTAACAGAGAACATGTTTTGTTTTAAATCTATTCTACATTGTGCACACTACTGGGTTTTTCATAATAAGATACATTGCTTATTGGACTAGGAAAGATGTATAACAATGTAAGAATAAAAACTACTTATAATTAGTAATACAAAATTCATAAAGTGAAGTGTCAAAAGGTTACTATCATTTAGTATTCTTCAGAATGATGTAAAATGTGGCCATAATAATATGATAAGCCAAAAATTCATCACTAATGCCACCTTGATTAGTGACTAAGTAAAACAAGAGTTTTGGACAGTGAGATGATGTTGGAAGTGTGTCAGCAGCGTCACTTCACATTAAATGTTATAATTTGGTTTGATTAAAATTTGACTATAGCTGATACAGGGAATGATCATGGTGATTTATCAAAATTAAACTCTGATTTTAAGCAGCTATAACTCAAACATGAATATTACTAAAATAATTCAAATGAAATTGGTTATCACTTTTTTGTTCTTATTTGATGCTTATATACTTATATGTAGGTGTGTTACTGCCCATCATTATATTTCTTTTCTTTATTTATAGCTATTTTTTTTAAGTAAGCTCCACACTCAGCATGGAGTCCAATGGGGGGCTCAAACTTACGACCCTAAGATCAGGACCCGAGCTGAGATCAAGAGGTAGATGCCTAACCCACTGAGCCACTCAGGTGCCCCTATATTTATTTTTCTTTAAAAAGAAAGTGCATTGCACATCACCGACCAATCAGTCACCCCATGCAGAAACCTCAACATTTTCTCATCTTCCCACCACGTCCCACGTTGCCTAATTTGTCACCACATGCTCTGTGTTACGACCAATATGACTGCTTCTGAAATATGTCCCTAACTGTTTGGCACCACTGAAGCTACCTGAGTTTAATAAGATCACATCTCTCCATTTGAACATCCTCTAAATGATCTTGCCTCATTGTGCTTATCAGTTTATCCTCTTGCTCTTAGTTGGCTCTTGCCTTTAGTTTTCTGAAAAATAAATCTGACCGCCATATTCCCTTTCTTGCAATCCTTCAATGGCTCCTCACTGCCTTCACAACAATATCCAAATTTCTTAGCATGCAAGTTGTTTAAAGACTTGGTTGTGACCTACTGATCAGTCTCATTTCTCCATCCACATGTCCCCTCCTCTCAACAGAACAGCTCAGGTCCTCTGGGATCTCTGCTCTCACTTTGGCTAAGTTATACTACCACTCTCTCACATAGACTGCAGGTTATGGTTACTATTTATTTGTTCCTTCTAATGTGCTCCTAAAGGTATGGTTCTCAACTGGGGATGATTTTGCCCCCAGAAGACATTTAGCAATATGTAATGTTTAATTATTCCATCCGGAAGTAGAGTGCGACTGGCTTCTACAGGTAGAGTCCAAGGATGCTGCTAAATATCCTATAATTCACAAGACAGCCCCTGCACAAAAGAATTATTCAGCCCAAAATGTCATGGTGAGGAAGCTGAAAATCCTGCTTTGAGGCAAGAATGGCATCTTTTATGTTGAAATTCTTAGCATCTAACAGAGGCTCCGACTCTTAAAAGACATTTTTTAAAAGCATATTAAATGACTGTACATGCAGATATAGTCTTTGGACTACGACAATTAAATACTAAAATGGACTGTTTGGTTAAGGTTTTAAAAATTAATTTTCCATAGTTTATCCCTTCCTCTGTTCCTAAGCACATATATCCTTTGCTTGAATAGCCTGCCACCCCTTACACATTTCTAACATTCCACTAAATATTTTGTTGTTCTACCTCCAAAATACATTACATGTAAGCCCATTTCTGTCCCCACGGCCACCATCTTCCTCCAAGTCAAACCCATTTTTCATTCTAAGTAGTTTGCTAAGTGTGCTTTCCTGTTTATGTACCTCTTTCCTCTATTTGTATGCATAAGTCAGTGATCATTTTATTTTTTCCAGTGATCTTTTAAAAAAATAAACTTCATCATGTTACTCCTCTGCTTAAAATTTGGCAGTTTTCTCATTTAATTTAAGATAATAATAATCTTTGGGGAGCACCTGGGTGGCTCAGTGGGTTAAAGCCATTGCCTTCGGCTCAGGTCATGATCTCAGGGTCCTGGAATGGAGCCCCTCATTGGGCTTTCTGCTCAGCAGGGAGCCTGCTTCCCCTTCTCTCTCTGCCTGCCTCTCTGCCTACTTGTGATCTCTCTCTGTCAACTAAATAAATAAAATCTTTAAAAAAAAAAGATAATAATTTTTTAAAACCCTAATATAATATTCAAAACTCCATGTATTCTGTTTTATGCTTAGTTCAGCCTTGTCTACACTAGTCTTTCCAATTTCTTTGGATTTTGTGAACACGGTATTAGAATTCCCAACAATGCTCAGGTGTCCTTGAAATCATAAATAATTATCTAATGTTCTTTATATTCTCCAGTCATTATTATGGAAATGTGAAAAATTTACTTAATAAAAAGAAAATATTAAGATTAATATTTACAAAGAACTCTAGCTTATAGTAAATATTCAAATAATGGAAAACACCAGTGAACAGTACAGGGCAGCATTTGAATAACATAACATCCAGATCTAGTAAGGTTAAAAGCAATGAACAGAATCACTTGCAAAATTGCCAAATTAAGGATTTATTTTGTTTCCAAAACAACATTTCTTGGAACACTCATAGGATTTGTATATAGTATATACATAAACTTCTTAACACTTATTTTATTTGTAAGAATAACTCACCTTTAGCAAAATATGAAGCCAAACACATACTATATTGTGGCAACAGTTATAACAAAGACTGACAAAAGATTGTGACTATGTCTTTTTTCCTTGACACTGTCCTGGTTCCCCTAAATGTTAACTTTAACCTTCCACAATAGACTTTGGAATTTCCTGCTCATTCATTGGAGTCTTTCTTATTTTTCTGATTTCCCAAATGGTTGGTCTTAGGACTAAGATACAGAAAAACATTTCACTTTCTCCAGAAATACCAGGAAGAAATTTCCACATTGGAGCACTAAGCCACATAGCTATTCTTTCTGCAATTCATGGCCACCAAGTTGTTCCCACAATTCAGAATTGTCATTTCTTGTCCCTCTGCCTGGGATGCCTTTCCTTTCAATCTTTATAGGACTCCCTTGAATCATTTTCAGATTGTAGGGGGAATGTCCTTTCTTCAAGGAGGGCATGCAGGACTGTCATTCGTCCCCAATCATAATCATTTTTCTCTGTCTCTGTCTTTACCCATTGTGTGTGTCACATCAAAATACAAAGGTAGTATGTATTATAGTTACTTTTATGTTTACTTGTTCAATATCTGTTCAGTAGGTGACAGCCATTCTACATACTGGCCAGCAAAAATGATCCCCATTCAAGCTTTGATTTCCATAAACAAAAACTTACTGTGCTCTTGTCTCCAAACCATTTGAGATTTTCACTGAAATGAGTCATACACTGTGAGGGACACACACCATGATCATTATGCTTAATTCTCTCTTTAGGTTTAAGCAGAGACCTGAAACTTGAGAAGCAGTGTGCAAGTGTTCTTTAAATGAATGATGAATGCTTTCTCACCATCTTTTGCAATCTAACTTTAACAAAAATAGAAAATCTAATATTGTCTTTCGATGTCTACACCTTGATTAAAAGTTCAGGGCTTATCAGACTTTAAATAATAGTTCTTCCCTTCAGGCTCTGTGAGTAGGTATTAAAAACCTATATAAACAGCAGCAGATACCAGGTGTATTAGTTTCCTGTTGTTGGTGTAACAAGTTAACAGAAACCTTGGCTTAAAACAACATAAATATATTATCTTAGAATTTTAGAGGTCAAAAGTCTAAAATGGGTCAGAATAGCTGCATTCCTTCTGGGGTTCATTGTGGACAATCATTTAAATTCCTTGCTTTTTCCAGGTTTTAGAGGCTGACTTCATCCCTTGGCTCATGGATCTTTCCTCCATATTCAAAGCCAGGAGTGTAACGTCTTCAAATCTCTCTGCCTCTCTCACCTCTCATACTATGTTCACATCTTGTCCTCTGATTCTGACTCTCCTACCTTTCTTCATAAAGATCCTTGTAAGTAGATTGGACCCATCCAGACAATCCAAGAAAATCTCTCTGTGAGGTCCTTAACTTTATCACATCTATAATGTCCCTCTTGACATGTAAGGTAACATTCCCAGGTTTAGGGAATTAGGACATAAACACCAAAGGTGTTTAGCCATTGTCCTGAATACCACACTAGATAATCCAGCTCTCCCACTTGAATGGAAAGTATTCACTCATTCATTTGTTCACTCACTTAAAAAATACGTGGTTTGCTCCAGAAACTGCACTAGACAAGATTTCCTCAGGGCATTGGAAAGGGAAAGATAGGTTATATAGCTAGGTTAACAGTTACCATACAAGATGACAGAGTGATAAATTTTTTCATGGAGCAACAGAAGGGACTTTAAGAATAATCAGCACTACTTCTAATAGTGTTTATTTATTTATTTTTAAAGATTCATTTATTTATTTTAGAAAGAGAGAGAGAGAGATTGGGGGAGAGGCAGAGGGAGAGAGAGAGAGAGAGAGAGGAAAGAGACAATCTCAAGCAGACTTCCCACTTAGTGTGGAGTCCCACACAAGGCTCCATCCCAGATCCATGAGCTCATGATCTGAGCTAAAATCAAGAGTCAGACACTTAACCCACTGAGCCAACCAGGTGCCCCTTTAATACTGTTTATTTATTTATTTTTAAACTTTTTTTTTTAAAGATTTTATTTATTTACTTATTTGAGAGACAGAGAAAGTGAGAGAGAGCATGAGAGAGGAGAGAAGGTTAGAGGAAGAAGCAGACTCCCCGTGGAGCTGGGAGTCCGATGTGGGACTCGATCCTGGAACTCAAGGATCATGACCTGAGCCGAAGGCAGTTGCTCAACCAACTGAGCCACCCAGGCGCCCTAAACTTTTTTTTTTTTAAGATTTTGTTTATTTATCTGACAGAGAGAGAGAGATTACAAGTAGGCAGAGAGGCAGGCAGAGAGAGAGAGGGAGAAGCAGGCTCCCAGCCAAGCAGAGAGCCCAATGTGGGGCTTGATCCCATTACCCTGAGATCATGACCTGAACAGAAGGTAGAGGCTTTAAACCACTGACCCACCCGGTGCCCCTTTAATACTGTTTATAAAGATTCTTTCTCAATTCCTTCTCTCTCCCTCTTTTTTGGCCTGCAAGTCATAAATTATTTTAATGATCAAGCTTTTATTTTATACTCATATAATTAGTGCTGATAATAAAATAACTAACAGTTTACAGAACAATTATTTGCAAAAGAGAATCCTGTGCATCTTTTTAAAGATATATGGAAGCTGACCTCGTTAAGACAACTACTTTAACCCTGCCCAAAAAGAGTTCTAGCCTTTGGTCTTGGCTCCTAAGAGGTGATCATTGTCTGCCTTGGGTTAGCCAGACATTATCAATGTGACCAAGAGTGAAGGGTGGCCACATCAGAAAAACCAGTGATGTGGATTAGTGTGGAGACTTTGGGTCACAGTGTATTAGTAGACGTGGAGACTGTGAACCACTACGTAAGCAATCAATCAATCATGCCTATATAATGGGGCACCTGTAAAAACTCTGAACACCAATAGTTGTATGAGCTTGGCAATGTTCCGTGCATATTGCCAAATATTGAAGCTAGAAACAACTCCACAGGGAGAAGACAATGGAAACTCCACATTTGGTAGTTCTACAGATTCTGCCTGCTCTATGCAGTTCTGCCTTTGGCTGATTTTATTATTTTTTATTTTTTGAATAGATTTCATTTTTTATTTGGCACAGAGAGAGAGATCACAAGTAGGCAGAGAGGCAGGCAGAGGGAGAGGGGAAAGCAGGCTCCCTGCTGAGCAGAGAGCTAGATGTGATGCGGTGCTTGATCCCAGGTCCCTGAGATCATGACCTGAGCTGTAGGCAGAGG
Source organism: Nasua narica (assembly GCA_028533885.1). NCBI lineage: Eukaryota > Metazoa > Chordata > Mammalia > Carnivora > Procyonidae > Nasua > Nasua narica. The sequence goes on from CM052814.1 coordinate 17,764,233, forward strand.
CTTTAACACCCTGAACCACCCAGGCACCCCCCTTTGGCTGATTTTAATCTCTATTTTTCCCATGACAGTAGTTTTGGGAACCCCCAGACGTGCAATTGGTGTCTGAAGTAAGGGTAATCTTGTAGAGAACCATGCTCCCCCTGACTATTTAGTCGACTGAGGTCTTGACACTCCCTCACTTTCGTGTGGATGGTATGCAAATCTACTTTGGCTAGGGATATTCATCAGGCTTTTATCATAAAGAAAGGAGGCTTACTTCAGGCCATAACGCATTAATTTTTTTTTTAAAGGTGGCAATAAGGTTGTTAAGTTGTTGATTCTTTCCCTTATGTAAGTAGAAACTAAATAATAAATTTGCTTGATCTTACTATTCAAATTGTTTTCAAAGGCACTCTATCCTTTTACCAAACATGATGAAATAATCGGCAATACTTATTCAACCTTTCTAATGTGTTGTCCTTCAAAGCTTTGTGTGACACTCTAATTAAACCAATAATGTTCCCTGTAATTAGGGCAGCAGTATAATTATTGTCCAAACCAGAATACTTTTGATACTGAAGGGGAATTCTATTAATAATAAAATGGGCAAAAAACAGGACCATCCAAATAAATGGTGATATATGTTCATTCTACCAATGGAGGCAGCTTTGCCTGAGAAACCATATCTAGACAAAATACAAACAAAATAAGACTCAGGGATATGAGTAAATTGTATATAGCATATCTAACATTAAAATTTAAAATTTCAGAATAAGTTACATATGGATTCTTTCATTGCTTCTGGATTATGCAAATTGCCTTTTTAAAAAATATGAATTCCTCAAAGAATCTTATTTTTCACATGTAAAATGGGTATCATATTACCCATATGATAATCTTAAATGAAGAAAAGTCAAAAGGCAATGACACTGATTTTTTTTTTCCTGGCTCCATCATTGCCTTGGTTGGAAACATGTGACTTGGGTTTCAGTCTATTCCCAGCTGTGTTTCTCCTGTTTTCAAAAACAACCATGCAGTATGTCGCACACTGCAGTTATAAAGAAAAATAATCTGTGGTTTACTCAGGGAACTTGCAATCTAGAAAAAGAGATGGGGAGGTAAACAAATCATTATAATTTAATGTGGCAAATGTTATATATCTACACAATATTAAAGAAGTATAAAGAAAAGCATAACTAACTCTGGTAGCACAGTCAGGAAAAGTGCCACCCAAGACTCGAAATGAATTTGTTTAGTGGTGGGAAGAGATGAGGAATATTTTGAGAAAGAGAAAATGTGTGAAAATCTTTAAAAGTATAGGGAAAAACCTTGCTCAGAGAATAATTAGCAGCTACATTTCACTGATGCGAAATCGGTGATGCCACAGCAAAGGGAGAAGGAGGAGAGGGCTATCTAAAGACACTGAGGCCAGCCTGTGGAAGGCTGGGTTTACATGAGCCATCAAAGACAACAGATAACATTAGCCAAGGGATAATTAATTAAAGAACTCTAGCATAATTGCAAAACTAGTGAGATGCTGAGGCACATACTAGTGTGCATCATATGGGTAAAACAGGATGGAGACATGAACTAAGAAAAGGTAAGCCCAGATTTAAGAAGTGCTCAGATCTAGAGTCCACAGGGCTCTGCGGGCCTCTGTTTGTGCATGTATGAACAAGGAGGCACGTGTGAAGGGTGCCATTCACAAAGTGGACATGTGGAATTTTAAAATTTGTTATGTTTATAACACACGGTGGTAAGATATTTAGTTTTAATGAAAACACTGACAAAATTGTGATGCTATTCTACAAAATAAAAGTCAAGATTCCTGAGTAATGGGTACCATTTTCTACTTCTCACAGAGATGCCCTTTAAACCTGATGAAATGAAAATTTGTGACAGAAGGAAGGATCAATAATGGTTTCCAATTTCTGGTTTGTGAGGCTGTGCAGATAAACTCTAAATAGATCAAATCAAGAGAGAGGTAAATAAGATGAGTCTGATTTGAATATGTTCAGTTTGATTTGTTTTGAGTTGCAAACAGTGCTATCTAAAAGTTAGAAATAAGACTAGAATTTAGGAAAGATGCAGGGTTTGGAAACAAAAGTTATATTAAATGATAATTTCAGTCATATGAATGAATAAGTCAAGGAATATTTTGGACCTGAAGAAAAAGGAATCCAAGGGCACAACCCTTGATAAGCTGTGCCCATTATATTTTTTAGTGTTTAGTGACCAATATTCCAAGGAAAAGAAGATAAGAAAGAAAGTGACAAGAAGTTTTAATCAGGTAGCAAGTCATATATTCAATAACATGTGCTATTAAAGAAGACAAAGCAGTGAACAGTTTCACAGAAGAAAGAGCGATCAACATTGTCAAAAGTGCTGAAGATCCTTTAAATATATCAAAAGCCAAATGACATATTGGAATTAGAAATTAGATCAGCTTTCTAGGGCAAATAACACATTATATATTAATAAAAATAAATTATTAAATTAAAAAATGAAATTAGATCAGCTTTATGCTAAGCAAAGTAATCAGAGAAAGACATTTATCATATGATCTCACTGATATGAGGAATTTGAGAAACAAGACAGAAGATCATAGGGGAAAGGATGGAAAAATGAAATAAGATGAAGCCAGGGAGGGAGACAAACCATAGAAACTCTTAATATCAGGAAACGAACTGAGGGCTGCTGGAGGGGCAGTGGGTAGGAGGGATGGAATAGCTGGGTGATGGACATTGGGGAGGGTATGTACTATAGTGAGTGCTGTAAATTGTGTCAGACTGATGCATCACAGACCTATACCCCTGAAACAAATAATACATTCTATGTTGATAAAAACATATAAATAAATTGAATTGCCTTGAAACCCTCCCCCCCCAAAATAGAAATTAGATCAGCTTTAACCCTAACCAAAGCAGTATCATGAGAGAGGAAAAAGCAAAAACTATATTTCAGGGATTTGAGTGAGTAGGAGGGAAGAAGAAGAAGGAAGAACTCCTCCCTTTCAACAAATGCGATGAGGAAGAACTATCAGCATCTAAGAAAGACCTCTGTTGCTACTTTGTAAAGTTAATCAACAGTTATGCTCAGTTACTCAACATTCACCAAATGTTTAGTGACAATCACTATGTGCTGAGCACTCTTTCAGGTGAAGAAAGATACAATGCACGCAATTGCTTTCCTGGAACATATGTTGCAAGCTTTGCAGGATTTAAAAATAAGAACTAATAAAAAATGTTGATAATATTTGAAAAGAAAAATATAATGGGCACAGCTTATCAAATAAGATCAAAATGAATAGAAGAGTTTGTCTTAGGAAGGAGCGAAAATACCCCTCTCTGAGACAGCTGGATGAAATAAGTAGAAGTAGCATACAGGTAAATTAAGAATAGCGTTGCTTAAAAAAAATGTAAGACTTACAAACAGAGAGTAGAAGTGATTGTCCGGTGTTGGCGGATGAGAGAAATAAACTTTCAGTTATAAGATAAATAAAGCTGGAAGATCTAATGGATAGCAAGGTGATTATAGTTGGTTAACACTGTATTTTTGCTAAGAGAGTAGAATTTACCTGTTCTCACCACTGACCCCCATCCAAATAAAAAAAAAACAAAAAGAATAAGCTTTGGAGAAGATGGTATATGTCTTTCTCATTCACTATTTCAAAGTTACTTCCTAACACAATATGATAGTGAAGAGTGAATATTCAACAAATATTTGTTAAATAAATAAATATTCATACCTGATAGTTGTATTTTGATCTAAAAATAAAGTAAGATGCTATGCCTTATTTGGTCATTGTATAAAAATTACTATTTTTGGGCGCCTGGGTGGCTCAGTGGGTTAAAGCCTCTGCCTTCGGCTCAGGTCATGATCTCAGGGTCCTGGGATCGAGCCCCACGTCAGGCTCTCTGCTCAGCAGGGAGCCTGCTTCCCCCTCTCTCTCTGCCTGCTTATGATCTCTCTCTCTCTGTCAAATAAATAAATAAAATATTTAAAAAATAAAAAAATAAAAATTACTATTGTTTACTAAATGCAAACATGCACACATATATAATTTCACACACACATACACAAACCCTGAACTTTGGGAAAAACTAAGTCACATACAGTCACTTATTATTTTTGTTTTGTTTCAGGTCCTGCTGAGATAATTTATGAAATTATTTTTCATGCCAAAATATAGTTGTTTTGGGAAATCAAGGGGTCCCACAGCAGGAAAATAACTAGTTTTTTTACTTAGGAAAAAGAAAAACATACAGGCAATACAATCCATAACTAAAAGATTGACAGTTTCAGGACTGGAATGGTTCATTCTGACTAACTGAACTGTTTTTCTAGCTACTCAGACTGTTAGAGGTGCAGGCTTTAAAGAATTGTTTACCTGCATGCAGATTCTCATAGAGGTCTATCAGAATACATTTAAGTTCTAGAAGATCTATATTAATCATGAGTAAGGAAAATATTCAAAGAGATTTGAAAAGCTGTACATTAGCTGATTTAATAAAACTGGAATAATATTACAACCACACCAAGTAAAGAAATATTTTAAAAATGAGAAAAGTGCTGCCTATACTTAGAAGGAGCACAGGAAATAATTTAATTCCTTCCATTTCTGAAGGGGAATTTAATTTTATAATTACACTGATAGTTTTAATTTTGCTTCAAAATGTATGTAACATATTTGACATTTAATATTATATATTAATATATGGCAGCATGTATATCTTTGTGTTACTAAGAATATTTTCAAATTTTATATCTCTCCCACTTTGTTTCAGCCAACACAGTCAAAGCAATAAACATTTTTCAGTGTTTACTGTCTGTCAACAATTGGTTGGATTCCTGGGACATAATGATGAATAAAACACAGTCCTTTTCCTCAAGGATTGTCTAGTATATGTGAAGGGTCAGGAAATTAGATAAGAAAACAAATAATATAATAAAAATATATTGTTTCTTTAAATTGATTTTGTACTTAATATATTCCAGCATGATTATTATATGATGCTATTATTTTCTACAATATCATTTTTGTGAACACACTATTTACTGTTGTTAATATATAATTAATATGACCAATCCGCTATCATAGAACATTTAGATCTTTCTATTTTGGATTTAGACCATAATGTTTCAATTAAAAGAAAGATGTTTTGTAAAGATTTTATTTATTTATTTGTCAGAGAGAGAGAGAGAGAGAGCATAAGCAAGGGGAGCAGGAGGCAGAGGGAGAAGTAGCATCGCTACTGGGCAAGGAGCCCAATGCAGGACTCGATTTCAGGATCCTGGGATCATGGCCTACCCGAAGGCAGCGCTTAACCAAATGAACCACCCAGGTATCGCTAAAAGAAAGATATTTACCTCGGTATTTCTATATCTCTCTGGACCTCGAGACCCAGCTCAGGTTTCTTTATTGACTTTATCTTTTATATACTTTGACTTTATTTTTATATACAAATTATACTCTCTCTCTCTCTCTGCTCACATAGAAGAGGTCATGTGAACACACGGCAAGATGGAGGCAAACGATACCAGCCAGGAAGACAAATCTCTTCAGAAACTGACCATGTTGGCATCCTGACCTGAACTTAACGGTTTTCAGAATGTCTGTTGTTGAAGCCACTGTCTATGGTACTTTGTTATGGTGGCATCAGTGCCCAATAATCTACCCTTGGGAAACTAATTAACACAGTCTTAAGTGAATAGGACTCATGCTAGGAGACATACACACGTAGCATACTATCACAGCATATGAGAGGAAAACTTAGCTGATGTCGTGAATTCAGGGAAAGTACATATTCTGTAGAATATTATGCCTAAGCAAAATAGGCATTATAAGGATCAACTGGGAGCAAAAGTTAGGGAGGAATGTTTCATCAGAAGAAATAGCATAAGCAGGAATATGAATATTGACAGCAAATCCACACTGCTTGGTACTTGTGATGGGCAGAATTCCAAGGTGACCTCTCTAAGATTTTCACCTTATTTTCTTAGTTCCAGAAAGAAATGTAAACATGAGATATCAATGCTATGATCAGGTGATTAGTCAACTGACTTTGCATTCATCTTGGCATACCTAACTAACCAGAGAAGACCTTAGTAGCAGGATCCTGGGCCTTCCTGAAGAAAGAGAGATTGAAGTGTGAGAGGGCCTGTGGAGCAGGTCCCAGGGAAGGGAACTGAGAAGAGCCTGAAAGAGCCATCCCTGGCCCCGAGCCAGCACGAGAACGGAGACCTCAGTCCTACCATTGCAAGAAACC
>CM052814.1:17770980-17830751 GCA_028533885.1 Nasua narica
GGGGGTGGGTAGGGTTGTGGTCTTTGGGGAAGGTATGTGCTATGGCAAATGCTGTGAAATGTGTAAGCCTGATGATTCACAGACATGTACCCTGGGGCAAATAATACATTATATGTTAATAAAAAATTAAAAAAAAAATGATGTAGGTGCTGTGGAAAGAAGTTTGACAGTTCCTCAAATTGTATACATAGAATTATCAATGACTCAGCAATTCAACTCTCAGGTCTATACCTAAAAGCACTGTAAGCAGGGACTCAAGCAGATGCTTATTTGCCATTCACACTAGTCAATGCATCATTCACACTAGTCAAAAGGTGCCAACTACCCAAGTGTCCGTTGATAGATGAACAGATAAACAATATATATATACACATACAGTGAATATTTTCCAGTCATAAAAAGGAATTAAGTTCTGACACATGCTACAACATGGATGAATTTAAAAACACTATGTTAAGTGAAAAAAGAAAGACATAAAAAGAAAAAAAAAGTATGTGATTCATATACAAATATTTATATGAAATAGCTAAAAAAAAAAGCAAATTCATAGAGACAGGAAGTATATTAGAAGTTATCAGGTTCTGGGAGGAGCGTGGAACTGGAAAGTTACTACTTAATGGATATGGGGTTTCTATTTAGTTTGATAAAAATTCTCAAAACCTATAGTAGTAGTAATGATTGCACAGCATTGTGAATTTAATTAACGACACTGAATTTTATACTTAAACATTGTTAAAATGACAATTTCTGTTATGTATATATATTTTTTATACCATAATTATAAAAATAGCAAAATAACAACCAAACCTCAGAGAATGTTTTAAAAAATTGGATCATTCTGTCACCAAAAAGTCCCCCAAATAGATGCTCATCATTTAAAATATAAAATCTAAATTTCCTTCTCTAGGCTTTCAAGCCCTTGTGTGATTTGGCTCCTGTCTACTTCTCCAACCTCATGCCATTAACTGCTCCTATATTCATTTTTTGAATGTGTTAAGCTAATTTCCACTTTAAGACTTTTACCAGCTTTTTTGACTGTCTACAAAACTAGTGTAAATTTGTGCAATGCACAGATGTTGGGTTTCTTTATACATTTAATTTTATTGCAGTTGAGAAGGTAATTGCATAGTGTCATATTTAAAACCATGAATTCTGGAGCTGGCTTACTAAGGTTTAAATCCAAGCCTCACCACAAACTACCTGCATGACTTTGTGAGTTACTCTGTCTCAATTTTGTCACATGTAGAGTCAGGATAAAAATAAAACCTATCTTATGAGACTATCAGGGGTATAGCATAACATATGTTATGGGTATAACATTAATTATCTGTAATGTAAGTCCCCAGATTGAGGTCTGGCTCATGGTAAATGTTACCAAGTGTGATCCATTTATTATTACTATTCCCCAAGAGTCATCTTCCCTTCTTCCTCTTTCTTCCTGCTCCTTCCTGACCAAAAGAAAACAATTGATGTACTTAGCAGGCAGCAATCTTCTCAATGGAAGAAGGCCTTGTACCCAGTTTTAAAGGATGCATCTCAATTGAGCTAAATCCTACATAGGAATTCCCTTCCTGCTTGACAGTTGTCAGTCTAGAAGTAAATATGTGATCCAGTTCTGGCCAAGGAGTCTTAATAAAAGTCCCCTGGTATCTCTCCAGGAAACACTTGCATTGCTAATAGAAAAAAAAAAAAGTTACGAGAAAAAAGGCTCTTTTTACATTGCTCTGTCCTTTCTGCCTTGAACAGAACTGTGTGAAGACATGATTTTACAGCTAATGAAAGTTTCTTGCAACACCAGACCAATAGGAGGCATTTCTCCATGGTGTTTCTATTCCTACTGTGATGGCTTTCGTTTTGGATAATTTTTTCAAGAATGTTTGCATGGCAAACAGTTTTGAGACTTAGAAACAATATTTCCTTTGGACAAGAGGGCATATTTGTTTTCCGACTAGGATAACAAAGCCAATGCCCTCCTCCCATACGAAGGTTGGGGATGTTTGCTGGCAGTCAACTTGTAAGATTTGGGATTTCCTACCTTCGGATTACTCAGCTGTGACACAACCTGAGTGTGTGTGGAGCATCCATCCGAGCTGCTCCAGAGAGGCCCTGAGGGTTTGCAGGACAGAGAGAACCAGTGTGAACATGAAGTTCATGCCACCTGCTATGGTAAGACCAATGAAGTCCCCTGTCTCTGATCCAGGAGTTTAATGTCTTCTGCTGGCATCTGGAAAGCTGCGGCGGGGTAACTACAGTTAACCCTTGAACAATGCAGGGGCTGGGGCGCTGACCCCTATGCAGTCAAAAATCCACGTATAACTTTGACTCCCCCCAAAACTGAACTACTAAAAGCCTACTGTTGACCAAAAGCCTTACTGATAACATAAACAGAATTAACCCATATTTTGTACATGGTATGTATTATATATTGTATTCTCACAATTAAGCTAGAGAAAAGAATGTTATTTAAGAATCATAAGAGTAACTACATTTACACTGTACTGTATTGTATTTACTGAAAAAACTCCTTATGTAAGTGGACCCACACAGTTTAGACGTTCAAAGGTCCACTGTACTTGTTTTGCAAGCAGGGTAAAGTATCAGACCTTCAGAGTTCCTGACAAACTCAAGTTTAAGTACAAGCGCCAACCTGCTGAGAACAGTAGAGCAAAGGATTGGAACTTCTGACTGAGCCACAGTACCAATCTTGGAATATCTACCTCCAGATTTATTACATGATTAAAACACACCCACCCAAGGGGCTCCTGGGTTCCTTAGTTGGTTAAGTGTTCCACACTTGGTTTTGGCTCAGATCATGATCTCAGGGTCGTGATTTTGAGCCCCATCTTGGGCTCCGTGCTCAGCGCAGAGTCTGTTTAAGACTCACTCTCCCTCTGCACCTCCTCCACTAAAAAAAAAAACAAAAAAAAACAAGCACTACACCCAATAAAACATATTCAGCTGATGAACACGTTGTATTCTAAAGTTGTGAAAAATTTTTGTGAGATTCATTAATTTACATGATGAAAGCAAAGTCACCATTTGCTAATTTGAGTACCAGGATAAAAAAAGATTAAAATACCTATTTGACGAGATGTTCTTTTACTTAACCTTCTCATACTTCCTGTAAAATTTATTATTGCTCAAGTTCAACTCTTAGGCAATCAGGTAATTTTAAAAAATCTAAAAAAAACTTAGATACATCAAAAAAGGTTATTATGCTTGAGAATATTTTTAGTTCTTGAGAAACAACTTCCTCATCTTGTCACCATGTCCTGTGATGCTAGCCACTTCGGACTTCTTGGAGATCCCACAACCCACCAGATGCTTGCCCAATTTTACAAATATGAAAACTCTGTTTACTATTACTCTGATATTCTTACTCCATCTTACTATCCTGGAGAAGTTCTCTCTATTGATTTAAGTCTCAAGTAAATTTATCCCGTTTTGTCAAACCATTCCCAGCCAGAATTATCTACTCTTTCTGCTCTTTTTCCATGTTATTTCACACACACTAGTGTTTTCATCCCACGTGTGTCACATTCTAACTTGTACATACACCTCCCTCCTCCATCACATTTTGCCTTGTCTTAGAATTTTGCTTGTGTCATATATAATTGTCTACTCCCACTTATCTCTTCATTAAACAAATAGTTATTAAGGAACTGCTATGTGCTAGCCGCTGTTCCTGGCAATGGGAATATAGCTGCACAAAAGTCACATTGAGACATTTCCTTTGTGGAAATTACTTTCTTGAGAGAAAGGCAGAGTAAAAACAATAAATCAGTGGAGAAATGCAATAGCAAAATAAGCAGCTGAGATTAGCGTTATGAAGAAAAAATGCAAAATAATTTTGAAATGAAAAGTAGAGAGAAAATCCAACTTGGATAGAGCAGCCAAGAAATGCTTTTCTAAGAAAATGGCATTGCAGCTCTGACTTGAAAGGTTAGAATGAGGTGGCCATTGAACATTTCAATTTCAGAGGAAAAGATGTACCAGAACAGAAATTTGAAGTAAGGAAATATTTAGATGAGGAATATTAGATCATTTATAATCAATTAAAACATCTCCAATTCATACCAAATCAAGAAGGAAACATACCAAGTAACATATACTTAAATCTAGATGTAGGGTATGCTCTTGAGTTTGCGGACTCACCACTTCAAAGATGTTGACAATCCTTAACTATAATTGTTATGGTTTACCCACTTCACAGCTAACAAAACTGATCATCATAGAGGAAATACAACTTGTGTATGGTTGCGTAATTAGTAAAGAAAATAGAGAAGCCAGGCATTAAAGTCTAAGCTCATTTCTATCACACCACTCTGTCACAAAAAGTATATTTCATCTTCATCAGTACGATATTATAAACTCACGAAGTTAGGTTGATAAGTCGAGTTATCCCCATTTTCTTATCAATGAGAAATAAGAGCCTCAAAAACATTTGATAATTTGTTCAAGGTCACACTGATAATTAGTAGAGTCATGGCTAGAGTTCAAGTTTCAACTCACACAAATATTCTCTTTCCCAATACACCACAATGTCAGTTTTCCTATCTAGTCTTGGTCCCATTATAAAAGAATCTTTACATTTCTTCATTTACTTGTTTTTTTCTTAAAGTTTTTTTTTTTTTTTGAGAGAGTTAGCATGAGTGGGGGGAGGGGCAGAGGGACAGAGAGAGAGAATCTCAAGCCGACTCCACACTGAACACAGAGCCATACATGGGGATTGACTTCAGGACCCTTAGATCATGTCCTGAGCCGAAATCAGGAGTCAGACACTTAACTAGCTGAGCCACCCAGGTTCCCCTACAGGTATTATTTAAAGAACTCTTAGATATGTTAGTCCAAGTTCCTCGTTTTGACTATCTTTTGCTTCCTTGCCATTTTCCTCCACCAAAAATGTATTGGCAATGTGGGAAATGTTCTCAGTATCTGTGGCAGCACAGGCTTTCAGGAAGCCCAAACCATGGGCATTTGCCAGCCTTGAGCTTCAGGACCAACACTCATATTATTTTTATTATGAGATATGACTACTTTACTTTATTATAGGGAAATAAAGTAGAAGGAAATATAAGCATTTATTTGTGTTTCTTACCTCTATTTTTAGACTTTGATATCTCTAACTTTACAGAATCTTTAAAATTTTAATTGGTAATACACATATGTCCCAAAGATCTTGAGGTTTTTTTAGCCTAAATCATATAAAAATTTTTATAAACTTCTACTAGAGATCCATTAATTATCAAATAGTAATAATGCAAATGAATGTAGTGAATAGCACATTTCATATTTCTCATTAAATCTATCTGCTAATTCTCATTCATGTTTCAACCCAATTTCATTCGCCACACACTGATATCTTGTTGGTCTTAGGCATATGGATCGGTACTTATTTCCAAGACTATTTCAATACTCTTTTCCTTTTCATGAAGATCATTTGTGGAAACTAACTTGTTCAGGTTTTACACGGTAATTTCCTTGCTCAAAATTTTATATTAAGCTTAATTCCTCTGGGTGAAACTTATGATGTGCAAATTTGAAAGTAAAAAGGCACAAATAATTAGTGGCAGGAAATTATATGTGCAAAGATAAAACATAGGTGCACATATTGCATAAGGCCATTTATACCTTTCAGAGAACATGTGACAATATTTTTTCTTTTAATATTAGCTCTTTGGTTTTAAAATGTAATATTTTTGTCAACTTCAGGAAATCTAAAAATTTTCACTACCATGAACCATTTCATCTCTTAATTGGCAAGAACTATAAAATTGAAAAACAAAAACAAAAAAATCCCAAGATGCATGTGCATACTTCTAATGAATCTTGAGGGTTTTTAATCCTCTCAACTTTTCCTAATTACTTCATACTTAGAAATCCTGTCACATCTTTCCTTGTCTACACAACTGGGATTTACATTCTCCTTCCTAATACACCATCACAAATGAAAACACTGTTTTTGGTTTCAAATGCAAATTCAATAGCTGCTGAGAAAATTAGAAATGTGTACTCTTTTAAAGTCTTAACATACTCATACTTCAACTTAGTAGTATAACAAACTGAAAAAAAAAATCCCAAACTATAAAGTTCTACAAAAGTTCACACTGAGCCAAGAATGAATTTATTTAGAGAAAAGGGGAATGGGGCACTAATTGCTTAATCTTCCTGAAAAAAGGACAGTCTACCTTTAGCAAATACTGAGGCAAAGTACATATTTATTAAACTTTTTGTCCCTTCAGAACATGCCGTTCAAAGTTTTCCTTTGTCTAACAATTCCAATGCCTAACGAATTTCACCTGCTCTCAAATATTAAAATTCCCTTTCATTATAAATTTCCTTTAATGAAATTACTGGCTGCTGAATTGACCAAAGCACAGTTCTAATAGGACTGTTTACAGTGTAAGATCCAAATAAAAGTGCCCTAGTTATGGACCTTGAGGTTCAAGCCATGTAAATGAGTTACCCAATCTAATCTGGGAAGAGCAAATGCTGCAGTTATTTCAATCATTGCGGTCATGTAGACCCAGCCTCATTCTAAATTTCCTCAAGTGCTTTCATCACATGGGTTTGGCAAATTGACAACTCAGAATAGATACAGTATTGATTTGTGTCTTCTCAGTGGTGCAGGTGGAACAGGGATATGAAAGGAGGCCCTTGAAATTAGTATATTGGCACTCATCCATTCCTGGATGTATTTTTTTCCTTCTCTATTCATCTCAGGAAAATATCTAACTGGGTGCTTTGTATGAGGTCATTCACAAAGTAATTCCCTGATTTTATTTTCAACATTTTTAGTGGGCCATTAGATTCAGGAGAACCTAAATTTCTTGTTCTTGTATAAAAGTAACAATAAAACCTGACTTCTAATCCATTGAAGACATTATCTGTTACCTGTAGAGTGTATTGCCACAACATTTGGTAATTATGAGCACATACAGAAATAAGAAAGCATCATGATTAAGTTCCAACATTAAATTTCCCTTATAAAAGCATAGTAGTGTAAATATCCCCCACTTAACAAGAACTATTGTCTGAGTTCTAGATATTTTGTCCTGACTCCCTAAAAATTTCTAGAAAATAATGAACTGTATGCCAGTTATATCAGATTCATGTCTCTTAGTACTTTTAACATGTATTTTATAGTATCAAAGAGCAAATCAGCTTTTGTTAGTGTGCAAAATAAATCATGAATAATGAAATTAATTTAAATCATAAGCCCTGGGAATAAATCTTAGCTCTGCCTTTTTACAAACTATTTAACCTGGAAAACTTACTCAGCATTTCCAGTTTTTTTTTTCCTGACCTATATAGTGAGAATAAGAACACTGATTTCAAAGGATTATGTGATATGCTAATATTTGTGAAAAGTATTTAAATTATGAAGTATTAATCAAATATTAACTATTATTAATTCTTTTTAAAAAATTTTCCCCCAAATATGTTTATTTTATTTTTTCAGTGTTACAAGATTGATTGTTCATGCACCACACCCAGTGCTCCATGCAATACGTGCCCTTCTCAATACCCACCACCAGGCTCGCCCAACCCCTCGCCTCCCTCCCCTCCAAACCACTCAGTTTGTTGCTCAGAGTCCACAGTCTCTCCTGGTTCATCGCTCCCTCCAATTTAACTATTATTAATTCTTATAGGCAAATGCTTTCACCTTCTCCCAAATTATACAGACTCCTAGGGTAATACATGCTATGGATTGTGAAGGATTAGGAGCAAGTTGTTATGAGCATTCTTCATGTATTAACTCATTCAACCATTACAATAACCTCATAAAGTAGTTATTGTAACTATTACAATTATACAAATGAGGGAATTGAGGCACTGAGAAATTAAATAACATCACATGTCTAGTAAATAATGGGGTCAAGATTCAAATCTCAGGTAATCTGCATCCAGGGTCTTTATTATTAATATAACCATTGTCCTTTAATGCCTTTCTATTATACAATAATTTGCAAAACAAAATTACGTTTCTTAAAATGAAAACTTTCTTTGCATTATTTCTCTTCTATATTTTGTAAGATAAAAACAAAACAAAATCCATGGCTGAAGCCCCTCACTGGTTAGTAATTCCAACGTGCCAGGCAGCATTTCAACTATCGTTGGAGTTTCAATACAGAATTGTTATTACGAAGAAAAAGAAATTCATTTTCTAAAGTATGTTATGATGTGTGAAATGAAAGGTAAACATTTCAAATAGCAAATGTTAAAAATATTTGTGTATTGCAAATGGCAAGATTTCATTCTTTTTTATGGCTGAGTAATATTCTAGCACATGCCTCTGTGGGAACAAGCTAATGGTTACCAGAGGGGAGGTAGATGGGAGGATGGGTTAAATAGGTGGTGGGGATTAAGGAGGGAGCTTGTAAGGAGCACCAGGTGGGTATGGAAGTGTCAAATCACTATATCGTATACCTGAAACTAATATTACACTGTATGTCAACAAACTGGAATTTAAATATTTTTCAAAATTTTGATAATTAAACAATGTTCAGAGTGAAGTTTATGAGTTTATGACAAAGAAGGAAGCACAATATAAATCATCTCATCTATATCACTGGGAAACATCAATATCAATATTTTTGTCATTTTTGATACATACATAATCCTCAGATAATGAAAAACATTTGTAGGTAGCTACTCTTTTCCATATGTTTGCCAACAAAGATGATTTGAGTTGAACAGAAGTTTCTAAGTGAGTACATTTCCTTTAGGTTAATAGCGGAGTATTAGTTGAAGGCAACATCTAACCTGCTCTTCCCCTTAAACTGATACATTGTACATTAGTACTGGTTTTCTGGCCTCTGACTTTCTGGTAAATTAAACTCTCTGTTCTTATGTGATCAATCATGGAACTTTTCTTGTGGAGGGGCCCAGGAACATTGGTATCTTTAACCAGTTTTACGAATATAAGAGTCAGGGACTGTCTTTAAACATGAGCAGCTACTTCAACACCAAAATGATTACTTCATTAGTATATGAAAATATGCAATATCATATCATCCCACACTATTTTACTGATGGAAAACTTTTGGCTATGAATTCCTTTTGCATCACTTTACCATTACTTTCATTTTTTGA
Source organism: Nasua narica (assembly GCA_028533885.1). Taxonomy (NCBI): domain Eukaryota; kingdom Metazoa; phylum Chordata; class Mammalia; order Carnivora; family Procyonidae; genus Nasua; species Nasua narica. The sequence continues at coordinate 17,780,077 of CM052814.1, forward strand.
ACTTTCATTTTTGAGCATTTTATTAGTATAAGGTTATGTGTATGTAGCCATCTAAGTTGAAACTAAAAAAACAAAAACTTACTTTAAGTTTTATATAAAATGGGAGGAAAAACTTCATTTTTGCAAAAATAAATCCTAGAATATAAATGAGTTACAGATCTCTTCTGGGAAAACTAAACTTTAAATGTCATTTCTTACTTTAAGTAATGAAAAATGAAAACTTTTATCTGTATCAATGTAATTAAATGTGTTTTGGTATTGTAAAATTTTAATGGGCTCTGGAGAGAAATTTTACATGTATATCAAAATGTGAAAAAAACTATAAATATTTTATGTACCCCAAATTTTACTTTCAGGCTCATAGTCAATAGAAATAATGAGATAATTTGCACAAATATAAATGTAAAAATACTAGCTCTTAGTTTTCAGACACAAGTAATTCACTTCTCATATCAGTGTTCCATGGAGCATCGCAGATTAAAGTTTAGGCTATGTGATTTCAAACCACATAATTTTATAATGGATATTTTTATCAGCTTTGTTCAAAACAAAAAATATCAAAAAATAATGTTCAGTGATAGGAGATTGATAGTGATTCATCCTGTAAGTATAAACTATATATTCACTTAATTAATGCTATGGGTCTATTCTCTTTGGCATGAGAATATGTTCAATGTATGTTTTTAAGTAAAGAAAAAAAGTCAAGTTTTAAAAGCACTTACATAATAAGAATAACTTTCTTACTGCCTAAATAAAGATATATATTCAAAAAATTGAAAATCTACAGTTGAAAATATTTATAGTAATTTCATCTGGTGATGAGATTACTTATGGTTTTAATTTTACACTGATTCCTTGAACTAATTTACGAGGAAGCAATCCAGCCTACTGGATAAAGTGCAGGAGCTCTGGGGTCAGATTCCTGGAGTGATTATCAACTCTTCGAGTGTTGATGACTAGTTGAAGAATTACTATACTAACTTCCTTAAGCCTCAGCTTCCTTTTCTGTAAAATGGATATGATAATAATATCTAGTTTAGAGTTTCACTAAATGACTGACCATCCAAAAATGGAGTTTTCAACTCATATCAACCTATATTTGCTAGCCATTTCTTAAAATATGCTAATAGTGGGAAATAATTTTATTACGTCTTTATTCTCTAAGTATATCATAATTATCATTCTTACTCTTATAAAGTAAAAAATCAGAACTAATAATTTTGATTTTATAAATGCTTTTGCAAATACCAGCATCACCAATGAGAAACACTTTCTCTTAGCATGAAGAATCACTAGTTTTCTGTGTAGACATTTCTAATAGATAGCTACAGACCTCATCTCTTCCACTGTCAATGAATTACAGAAGGCAATTAATCAATGCTTATCAGGTTTGGATATGGTATCTAGTTTAAAACCATAACTGTTTAATTTGATTGCTGACTCAAGAATGAGAATAAATCAGAAAGGCAAAATCAGCTGAAACCAAATGATGCCATTTAATAAGGATAAATGCAAATTTCTGGATATAATTTCTAGAAATCAATAGTAAAAGTTAAAGGATGGAGGAACCTTGGCTTGAAAACAGTTCATATGCCAACGATCTGGGGATTTTCAGTTAATCAAAGCAAATAATATGACAAGCTAGCATAAGCTAATTTAATCCTGGGCAGCATTAATAGAGTTATAGTGTGCTTATCATGGGAATTGATAAGCTCACTACACTCTGCACTGTCAAAATGAATTTGGAACACTATTTAATTTTGGATACTAAAATTTAAGAAGGGTAATGAAAATGAGAGACCATCAAAAAAGGTTAAAGATGAGGATGAGTCTGTAATTGAACTTGTATGAGAATTCTTGAAGAAACTACAAAGTGTAGAATGAGTTTAACTTGCAGGACACCAAACTTTACTTGTTCTCCTACTTACTGACTGCTTGTTCTTAGTCTCATTCCTTAGTTTCATTTATTTTCTTGTCCTCATCCCTTAATCTCTAAGCAATGCAATACTTCATGGCTTAGTCTGACCTTTTTTTTCCCCCAGTAGACATTAACCTCCTTGATACTTCATCCAGCTACCCAGCTTTAAATGCCATTCTTTATGATGACTCACAAGTTTGTTATCTTCAGCCTGGATTTCTTTGCTGAACTTCATGTCACAATACTAAATTATCTTCTGGACATCTTTATTTGGCAGTCTAATAAATCCTGAACTCAATATATTCAAAATTAAACTCGTGATTTTCTTGCCCCAAACATAATCCTTCAAATAATTCCTCTTCTTCTAAATAAGTGACAACTTCATCATTGCTCTTGCTTAAACAAAGTATCTAGTATCATCCTGGACAATTTTCTTTAACTTTATTTCATCAACATCTTTTAGTTGTATATATGTACTACCACTTCTCACCATTTCCAAGACTATTACCTTGGTACAAATCACCTTCATCTCTCATGTGGATAAATGCAACAGACTGATCCACTTGCTTTGACCTTTACAACACTTCTTAACACAGTGGTCAAAGTACTACTTTAAAAAAAAAAATTTACACTTTTTTGCATGTGTATTAATTATATTAATATATAATTATGGATATAATTATTATATTAACAGCTGACCAACTAGTAAAAAATAAACATTCCCAAATAATAAATTCTCCTTCATCATAAATGTGCAAATGCAGGCTGAATAAACATATTTAGCATAAATCATAAAAAATTATTTCTCTAAGTTGCCATTAAAAATGAATAGTAAAATATCTTCCCTTTATGAAATTGCAATACTTCAGGTTATGTGGAATGTGACTATATTCTTCTGTATTCTGTCACTCCATCTGTTAGTCAATAGTATTTTCTGAGTTCCTGCAATATTCCAGACACTATAGAGTATTGGGTTGATTTTGTTTCCTAAAAATATATGTCTAAATCCTAACCACCAGTACCTGTGAATGAGACCTTATTTGAATATAGAGTCTTTGGAAATAAAGTCATACTGAATTAGTATGAGTCCAATGATTGGTATCTTTATTCTCATATGTGCAATTTAGAAACAAACACATGCAGAGAAAATGCAATGTGTTGACAGAGGTAGAGATGCACCTATAAGCCAAGGTACACCAAGAATTGCCAGCAACCACAAGAAGCTGTGAAGAGATAAGTAAAGGTCTCCCTCTCAGTCCTTCAGAGAGCATGGCCCTACTGACCCCTCAATTTTGGATTTCTAACTTAAAAACTGTAAGTCAATGAATTTCCATTGTTTTATGCCACCGAGTTTGTGATAACTTGTTAGAATAGCCCTAGGAAACTAATAAGACTCCATACTAGTAATAGAGTGGTAAGAAGTCATAATCACCATGCTTATAGTCAGGTGGGAAAATCCATCAAAGATTAATAATCACAATCATGCAACAGTCCTATAAAGATATACAAGATGATATAAGATTATATGCCCAGGAGATATTAAGAAGTGAACCTTACTGAAGTGAAGGTTCTAAGCAGGCTTTAGCTTATTTATTAAATGTAGCAGGGTACTGGGCACAGAAGTTGATGTTCAATGAATGCTTGAATGAATAATGAATGAATGTGTTAGTTTATAAAGTAGAAATAAGGCAAACTGGGTCTAGAAGAATATCCAAGATAAAAAGAATGTTGTGTACTAGGCAAAATTGTTTAGCTCAAAAGAATGAGGAAAAAATGAAATATGATAAGATGCAACATTATAATAAATATTTCATTATATTTTTATTAGCTATCAGGTTGTATGACCAAGTGGCCAAGATTTGGCATGCTTGTACATGGTACAATCCTCACCAAAAAAAGTGAAAATGACTTTAAAACTACTAGTGGAGATCACTTCCTAATGACCATTCCCTTTTTACCCCATGTTTTCTTCCTAATGAAATCTTAATTTAGATCAAATATCCAGCCATACATCATATCGTTCATGAATCTTTTTTTAAGATTTTATTTATTTATTTGACAGAGAGAGAGAGAGAGAGACCACAAGTAGGCAGAGAGGCAGGCAGAAAGAGAGGGGGAAGCAGGCTCCCTGCTGAGCAGAAAACCAGATGCGGGGCTCGATCCCAGGACCCTGAGATCATGACCTGAGCTAAAGGCAAAGGCTTTAACCCACTGAGCCACCCTGGTGCCCCTGGTTCATGAATCTTAAAAAACAAAAAAATTCCTAGTCCAAAGAATAGATTTTGATAAACCAATACCATTATATTGCCTTGCAAATAACTGGGTTAAGATCCAAGGTTTTAGGCTAACTGGAGGTCAATATGTCAAAATCACTACCATCAAGGGAAACTACATAGGATTAAAATGACCCAATCATATTGATGTGAAGGACTCTATGAATTGGAAGAGATATTTTCCTTTCTTCTGGGAAAATAAAATTGTAAGTTTAAATCATATCATTTGGCACTTTTGATCATTTTGTTTTCTTTGAAGTATTAACAAGGCCTTAATAAATAGAAAAAGATATTATTAGAACTGAAATGAACCAATTGACCATTGATTCTAGGAATGTGGGAATTCTTGGCGAATTTTAATTTACCCATGCTCAATGGCATGGGTATGTTAAGTCAAACTCTAATTGGAATGGATGCAAGAAAAAATGGAAGAAGTATTGGCAATAAAATGCATATAAATTTCTTTTGATGAGTTTTACTATTCAAAACTGTAGAGAAATGTACAGTCATGGTCAAGGGTCAAGAGAGTTTTGTTGGTTTTTGTTGTTGTTGTTGTTGTTGATAATTGATAGAAGGGATGACAGCTTGTTTAAACACTGATGAAAATATTCCTATAGAGATGAGAGAGACTTCTTGAAACAGCTTTTGGAAGGAAAGGGATATGGATTATTCATTTATAAAACTTCATCCTGCCTCATAGTAGTGTCTCAAAATAGATACCTAATAAACTATATGTTGCATTCCACTTGCTGATACATAATTGCTAGTCTATACTCAGTATGATTAGCATTTGAACTTGAATTAGAAAGTGCATTTATATTATGTTGACAGTACTATGATAGCAACTCGTCATCATGATAAATAGCTAGTCTTAGATTAGCCATTAGAAAACAAACAAAAATTATATATTATATAGAACAATAGATTTTAAAATAGTTCTATTTACATAGAAACTTGAAAAGAGTAAATCGACTTTTTAAAAACCTTATAGGTTTCTTAGGGAGTATAAGAAAGAGAGATGTTCTTTTTAGTCACTTTTTCTCCAGGAACTAAGGCTTCCTGTGGTGATCTACAGGTGGGAATGACTGAGCTGTAAACACACCATAACTTAAATTTGATCTACTGTTGTTAGATAACACGGTTTGCCAGATTCTGAGAGTCAATGATAGAGACCGAAGTATGCCTGTCTTCATCCCTTTAAGCATAAAAGACAGTTAATTTAATCACTTTATACTCCATACTTGAAGTAGGACAGTCACTACAAATTAATTTTCAGAAGCCATGATGTGTGCATAACCCTAATCTACAATGCACTGCCATTTTACTTGGTTAGCACAGCAGATGGTATGAAGTTAAAAATGGAATCAGAGATTAGCTTGGTCAAACACCCTAAACTTGGTAATTAAAAAGGCTTTTCTGAAGATTAGTTTCAAAAATGTCTTGGTGCCAATGGTTAACACAAGTGGGCTTTAAAATTATATTGTGATCTGCACACTTTCATAATATAAACATGAAATTAAAATAATAATATCTTAATAAAGAATGCCAAACTGGACTCTATAGTCCTAATAATTGCAATAATACTACTAATAATATTATCTAAAATGTTCAATTCTCTTACTACAGGCCAGGGACTCAGTGCATATGTAGATTCTTATGTCAATTCTTACAACCAATCTGTAAGGTAGATACTACTATCATTCCCAATTTACTGATGGAAAAAAGCTGAGATTTTTTAAAATGAGGTCACTTAAGCTCAAGAGTAGTATGCTTGGAACTCTTGCCCACATTACATTATATTACAGGTAAGGGCAGCACATGTTTAAAAGGATTTCCCTGAAAAGCTCACTTACCCATACTCACAAGATCTAATTTTCAAGAGCTGAAATCTCTTTAGTTATAATATTAGGATAAAACTGTATTTAGTACATTGCTCTTATTTTGTTTTATTTGTAATATTTACTTGAACATTAACTGAGGGACTCTAGAAACATTACATATGCATTGAATATTTTAAACACATTTACATGTGTGCATATGTGTGTACACATTTATATCATGTTCATATATATAGTGTGTGTCAAAGGACCACTAAGTGCAGTTAGGATGACTACAAAATTCTCTTAAGACCAGGGTAGGAATAGGTATTACTTATGTCAACCCAAGTTATTGATTGACAACGGCCTTCTGACTTTGGTGCAATTCTAGGAAGGACACTAAGGTGAGACCAGGTGTGATGGGAAAGACAGCCATCCATGGGGACAAAAGCAGCAGCACATATGGATAAGCATGAAATTTTTATTTTTTTAGACTGAACACAAAACCTTGCTAATATAGCAATAAGCTTTACATCAAATACACAAGCAGAATCTATGATAGTACATATGAAGTCCATTTCTTCAATCATATAAAGACAATGTATGGAAAGCTATAGGTTCCTAATACATACATACAGTTTTTAATAAAGCAATAGGCATTAAGAAAATTCTAGATATATAAAATCACATCCTTCTATATTTCCTTCTAATTACCTACTAAAATCATGTACTTAAATGAGGATTTAAAATATACTTCAGATTAATTTTTTTATATATAGCTCACATCTCAGAACTATTAAATCTAAAAGCATGTTGAAAAACCTTGAGTGCATGTATTACTCTGAAAATGGTTGCTGAAATTTGCATTTGATTATGCTAAAATAGATGTTATGGCTAGTTTTGTGCACTCACTGCAGAATCTCAGTTTTAAGAAGTGTTTTAATATATTCACATGCCCTATTCTCTTGGCTAAGCCAAGGGAATAGGGAATAGGTAGAGAAAATACAGTTTCAGTATTTTCTTTTTAAATTTTCCTCTACATTAAAACTAATATTTGCTTGAAAAATTGCTAAATGTCCAGTATTTTATTCTTTTTAACTCAAACTTAATCCATACAAAATGTTTAACATCAATTCTGTTGTATTTTGAATTTCTTATCAGATAGGTTAGTGAAGTATTGTAGGTAAATTGTTCATAATAATTTGTACTTGATTCAAAGAAACAAATTAAGCCAAGAATCATGTACATAATTTTAACAAGTGTCAAGCCTTTAACTCCTATAACTTTTTATAATACTTTAAAATATTTCCCTCTCTCTTTACTTACAATTATTTAGTCTCATTATTATGGAGTATATAATGAGTCCTCAGAACAAAATATAATTTACTTTTTAATAAAAATGGAATTTTTAAATAGAGTAACACAATTAAAATGTCATTATTTCCAGTAACACTGATTTCAGCGGCAAGGGCTTCCTTGTACTCTTTTTTTTAAAATCCCTAATTCTCTTTTCTATAGAGAATATGCATGTGCATATGCCAAAAAAAGTGAAATACCTAAATTTATATTACTTCAAACTATGCAATCAGGATATTTCAAATAGTAATCTCAGGGGGCCTATTTTTCTCATAAATTAGGTAATTAAAATATCATAGGTCTTTTACTATAGAGAGAGATGTGAAAACTAAAACAGCAAAGAAAATTAAGAAACACATTTTAATTAAAAGTAAGAAGAAACTGTATTTTGTTACCCATATTTCTTTTTTCAAATATTATATTCTGTGTTCATTGTTAATGTTTAGTTTCATGTAATTTATGTTTACTTAAATATTTATTTTATACAAAGATTCATGTACTTAGAAAATATATTCTATGGACATACACCTGTTACAGGGTTAAATGATGGGATAGTAGATAGCCTAGCCTGAAAAACCTTCCACCTTATAGAAAAGAAGACACCTGAATAAATGCAGAATTACACCATTTCAAAGAGGTCTTTGTAGCATGTTTAGAATGTGTTACTCTTTTTTATTATTTTTTAACAAAGATTTTATTTATTTATTTATTTGAGAAAGAGAGTGAATGAGAGAGAAAGCACAAGCCACGGGAGAGACAGAGGGAGAAGCAGACTCCCTGGATACAGGGCTCCATCCCAGGACCCTGGGATCATGACCTGAGCTGAAGGCAGACACTAAACTCACTGAGCCACCCACGTGCCCTTAGAACATGTTACTTTTAAAGCAGAGATTTATTGGGATGCCTGGGTAGCTTAGTTGGTTAAGCGTCAGACACTTGGTTTGGACTCAGGTCTGGATCTTGGGGTCATGGGATCCAGCCCCTTCTGGGGCTCTGCGCTCAGCAAGGAGTCTGCTTCCTCCTTCTCCTTCTCCCTCTGCCCCTCCCCCTGCTTGCACTCTTTCTCTCCCTCTCTAATATAAGTAAATAAATAAATCTTTAAAACGAAGATGTATTAAAACTACTAAAGAAATCTTGTACATAGTGCTTTTCATGGACAAGTTCTCATAAAATCAAAGCATATTGTGTTTGTAGTAATCTTGTATATCGATGGCTTACAAGCCATCTATTTATTGTTCTTATCATTTTGCCAGAAATTATTATGTGCTACCGTGATTAAAAATTAATCAAAATTATATTTTGAATTCTTCCTCTAAGTACATGATTTTATTAGGTTATCACTGAGAATAGAGCAAGAGGAGATGTGGTCTTATCTATGTGGAATTTTTTTTTTTTTTTTCTAAATCCAATTGCTTAATGTAAGGAAAAACGTGTATTGGGAGTCTGCTATTTGTAATGTATTATGGGTTGAAAATAGCAGTTTCCATAAGCATGGCTAACAGATGGAAAAAATAATTTCAACAGAAAATAAAACTTCCATTTAATTGTGCTTTAACATAATTCAATTCTTTATTAAAACGATTAAATAGCTTATCAAGTTTTTCTGATATATTTCAATTACATATACCATTGCTTTCATCCTCAGTGCTTAGCCTTTGCATCCAGTAAACATTTGAAAAATATGTCAAACTAACACTTAAAAAATATGTTGCATGTAAGTGATGAATCACAAAATTTTACTACTGAAACTAATATTACACTATATATTACCTAATAAGAATTTAAATAAAAATTTAAAGCAGAAAAAATAAAATTTGAAAGAGAAATAAATTACCACTTAAGAAATATATATTATTTATAACATGTAATTGTTATATATAAATGTATATATAGTATGCTTTATGTATATAAAATTTAATATATATATATATAATGTGTTTTATATGTGTGTGTATATATATGGTATAATATATAGTCCTTTTCAGAATTTAAACATTTCTCTTTAGATATATCTTCTGATTCTGTAGGCATAAAGCTTTCACATTTCTCTTCTCTTTTCACCCCCTTCAAAACACAGGGGATGTATGATCTTCATAACCGTGTGAAGGTAGAGGATAGATGAGGGTTCGGTATGCAGTGCCAGCTCTGTTTGCTGCTAGGAACTAAAGTTCAGTGGTCTCTTTCCTTGGAGAACATGGTCTTTACCTTCTACCTTTGGGCTCTAAATTAGATCCATTTTGGCTTTTTCACTTGAGTCGGACCTTCTCATCCCTCTGCAGCCTCTTAACATGGCAAGTGGTATTTGCGGTCCCTTATATACCACTTGCAAACCATGGGGAGTCACGAACAATGGCCTAAGTTCATCTAAGCAGGTTCCTGTTCTACTATCCCTGAGACACCCATGTCATCTTTGAATTGTCCTTTGATAGGCTTCCAGCCTTCCCCCAAATCCAGTGAAGTACGCCTCTATGCTCGTGGTTCTCTAAATTTCCATAATATCTCAATAGTTCTAACCTTCTCCTTCCCCACCTTCTCATCTCCCATACATTTGGATTCAGGCATTGGACTTATCTACCTCTCCCTTAATTACCCTTTTCCCTAGGCTGGAATCAATGAGTTTCATTTCCTTCATGCCATATCCTAATTCTCTCTACACAGAGAATACAGTGAAACTATGTGATCTAATTATAATCTGAATTTTGTATTCCTTGAGTCAGCAAGTTTGGAACCCAACTGAGTATCAGTTTGGAGTTTGAATATAGGGATTATATTAAAGCTATAATTAATTATCTCTGTGAGTAATTTAGTTAACTGAATTGAATTATTAAAATTCTCCTCACAATTTACTAAGAAAACTGTCTCAAGAAAAGGAAGAGGTAAATACTATTTTAATGTTGAATAATAATACATCAGAGATAATCGATTATGTTTCCTGAATCACTCTTTTAATGTATGAGTTTTACAGTTTTCCAAGAAAAGAAAATGGATATGTGTATCTGCCAATTTTGCTGAAATGACACTATAATTCGGGATTAATATCCTGTTCAGAGCAGATTTTGTTTAATTTCCTTGGGACATATGTTAAAGGAAGTATTTTTTTAATTATAAAAACAAAACTTGACTTCATTTTGAAGTATTCTTAACAATAAAACTGGAAGTCTATTTTTTTAAGATTTTATTTATTTATTTGGCACAGAGAGAGAGAGAGAGAGAGTTCACAAGTAGGCAGAGAGGCAGGCAGAGAGAGAGAGGGGGAAGTAGGCTCCCCGCTGAGCAGAGAATCTGATTCGGGGCTCTATCCCAGGACCCTGAGATCATGACCTGAACCGAAGGCAAAGGCTTTAACCCACTGAGCCACCCAGGCACCCCCAAACTGGAATTTTTAAAAATATCACATAAATTTAAACAACTCAAAAGTCACATATTTTCTTTCTTAGTGAAAAGTTTAAGAGGATAGATCAATTATTTTATAATTAATGCTCCATTTAAGTTCACATTAACATTAGTTCATATCTTGAGCACACAGAGGCTGCAATTTTCTTTAGGGATGAAGAGTCTCAAAGATCACACGTATGTTTATAAACCCGAGAAACTAGTTAGTTTTAAAACCTTCACTGATGATCCATATGTGATTAACAGGGAGTAAATAGTTTATTTAAGTAGAGTTTATTTTGAACATTTGAATAAATAGGAGTGGTGACACAGTTATGGGTGGCAGAAAAGATAACTTAATTTCAGAGGGGGGTTACTTCTTACAGATGACTATCTCATGTACTAAATATGATGCTGAAAAATATAATAATAGCACCTTTCATAAATCTGAATCAAGTGACTCTAGAGAGTCTAGTTTCTAGCCCATTTTTGTATTGAATGTCATCCATGATACACTATGCTAAACATATCATGCTTCACTTTCCAGCTTGATGCAGTACTTTGTGCTAAAAATGAGACAAAATCCATTCAGTGTATTTCTCTGTAAGTACTGATTACTGAGCACCTGCCCTAGAATCCCCCATACTATTTATTAAAAATCCACATCTCTAGGTTCTGGACAAGGCCTAAGGGCCCAGGAATCTGCACTATCATCAAAGCAAGCAATTCTTAGCTAAACCGGAGTTTGAGAATGTATTTGTTATATAAACCTTTGTATGTGAGAGAACTAACCTAATAGTTGGTTCACACATTCCTTAGGTTAAGGATTTAACTCTTAATCTAAAATCTCATTTTTGAGTGACAGAGAGAGAGAGAGAGAGAGGGAGAGGAGGAGAGATCCAATTTATGTTAACAAAGAGGCTAACTAAGCAGGAAAATTTTATTTAAAAGAACATTTTTTCCATTAATTTTCTGAACTATAAGGATAAGTGGAAAAACAGTTCACACTTACTGGACACTACTATATGCTTATGCACAGTGTTTTACATTTATTCTAATTTATAACACTTATGAGAGAGATATTATTAACATGGCAATAACAGGTGAGGAAATTAAGATGAGCATATACATAAGATATTGTCTCCTTCGTGGTGTGATTCTGTTGTCAAATCCGCCACCACTCTCACTTAGCTAAAAGCTTACCTCCTTTAAAACTTAAACTCGTACAAGAAGACTGCATGATCCACTTCCCAGTGTTTCTCCTGAGAAACGTCTCTTACAAAGAATGGTCATGGCCAATGATACATGAAAATGATACATGATGTTCATGGCTGAACATCACTAATCATCAGAGAAATGCAAATCAAACCACAATAAGATATCACCTTACACTTGTCAGAATGACTAAAATCAACAAGACGAGAAATAACAAATGTGGCCAAGGATGTGGAGAAAAAGGATCCCTTGTGTCCCCCTGGTGTGAAGTAAATTGTACAGCCACTGTTGAAAATAGTTTGAAGCTTCCTCAAAAAACTGAAAAAAAAAATAGCATATGATTCAGTAATTCCACCGGTGGGTATTTACCCAAAGAAAGCAAAAACACAAATTCAAAAAGATACATGCACTCATGTTTACTGGATCATTATTTACAATCAACAAGATATGGAAGCAATCCAAATTCCTATCGATAAATGACTAGATAAAGATGGGAGATACACAGCACATTGTAAAAAAAAGGTTGAGATCTTGACATGTGGGACACCAAGGATGGATCAAGAGCATATTATGCCAAGTGACATGAGTCACACTGAGAAAACAAATATATGGAACCTGATAAACAAAACAAATGGAGAGACAAACAAAGCAGAAACGGACCTACAAATAGAGAGAACAAGCTGATGATTGCCAGAGGAAAGGAAGGTAAGGGATGGACAAAATGAATGAAGGGGAGTGAGAAATACAGGTTTCTAGTTATAGAAAGAATAAGTCACAGGAATAAAAGGCACAGCATAGGGAATGTAGTCAAAGATATTGTAAAAATGTAACAGATGGTAGCTACACCTGTGCTGAGAGCATAGCATAACATATAGAGAGGCTGAATCCCTCTATTGTACACCTGAAACTATTGTAACATCATGTGTCAACTGTACTCAAATTTTAAAAATTTAAAAACTGAAAAACAAAACAAAAAATAATAAAAATCAAGAACAGTCTTATGTCATCACTGACCATGTATCAGGGATAATGTCTGTTTTTACATCTGTTTTTTCTAGAGATTATGAATTCTTTGTGAACAACGATTTGTCTTAAATTATCTTGTTGACATGTTTTGAACCTAACAGAGGGAATACTTCGGTTATAAGTTAATTCTGAAAATCCTCTTAAACCATACTAGATATATGTGAATCAAGATGATTGATTAACTTTTTTGGCCTTCAGCTCAGAAGAGACAAAGGTACAACTGTCTTTAGTCCTCCCAAATCTTGGTTCATCTCCCACCAGCTGCCCCCACCATGCTGCCTAAGTTTGACCCTCACGAGATCAAAGTCATATACCTGAGGTACCTGAGGTGTGCTGGTGGGGAAGTCAGTGCCACATCTACCCTGTCCTAGAAGATCAGCTCCATGGGTCCATCTTCAAAAAAAAATTGGTTATGACATCTCCAAGGCAACCAGTGACTGAAAGGGTCTGAGGTCTGACAGTGAAACTGACCATTCAGAACAGACAGCCCAGATTGAAGTGGTACTTTCTGCCTCTGCCTTGATTATCAAAGTCCTCAAGGAACCTCCAAGAGACAGAAGGAAGCAGAAAGACATTAAGCCCAGTGAAAATATCATTTTTGATGAGATTGTCAACATTGCTGACAGATGTGGCACTGATTTTTAGCCAAAGAATTCTCTGGAACCATAAAAGAGATCCTGGAAGCTGCCCAATTTGTGTGCTATAATATTAATGCCACCACCCTCATGACATCAACAGTGGTACAATGGAATGACCACAAAGGAAAATATTTCAATAAAGGATCATCTGACAACAAATGGGGGGGATGTTTGACTTAATATATTTAATTAAGATATATTTAATTATTATATTTAAATAAAATAAAAATAAAGCACATTTGCATGAAAAACAAACATCTATTCTTCCAAACAAAGAATGAACAAAAAAACTCCTTTCTTAGAAAGAAAGGACAGAAAATATTACCAAAAATGCTGATTTTTTTTTTCTGAGTTACAGAAGTCCCTGACTAAAAATAGAAAAATCTTCTCAGGGTAGCTAATTTGTGATCCCAAGTGTCTCTTCATCAGGTTACAATGCCTTCAAGCTAAAAATGAAAGTGACACTACTTGGGCATGAAATTGAAGTATAGCTTTATAAAATATAATAAATAGTTCTCACTTAGAATTTCCCAGGGGTTTTACAGATAGCGAAGTTTAAATAGGTATATTGTGCTCTCCTGTTCATTACCAGTCTCTTGTTATATATAGGCACAAGTGGAACAGAAAAGGAAGCATGCATCACACAATATCTCCCTATGTTGAGTATCATATACTGAAACTAAGATAGAGACTGTTTCCTACCTAGGAAGATGATTCTGATCACTTTGAATCCATTGTTCCTTATATCACACCACTAGTTCTCTCTTCATCCACTTTCACTATCTACTTATTGATGCACATAACATTTATGGATTTCCCAGAGTGGTTGACATCTAAATCCTAAAATGTTGAGATGTAAGATACCATTGGATGAAAATATCTCAAATCCATGTAAATAAATGGCTAAAACATCTGGTATGACACAGGCTCAGGTCATGATCTCAGGGTCATGAGTTCTAGTCCCACATTAAGATTCTCTCTTCCTTTTCCTCTGCCCCTCCTCCCTTAAAATATTTAAAAAGAAATAATAAGTGTTGGTGCAGATGTGGAGAAAAGGGCATATAAATTGGTACAACTATTGGTGGGCATATAAATTGGTACAACCACTATGGAAAACAGTATGGACATTCCACAAAACAGTAAAAACAGAACTACCATATGATCCAACAATTCCACTACCAGGTATTTATCTGAAGAAAGCAAAAACACTAATTCAAAAAGATATATGTATCCTTATGTTCAGTGCAACATTTTTTACATATAGCCACAATATGGAAACAGTGAAGTGTTTACCAATGGATGGATGGATAAAGAAAAAAATATATATATAATACATATGATATTCAGCCATATAAAATAATGAAATTTTATCATTTGTGGCAACATGAATGGACCTTTTTTTAAAAGATTTTATTTATTTATTTGACAGAGAGAGAGAGATCATGAGTAGGAAGAGAGGCAGGCAGAGAGAGGGGGGTAAGCAGGGTCCCTGATGAGCAGAGAGCCCGATGTGGGGCTGGATCCCAGGACCCTGAGATCATGACCTGTGTTAAAGGCAGAGGCTTTAACCCACCGAGCCACCCGGGCTCCCTCCCCCCTTTTTTTTTATCTTTTAAAAATCTCACACAAGTAGTATTTTATTATAGGCAATTTAGCTTACAAATCTTTATACACTTTAAGGAAAACATTCAGGCATCATAAACATAAAAATTTCAATATGCAAAATTAAATTTACAATGAGAAAATAAACATGAACTTATTTTTGAACTACGTGGTTATTGCTACACTACTTTTCCTATCCAGAGTCCGAAAATGTAGTCAAGCCCTAAAAATGTAGCAGAAGCATTTCCGCACACTGCTATCCATAATCTAGTTTATGCAGCAATGTTTCCACTAGATTCATAGAGTGTTTTTTGGAAGAAAGAGGCAAAGGCTAGTCATTTGGTAGCCCTTTGGACTTTCTGCAACTCTTCAATGGGTTTCCACTCTTGGTTGATTGTTAGAAGCTTTCTAGGTACACTAGGTACACTACATGAATGAACCTTAAGGGCATTGTGTTAACTTAAATATGTCAGACAGAGAAAGACAAATATGTCTTATATGTGGAACCTGGAAAAAAAAATGAACCTCACAGGTACAAAGAATAAATTAGTGGTTGCTATAGGTAAGGGATAGAGGGAGGAGCATAGGCAAAATAGGTGAAAGTGGTCAAAAGATACAACACTTCCAGTTATAAAATAAGTAGCTCCTGATGATATAATCTATTAACTACAGTTAAAAATACTGTATTATATATCTAGAGAACAGATCCTAAACTCATCATAAGAAAAAATAATTTGTAACTGTATAGTGATGATGTTAACTGGATTTACTGTGGTGATCTTTTTGCAATATATACAAATACAGAATCATTATGTTGTTAACCTTAAACAAGTACATCATTACAGTATAGTATATATTGATTATATCTGAATTTTTAATGGAATATAAATAAATAAATCATATAACTTAATTTTGAAAGAACACAAGACAACCTCAAAATATTTTACATTTCAAAAATGGTTGAGAGACAAATTAATTCTACTGATTAATGTAGTAAAGAAAAAAAATGCTTGTGGATACTGTGTACTAAGGAACTATAAAAAAAAAGAAACTTTAGTGAAAATCCTACGTATTCTAAAAACAATACATCTAATAAAAGATTTATTTTACCAATCAGATATGATTGGTCTCAACTGTTTTCTTTCAGTTTTATGGACTAGTTTATGTGTAAACACATCTTGGTCAGTATTTGAAAGTGGTATTAGTGTTTGCTAGTAGTGGCCAACCAGTGCCGTCATAAGAGAACACTCGCTTTGTTCAGTGGTCTATCTCATTCAGAGCAGATCCTATGACTTAGAAAAGCAGATCTTATCCATAGCTCCATAAATGAGCCTGATTAGTGTTAGCCATTCAAAATAATCCTCACCTCTTCACCAGCAATTAGTGTAGGAACACTGGCATAAGCCAAACAGATCATGTAATTCCCTGGCAACTTTTATTCATTCAGAGTTAAGTGCATGGCCTATGTTGGTCTAATCAGTTACAACAAAAGACCTTATGTTCCAGGATTCAAGAAAAGCTTTCTCTCTCTTTTGCTGAATGTGAATAAGGAAGCTTTCTGCCTCAGTTGCTTTTTGCAGTCATACTGTGGCCCTGAGAACAAATCCAACATGTACTGGTAGAGCACAGGGTAGAGAAATGCAAGGAAAATACAAACCAACAAACCTGGGGCTCAATTATGTCTTGGAGTGTGACCAACCTTCAGACTGTTTAACATGTCTTTTTGCTTAAGGCAGAGCTGTTTTAATGTGGTCCATGGCTAGGAAGATCAGTATCACCTGAGAAATTAAGAATGTAAATTCTAGGTCCCATCCCAGACCAACTGAATCAGAAACTTCGAGTATTGCCTATAGATAGGTGTGGGCTGAACAAGATCTCCATGACATTTCCAAGTGCATCGAAGCTGGAGATGCATCAAGGTGAATAGAAACCCTTTTGAGTCAAGATTTCTATTAATTATAGTCAAATGTATCCAAACTAATAAAAAAGACCAATCATTACTATCAAGCAACTTATACATATGTAGTTGCCAAAATAATGCTGTATTTTTAAAATAAAAATTTATTTTTATAAATTTTCATTAATTTTAATGGAAAGCTATTTAAAACCACATTTCAAGTTATATTATACCTCTATATTTTCAATCCATAAATATTCCTTTTATTCAATCAACAAAAAGAAATACACAGGGGTGCTTGGTGGTTTAGTAGATAGAGCATTGGACTCTTGATTTTTGCTCTGGTCATGATTTCAGGGTCCTAGGAACAATGAGTTCCCAGCTCTGCACTCAGTGGGAAATCTGCCTCAAGATTTCCTTCCCCCTCCCTCTGCCCCTCTCCCTATTCACATGCTCTCTCTTTTTCTCCCACTTTTGCTCTCTCTAAAATAAACAAACAAACAAATAAATAAATAGATCTTTTTTAAAAATACACATATATTTACCATACATACTTCGCTAAATTATAGTAGGTAAGAAACAAGTATTGGTCTCTGCTCCTGGTACCTAACACAGAGCTCCTAAAACCCATGGAATCTTGTGAGTGATAGCAGTTCCGGGAACATCTTTTGTTCTAATAATGTGACTAGATATATACATGGAAGAGGATTGGTTACAAGAAAAATAAGGCCCTAATTATTAGAAGCTTGGAAATTTCAGCACCACCTCTAATCCTCTGGGGAGGGCAGAGCAGTTGGTGATTGAGTTAATGATTGATCAATCCTCTGTGATGAAGCCTCCATAAAAATCCATAAACTATGAGGTTTGGAGAGCTTCTGGCCATGTGTGAGGAGGATGGTCCATCCTGACTTATCAAAGACAGAAGCTCCTGGCCTGGAACCTTTCTGGACCTTGCCTTATTCTGGCTATTCATCTGTATTCTTTTTCATATCCTTTGTAATAATCTGGGAAAACATAAGTAATTTCCCTGAATCCTGAGAGCCATTATAGCAAATTATACAACCTGAGGAAGGAATCATGGGAAACCCCAATATTTAGCCAAGTTGACAACAAGTGTGGGTAACTGGGGGATCCACTGCCTGTGACCGGCATCTGAAATGGAACAGTCTTATGAGACTGAGCCCTTAACCTATGGGGTCTGTACTAACTGGGTATAGTGTCATAACTGCATTGGAGCAGCCCAGATGGTGTCTAGAGAGATGGAGAATTTGTTGGTACAAGAAAAAATCTTCATATTTTGTGTCAGAAGTGTTGTGATGTGAGTAAAGAAAAATCATAGTTTACTTTTAGTAGGTATATTTGTTTCTTACTAGTTTGTTATGCACAGTCTAAATGTAGTAGTTAATAGTAAAAATGCATTATTACAATCATGATTAGAATAACAGTCTTGAGGGCTCCGTGAGTTAAAGCCTCACTGGGGCTCTGTGAGTTAAAGCCTTTGCCTTCGGCTAGGGTCATGATCTCAGGGTCCTGGGATCGAGCCCCGCATCGGGCTCTCTGCTCAGCAGGGAGCCTGTTTCCCGCTCTCGCTCTGTCTGCCTCTCTGCCTACTTGTGATCTCTCTCTCTGCCAAATAAATAAATAAAATATTAAAAAAAATAATAACAGTCTTGAGCATAAATCCACATGAAAAAATCTTAAATGGACACTGATGTCATGTTGCAGGTATGTATATTTGTATGTATGATATATTGTTTTTTTCTCAGAAGAGACTTCAACTTAAAGAAATTGAGGTAATATATTTTTATATTTTTTAAAGAATTACATGGTTGATTATAGTTTCATTTGTGAAATTATAGGCCATTTCAAAAATTATAGAAATATATGAAATTAATATATTCATATACTCATCAACTGGAAGACTTTTAAACACATGAACATTCAAATGTTAATGTTGTATAATAGCTCTGTCTTATTATAAATTAAAATTAGTTACATCATCTTTATGCTTAATAGCAACTATCAATTTTAAAAATCCAATTTACTTAAAAAAAATCTTTTCAGACTCTATGCTAAAATCTCTTTGAAGATGTCTCCAGAGGAGGTTGCTTTTTCATTAAAACTACTCGATATATTCACAGAGCAGATGAAAGAGTCCTAGGTTCATACACTGATTTTGAACTTATTAGAAAATCAGAATAAGGCTTTACACTCATCAGAACACACAGTTTAATGTTCAGATTTGACCATCCTATAAATCAGGCAAATGAAAATTTTTGAAGTTTCTATTAAAAAAAAAAAAGACAAAGAGACATACTCACAAAGTAATATGGCACACTTTCCTGCCATGACTTCTTTAAAAATGTGCTCACATTTAATTGTTTTGAAATAGTAGATTTTTCTCTATTATTAAAACATTTTTCATACTATCCTGAAAACATAATCTTCTAAATCAATAAATTATACATTCAAATTATCTGAAACTTGTTCAATACTAAATTAGCCTAGGAAAGTATGAAAACGAAGAAATGAAGTAAAGAGCCTATAATTTAACTTGATATCTGTCCAATTATGGTATTCTGGCTAAATGGGAAAGATTTATTCAATTTGTATTCA
Source organism: Nasua narica (assembly GCA_028533885.1). Lineage (NCBI taxonomy): Eukaryota > Metazoa > Chordata > Mammalia > Carnivora > Procyonidae > Nasua > Nasua narica. Next base: position 17,799,807 of record CM052814.1, read on the forward strand.
GTTAACCCATTAAGTTCTGCTAGGTGAATCACTTTAATCCTTAAGACAAAGGTGCATAGCCCCCAGGTCTGGTTCTAATTTTTTAACAGGGTGAAAACAGAAAGAGTAAAATCATAATTCCTGACAAAACCATACATGGAAAGAAGAGAAGTTGATGTCGTGGTCAAATAAACAGGTATGATCCAATTGTCCTCACTGCCTAACATAGAACAAGATTTGTAGAGACTTCATTGACTGTCATGCACATGAGTACATGAATGATTTAATAATTACAGGAGGAATTAATCAATATATCAGTAGATCAGTGTATGAATAAGAAGTGAACTCTCTAATGGAAATTATGAACTAAAGGGTGATTCTGTAGATAAATTGAAAGGTATTGAGCTTCTTCCATGTTTTGGAGCTCACTTTCTTTAAGTTCTCTGGGTTTTTAATACTAATTCTCTTTAATGTAACCCTTCTCATCACTACATATATTGATTTTAAATCATCATTCCCATCCCCACAGGTAATTTGATAATATTTCCATGCCAAAGTGAAAATCGAGGGGAGAAGTCTTGGCTCATAAAGCAATGTGTATTTTAGGCAGACCTGCTAAAGGGAATGTGTGAAAGGTATTCAAAATCATTTGCAATCTACAGTGTGCCAGATAAGGTACCTGCCTTATCTCATTTAATATTCAAAAAACTCTAAGAAATAGTGATAATTACTCCATGTAATTTTATAAACAATCAAATCTGGGCAGAAGAAAAAGTGAATAAATTATAATTGAACCCTCGACTATCAACCCAATAATCCATGCTCCTTAAATCAAATTACTGGTTATATTGCAGTTCTGTTTTTCTTTGATGTTTGTTGTTTTAGAATTATTATTTGCAAATGACAAAATCATAGAAAATTCAGTCCATAGGAAACCAAAATCGATAGCAGTATTATGCTATTGTGCACAATCTGACACATTTGAAACCTTATTATAGAAAGAAGGAAAATGAATTCATTAAAGAAGTCCTACGGCCCAGCCTGAAATTCAATAAAAAGTTCTATTGTACTTCAAGTTATATTGTACTTCTATTGTACTTCATAATTTTGGTTGATGGACAAATGAAACCATGCTAAAAACATGTGGTTGCTTTTTCTTAATAAAGTTATAGATGCTCACAGCTTCATAAAGCATGCTATTATTTATTAATGTATCTACTTCCTTCACTTAGAGAAGAATGGGAATTACTAAAAATGTTTTTGTATTGGCATAGGAACAAAGACAAAATATACTTAACAAATGGAAAAAAAAATTATCTTTAGTAAAAAATAATTAATGATAATATTACCTTAAATTTAAAAAGCACTTTATAGTTTTCAAGGCTCTTTCATACACATTATGTCATTTAGCCCTTCAAGAGTCCTGTGAGATTGCCAGGGAAGATAAATTATTAACCCAATGTTATGGTGAGCAAATTAAGGCTCCAAAAGATTAAGTGTCTTACCTAATAATACACATAGTTTTATGGTGGCATTTATATATTATTATTAAAGTCAAGTTTCTTTCTGGATTTTCTGGTATTCCCTCTTTCAACAGTGATGATCTTATTATTTGGCATAGAGCTTTATAAATATTTCCCCAGTATTCCAGCCGGTTTTAATCTAAAAATTATAACTGAATGGTTACCATGAAAAAAAATAAAGCCTCAAAAACACAGCTTTTAAAAATCCTGCAGAGAAATTTGTTAGTATATTTCTAACATAGAAAACCAAGTACATAAACCAGATGAACCAAAAAGGAAGCAATTGTACTTTAATTTATTGAAATAAAAAGGACATCCATGCCTTGCATCAACAGTTCCTGAATTTTAGGATTAACAATACCACATTTTCTTAGTCTGTAGTAATAAAAAATATTTTCCAAGAATTGTCGGCATGCCACTTTCTTTCTTGGCATGAATAATGATGAGGAGTTTTGAGCTCTAATGATGCTGCGGGATCACAGAGAATGCAGCTTGGAGGCTTACCATATAAATTAGTGCAGTATCACATTAGCAAGCAAGACACAATCAGAGAAATGAATTCAAACGGAAGGAAAGGGATTGCCAGATATAATACTCTGAAATAAAGCAAAAACATCCAATAATATTGTTTTACTTTTCAGCTTAAGCTCCTTGAATTCCAAAGGTGGATTTGGGGATTTCATTTGCAATCATCCTTTACCATGCTAGATACACTGCCATAACTGTATAAGAAGGACAAAAGAGTAAAAATTAATCCAGGTATATTTGGGTAATAGGACTGAAGACTAATCAGCCAGATCAATGTATCCTTTTCATCATGTAACTTAGGTGGTAAAGCTTGTCTTGTAACATTCAACAAATACTTGATGATTAGCGGTGTTGAGGCCACCTGATTTTGCCCATTCCTTCCTTTGTAGATTTTAAATTTGAATTCCAAATTGTCTTAGGCACTGTAAAATTGTTATTAGTTGTTAATATTACACACAGTTGCAGAAGTAAAAATGTAGAAATGGTTATAGGATATTGGTTGTTAAACTCAGCTGTACCACTATATCTCTGTGCTATCACCTCTTAGACACAACGGCTGTACTGGCTGCTTCTTTTCATCTTTCTGAGAAATCAGCAAGAATAATATAAGAGGTTTCACAGTAGTCATCCATCCATCATTATCCTTTAATATGCTACGGACCATGTTTTATAAGCCTAACACAAATCACATTATACTACTATTTCTGCTAGACCTGTATTTTCATACCTCTACAAGAGTCAGAACTGTGTGGATGAATCTTCTGAGAGATCAGATTTCAATCTCAAGTGATGTAAAATAGAATGCACTTTAGTTTGCCTTTTTCCTCACTTATTTTACAAAAGCTCTGAGATGAACTAAGATACGGTCCTGCTGTGATATACATCCAGGTAATTTAAAATAGGTAACCATCTTACATACTGAAAATAGTTTTATCATCATGAGCCAGGGGTTTCCTCAAAAAAGCTTTTGAATTTCTCATCTAATTTCTGCTAGGGAAAAAAAGAAAGGTGTTCCATGAAAACTCTACCAAAACTAAAATAAAACAACAAAGAAACAATAAAGTTCAAATGAAAATGACAAAACAGCTTCACCTACTAATTAATTTAGTTACCTTTTATAGTTAATTCACTTTAATTAAAGCCTTGAAAGTAAAGGAAGATCAGTGCAAAATCAAAGGTTTCACATGAACATTATTGAGGTTTTTCTTCGGTCAAATTAGATGCATATTACAGCCAATCTTAAAATATTTCAGTCTAAGGTATTAGCCATGTTCCTTGATCTGAATCTTTGATCATTATAGGGCAAGTTTTGTAGCAACAGCAAATCAATTTTTGGAGTAAAAATAATGCACACTGCTTGAATTTTCCCAGCAACTCTGAGGGCCATACCCACAAAAGATAAGGATTCTTCCAATCAAAACTGACACACCTCTGGCTTACCACCTTACATAAATGATTATAAACCCAACTATGAAATCTAAAATATTGGAATCTCTCTGTACTCAAGAAATGATATTGTCGTGTAAAGTTTCTTTCTAGAAAGTGTAAACTTTTTTTTTTAATTTTATTTATTCATTTGACAGAGAAGAGAGAGGTAATAAGCAGGTAGAGAGTCAGGCAGAGAGAGAGGGGAAAGCAGGCTCCTTGCCGAGGAAAGAGCCCAAGGAGGGGCTATGGGGCTCCATCTTAGGACCCTGAGATCATGACCTGAACCAAAGGCAGAAGCTTTAACCCACTGAGCCACCCAGGTGCCCTTAAAAAGTGTAAACTTAAAAGCATTGCTGTTATTCAGGTCTTTAGTAAATCCTGGCTGAAAGAAGTGATGCTCAAGAATCAAAGATTTATGCATCATACAATTTATTCGATGCATTCAAACTGTATATCAAGTTTGATATCTGGAAATAAGAACATATTAACATCATTAATTTAGCATTTTAACCAAACAAATAATGTTTTAAACATTATGCCTTCCATTTTTATTCAGAGCAAATGTTGTGTATAAGATGAAAAATATTTAATACATGTAACAATTTATCTTAGAATTGGTTAATAAAAACCCAAAAAGTTGGTATCACTTGAAATACTGATGTCCTTTTACTGGACAAAAATTTATTACTTTAGCTAAGAAGAATTTCTAAACTAAATTAAAAGTTTGATCCCAGCAATTATGTCAACCCTTGATATAGTTCCATCCTTCTCAAAAGAATGTCTGTTCTTTTATATGTTTAGGTGTTTTGTTTAAATTTTTTCTATTTTTTATAAATAAAATTATCCTCTTTCCATTATATTAGATAAAAATTATTTTTAAGAAACAGTTCTCTGTGAGCTCTTCCATAAGCATTTTATTGTAGTTGCTTCCATTCCTTAACCTATAAAAATAGAGAGCTGAACTATACCTTCCATAGCATCATTTCTATTCTAAAAATCTCTTCAAAGATCTGAAAATATTAGTTAATAGAAAAGATTGATATTACTGATGAATTCAAAGCACATGAGTCGATGAAGTTTATTTCCTCTTACTTTTTCATTTTATTTGTAAGAACAGTATATGTAAACTGTTTTTTGTTTTTTTTTATCATACATAGTAGATCATTTTTTCTCAAATTACGGTGATTTTGTCCTCTAAGGGATATTCATCAGCATCTGCTGACATTTTGGTTGTCAAAACTGCATCAAGTTTAAGCTATAATTTCCAAGTGTTAACCATTTGGTATACAATGGTATCGCTGAAGAAGGCCTTAAGAAATTATTTAAATTAAAGCCAGTATTTCTAAAGAGTGGGAGGATTTTACCCCCAGGCTACATTTGGCAATGTCTGAAGAAAAGTTTTGGTTGCATGACTTGGGGTAAGAGTTGCCAATCAATGGTGTTAGCATCTGACAAGGAACCAAACAGCCACTCACAACAAAGGTTTACCTAACCCAAAGCATTAATGGTGCAGCGCTTGCTGAGGTTGAGAAACCCTGGGCCAGACGGAAAAGGTCTCATTGTCTTTAGTGGGATCTCTCTTTAGATAAATATAAATATCTCTATATTAAATAACGTAACTATGAACACAACCTACTTTAGAAAAAAACACAAAACTCAGTTTTTGATTTAATATATCTTCTTCTCTTTTTAAATTAGAGTTTAATATTTTAGCTCCTTTTTTCTTAACTAGTAGTGGAAGATATTTTGTGTATCTTACACATTTAAAAAAACTGAAGAATTTTTTTTTAGAGGGTGAAACTGACACTCTGTTTTACAAACTGATAATTCTTTGGCAGAAGTTTCAAGTAATTTCCCTTTAACTAAGCACCTTCTAAGGAAAATTGATGTGACTATCTCACTTTGGAAGATAGAAACTGAGAATTACACTGAATATCATTCATGCAACACTTATTTATTGGGCACCCATTGTGTGCCAGGATGATGTGAAGGAGCAGACCATATGAAAAACTGGAGAAATAAAAATGGAAATGACTCTACATCAGCCCAAAAAGGAATAAACTGGATGTATTCAGAGAAAAAAAAAATCTAGGCTTTTGGGGATAGAAAATAATGAGTGAGAGAGAATGATAAAAAATGAATCCAGAGAGGTAGGCAGGAGTAAAAATCACATGAGGCATGGAAGGCCATGTAATAGAAGAATATATTTTTTTAATATTTCATTTATTTATTTAAGAAAGAGAGAGAGTGCAAACATGAGCAAGGGGAGGAACAGTGGGGAGGAACAGGAAGAAGAGCAGGGGGAGGAGTAGAAGGAGAGGGACAAGTAGACCCTCCACTGAGCAGGGAGCCCTACTTGGACTCCATACCAGGAACCTGAGATCATGACCTGACCCACCCAGGCACCTTTTAATAGAAGGATATTTTAAGCAGGAAAATAGCAAGAATTAGTCTCATCCCTCCTTCCTTTCTTCTTTCGTTCTTCTTTTTTTTTTTTTTCCCAGATTTCCCTGGCTATTAAGAAGAAAACAGACTGAAGAAGTGAGAAATGATAATGACTTGGACTGGGTTAGTTGTGTTAGAAATGGAAAAAAAAAAGTGGTTGAGATGAATATAATATTAAGGTTAAACTTATAAGATCTAATAGTGGATTGGACATGAGGGTCAAGAGAGTATGCCTTCAAAATTTTTGGCTTGAACAAGTTTATAAAGTCTTAGATTGTCACTAAAATAAGAAACTGAAGAATAAACTTCATGTGAGCAATTTTTGTCATTTGCTTGCTTGTTTTGGTGGGGAGCAAATCAAATATTCTATTTTGAGCATGTCAAGTTGAGGGTGTCCATCAAGCATATAAATGAAAATCTAAGAAAATATTTAAGATGGTTGGGAAAGTTTGAGGTAAAGTTATAAATATGATGCCATCAGCACATAAGAGAATACAGGTAGTATTTAAATTGTATAAAAGCACCTATAGAGATAGGAAAACTTAAAAGAGAAAAAGAAATAGGATAGCACACATAACATTTAAAGACTTAGTAGTCAGGAAGAGGACAAGGAATCAGAATAAGAGAATGAGAGAAACAGCCAGTTTTAGAAAAGAAACCAATAGAGAATATTGTACTTAAAGACAAGTGAAACAATGTTTCAAGAAAGAGGATATGGTAAGAATCTAATGCTGCTGGAGGTAAAGTAAGGGGAGGTAAGAGAATCAGCCATTAGATAGAGTGAGAGAAAATTTTCTAGTTTTAACAAGAATTATTTCAATGAAGTGCCTGAGGCAAAAGCCTGATAGGAATGCATAAAAAAAAAAGATGGAGATTTTTGGAAATATGACCTATTGAACAAGTGTCTATTTCCCTCCCTACTGAAGTTTTGCTAAAAGGACAGTAAGAATTTTTAAAAGGTATAAATTTCCAAGGTTGAAGACCAAAGACAGAGTAAACTAATAGCAGATCAGGTCTTAATACACATTTTGGGATTTAGAAAGCAGATAGATTGAAAATCAGTTTAGAAGTGGGAAGAAACTAAAACCTAAGTACTTGGAGGGATAAATGTAAAAAAAGCAAATCAATGTGCTCACAGAATCACCCAATATGTGAGAAATGGAGCTGGAAAAGGCATATGGTCGCAAATCTGTTTATACCTCAGTCTCTCTTTCTACCACTAGCCCCAGGCCACTACCTACTCTACCTCATGCTCTTCATACTCCCCTCATGTCCTTATCCTCTCCAGGAAATCTGGATTGACTAGGAAAAAATAGCATTGACAAAGTTCCTGGGTTTATAATACCTGAAACAGCAGAATTCATGAACAGACAGGAAACACAGATCAAGAAAACGTTAATAAGGATCAGGAAAGAACTAAGAGAAGAAATGAGGTTTGTTTATTATTGGTTAACATAACACCTAAAAATGTGACCGATTTTAATTGTCATATTAACTATAGATGGTTATTTCTATAATCTTGCAGTAAATGAAAAAAAATATATACTTTAAATAAAAACAATTAAAAATGTGAAACAAGCTAGGAAAATATACTTATGATATATATAACCTATATAAAAGAGGGTTAATATCCCTATTACAAGTAGTCTTGCGATTAAGTTAAAGGAAGAATAGTTTCATAGTAAAATGAGCAAGGAATGTATGTAAGTAGTTTATGTAAGAACTTAATTCACCTTAAGTGATAAAAAAAATTAAATGTAATATCTGCTCCAGTAGATTAACAAAAATTTTAAAAATTAATTCTATCCATTACTGAATGTACTGTGATAATTTTTGATAATGTATTTTGGCATTTTGATGTTCAAATCTTTTGATAAGCTAATGTTCAGATCCTTTGATTTAGCAAAAAGAAAATGTGGATGTGTGTGTGTGCTATTTTTATTGTTGTTTTCATTAACTCAAAATACCAAAGAGACTTAAAGTTCTATCCAGGGGAACTGATAAAATTAGGCACCACATATACACATGCAATCCTAATCCCTAGAACCTGTAAGTGTTTTATAAGAAGTGTCTGCACATAGAATTAAGGATCTTGACTTAGACATATTTTGCTAGATTCTCCAGGTGGGCTACAAATCCAATTTCAAGTGTCCATATAAGAGAGAGGCAGACATCAGGGGAGAAGGGAATGTTACCACCAAAACAGAGATAGGGTGAGGCAGCTACAAAGCAAGCCACTAGAAGCATGGAGCAGACTGTCCCCCAGAGCCCACAGAGGTAGCACAACTCTGCCAACACTTTAATTTTGGTCCAGTGATACTGAATCTTAGAGGTCTGGCCCCCATTACCGTGAGAGACTAAATTTCTAGTGTTTGAAGCCATCAAGATCATGGTAGTATGTTACAGCAGCCAGAGGAGGCTAAAACACAACTGCAATGGAAAAATCCGTATTTTTCCTTCCCGAGTAGGGAAAAACTCAGTTCTCTCCTACTGTATGTTTCTTTTCTGTGAGTCTCCTTGACTACTCACACAACCTTTCATTTTTGACACTTCTCATCACGAAATATGTGGAGGTTTTCCCCACACCAACAACTATCTCTAGGACAGGGTATCCAATAATTGAACTTAACTCTGACATTATCTACCCAGAGGGGCTCAGTCCCACAGGACTACTCCTTAACCCCACTTCTGGTACCAGTTGAAAACCCTGGTTGTTGCCTGTTTTTCTGACCAACCAGCTATAGATCTGAGGTTCCAACAACTCTTTTTTGCATTCAGTCAATCTGCTAGTTCAGGAAAACACTTACAGCTTATTAAAGGGTATGATAAAGTGTACGGATGAACATTCAGTTGGAGGAGAGGCATAGGGCAAGGTCTGAGAGAAGGGGCTTGGGGCTTCCATACCCTCTCCAGATGTGCCACTCTCCTAGCACCCCATGCAGTCACCAATACAGAAGTTCTCTGCACTACTGTAATTGCATAGAGGTCTACTCACATTGACACGATCAATTATTAACTTCGTTCTCAGTTGCTTTTCCCTTTTTAAAGAAGGGAGTTGGGGACTAAAAATGCCACACTTCTAATCATGCTTGGTCTTTTTTGAGGAACATCTCCCATCCCAGAGTCATCTCATTAGAACAAAAGATGCTCCCACTGCTCTTATCTCTTTGGAATTTACAAGGATTTTAGGAGCTCTGTGCCAGGAACTAGGGACAGAGACCAATACAATGTTTGCTGTGATCTCACAAATATCTATGTTCATTAACAAGAAAAAAGACCTAGGTTATATTGTTAATTGAGAATGTCAACTTATAAATAATGCAAAACCCAAACTACATGAAAAATGCATGAAAAATATATTAACAAGAATTACACTGAATATTAAAAATATTTGGTAGTTTATAATTTAAAACATGTTTTAATCTTTAAATGACCACATATTATTTTTCAGGTAGAAATAATGTTATTTTCACTTTTAGAGCAAAATAAGTAATATTTGTTTATCTGTCTATACCACAAAATATCCTTATATCTAACCAACTAGGCTGAAGTGCATAGTTCAAGTTTCTGTACCTCTAGGAATTGAGCGCAACGAAATGGCACTCTTATCAGAATCAGCTTCCTTATTTACGCAATTAATAATGCTTTGAGGCTGAATTAATCTCTGTGTTTTTCCTGTATATTGGTTAGGAATTATATTTGGCTGCTAATATCAGAGGCCTTCAATCAGTTCAATATATTATAGGTTTATTTTCTCTCATATAAAATTAATCTGAAGATAGGAAACTGAAGGCTGATGTAGTAGCTCTAGAAGTCGCCAGGGACATAGGTGTCTTCTGTCCTTTTATTTTGCCATTTTTAGTTCATGGCTTTCTTTCCAAAGGCTTTAGACTATCATAAAAGGTAGCTGTTGGACCAACATTTTAAGAGAATGAAAAGAGATAAAGAGGAAGACACTGCTCTTTTAGTAGCTATGGCTACTAAAATCCACTTATATCTACTTGACTATCCCAATATGCAGTGAGGCAGCAAACTGTAGTCTTACAGATGGGCACAATGTTACTAACAAAGAAGGGAGAATGGATATTGGTTTGACAAGTGTCAGAGTCTTCCATACCCATGGCACTAACAACTAAAGAGGTGTCATCAAGAAGCATTCAAATCAAGATCCAAGAGGAGTCACTGATGTGATATTCATTGCCAATCATCTCTTCGCAAAGAACTAGACAGTAAGACTGTTCATTCAGCCTTCAGACTAACAAGAGATCTGTCGCTTTCTCTTTCTTGACCACTATACACTATAAATAGACTAATTTCTTATTTTAAGTGCTAGATTTCAAAAGTATTAAGTTTATTTTACTTACATAGGTGAGTTAAGAATGATTAGATATATATTTAAAAATTTTAATTCCAATCCATCTTTACTTTGTGATAATATAAGAAAACTCCCTACCAAGAATCAATAGAACCCTACGTCCTCCTTTTGCATCAACTGGCTAAGCAGTTTTTCTCTAATACAGCATCGGCTTGAATGTAAGCATCTTCATTAAGTAAATCAGCTTAGTGAAGTGCCTGCCTACCTAAATTACTACCAAATGGGATATGAAATCAAAACATAAAGTCATCACACATTCAAGAAACATAACAAAGCACAGATAACTTCTGTGACTGAATGCTATCAATTTTCAAGTCCTCAATTTGTATATTATATAAATTAATAGTTAATATTTAATTGCTCTAATTCTAATGAATCATGATAGCAAAATAGAGCAAAATGAAACAAGACAAAGCACAAATGAATACTAAACAAAGCACCAGGAGCATTTTTTTTTATCTAAACATAACTATTTTTACATTAAAAGATTACTCAACAAATGAATATGAGCACAAGATAATAGAATCTAAATAGAAAATGATTCAATATCAAAACAGATCTTTAAACAATGTTCTCTTTCATACATATCATCTATGTTTATTGTACAAGTTTTATTCTACTGTGTCTCAGATATATTCAATATATTTCTAAAGTTGAACTTAATTTTGGTTCCCTTTAAATTTCTTTTAGGGACGCCTGGGTGGCTCAGTTGGTTGAGCAGCTGCCTTCAGCTCAGGTCATGATCCCAGCCTCCTGGGATCGAGTCCCGCATAGGGCTCCTTGCTCGGCAGGGAGCCTGCCTCTCTCTGCCTCTGCCTGCCTCTCTGCCTGCTTGTGTTCTCTCTCTTTCTCTCTCTTTGACAAATAAATAAATAAAATCTTTAAAAAAAATTTTCTTTTAAATTGAAATCTATAGAACGCAATATAAAATCTTGATTAAATAATGCACAGCTCAATACACAAATCCATTAAATTGTTTAAAGAACTATTAAACTCTTCAAAAATTTATCTCTATATATCTGTGTTTGTTTAGATTATCTCCACATTCATAGTAGGTGAATATTCATATAAATATATAAAGCTAAGACATAGTTCTTGGTTCTGCTGTAAATATGCACAAATTGCTTTCTCTGTATTTTTAACTTGCCCAGTTTTCAATCTCTTACCTGATTAGTAAACATCCACTGGATGCTAATAGTGCTTATACGCCCCTAGCCACCTCTTGCCCGGGAGCACCATAAGAGAAGGAATTTTTATTTATTCCAGGTATGACTGCTGCCCCTATAAGAATATCTGGCACATTGTTTGTGCTTAAGAAATAACCTGGACTCACGCAACACCTGTCCTTCTATGCCTGGCTTATTTCACTTAGCATAATGTCCTCCAGGTTTATCCATGTTGTTCCATATGGCAGGATTTTAAAAGCCACAGTCCTAAGATCTATTAGGAAAAGCCCCACTTCATTCTGCATGACTACAGTACATGAAGTATCTAAAATAGTCAAACTCATAGACACAGAGAGCAGGAAGTTGGATGCCAGTGGCAGGTAGGGGGGTCGGGGGGAGGGGATGGGAAGTTGTTACTCAATGAGTAAGTTCTAGAGATTGCTGTACAATGCTGTACCTGCAGTTAATAACACAGGATCATACACTTAAAAGTTTATGAGGGTAGGGGCGCCTGGGTGGTTCAGTTGTCAAGTCTCTGCCTTCAGCTTAGGTCATGATCCCAGGGTCCTGGAATCGAGCCCCATATTGGGATCCCTGCTCGACTGGAAGCCTGCTTCTCCCTCTCCCACTTCTCTTGCTTGTGTTCCCTCTCTCACTGTGTGTCTCTCTGCCAAATAAATAATATCTTTTTAAAAAGAAGAAAAAAAAGTTTGTGAGGATAGATCTCATTTTAAATATTCTTACCATAAAAAATATAATAAATAATAAATAAATAAATATTCTTACCCAATAAAAACAATTGTAATTGAAGACCAAAATAAGTTTGATATAAACCAAAAAATACACAGGCACATCAGAAAACAAAAATGAACAAAAAATGAAACAATTTGGATTTTATTTCAAAAACAAAAGTAGAACACAGACCTACATAAGCATAATATTTGAAAGACTTTTTTATTGGGGTATGTGTCTACCAATGGTCATGACAGACTGCCCATGCCTATTGTCATAATGACACAAATATTAATTCCCCACTAAATATACTCCAGTCTCTATAAGTACCTTATAATCATTATCCCATGTAATCTAAATATTATTATTTTTTTAAAGATTTTATTTATTTATTTGACAGAGAGAAAGAGATCACAAGTAGGCAGAGAGGCAGGCAGAGAGAGAGGGGGAAGCAAGCTCCCCGTTGAGCAGAGAGCCAGATGTGGGGCTCGATCCCAGGACTCTGAGATAATGACCTGAGCTGAAGGCAGAGGCTTTAACCCACTGAGCTACCCAGGGGCCCTAAGCATTATTATTATTATTATTATCCTTCATTTGCCAGTAAGGAAACTAAGCCTTAGGGAGTATAAATCTGTTTGGTCCAAGATTTTACAGGTATTGGTATACAGTCTTACTCCGTATCTAGAATATTTAGCCACAGGTTCGTGACCTGCACTTGTGAACTTGGAAAATCTCAGGAAGCAGAGACATCTGCAGTATTTTCTTCCACGTCAAAACCATATAGGATCATCTTTTTCTCTAGATTTATAACTGTCCCTAAATCAGAAGATATCATATGTAGGAGATAAGCACAAAGTAAAGTTAGTTTCTTCTTCCCAGTTTTCCTATTGCTAAGAAACTGACACTTCACAATCATGTAAATTGCCCCTAAATTCTAGTGAACAAAAACAAATACCTGAAATACAGTGAAAAATCTATTAAAATGGAATCATAACTTAAAGTAAATAAAACTCACTTAACAGGTGTTTTTAAAAATATTAAATATACCTGTTTATTGACTCAAAATATAATTTGTTATAAAATGAGTCTACAAAACAAGACTAAATCATTAGATTTCATTCTCAAAAAAACCCAGTATAAGATTACACATGCTGTACATTTTGTATGCTGAGTATATATTAAAGATTTTGGCAGAACGCTTCTTGTCCTCTAGGTATATTTGATTAACACAATATGCCTGCTGTCTATTAACATTTATTTAAAAACCTATTCAACAAAATATAAGTATTTCAATATGAATGCTACTTATCACTTATACTTTTGTTGTAGTAGTAGTACTTCTAGGAAGTCATCTATCAAAAATTTAAATATATCTTAATTATTTTCCAATATAAGCATATTTAGCCTTTTTAAAAAAATATTTTATTTTTTCATCTGAGAGAGAGAGAGACCATACATGCCTGGGAGGTGGGGTGGGCAGAGGGAGAGAGAGACGCAGACGCTCTACTGGGCAGAGAGCCCAATGTGGGGCTCGATCCCAGGACCCTGAGATCATGACCTGAGCCAAGGGCAGACACTTAGCCAACGGAGACACCCAGGTACTCCATATTTGGCCTTTCTCCTATCACAAGTTTTTGGGGTTGGTTTGTTTATTTGAGTTTTATTTTAGTGCTATACAATCTACCCTTCCCTAAAGTTAAAACAGAAGGATTTGAGTAGCAAACAATACAAAAATATAAAACATTCAAAAATGATAACTTACAAGTACAAAAGTTATTATTTTATGAGACACCTTATCCCTAGACAATAAGAAAGAAATGCCATATTTGATGACATGAAGATGATGTGAGTAGTAGGGAGGATAAATATTGAGAAGTAGGGTTGGGTTTTTCTTTACAATAACACAAAAATAATTGTCTCCTTTTAGAAAACAAGATGATAACTATCATTCAACTTCGTTCTGACCCATTGAAAACCAGCCAGATAAAATAAATAACATAAACACAGAACAAGTTTCCTATCTGAATTTACAGAATTAATTATTGAGTGTACTAGCTTTGGAATAAAACAATTATTATCTGTCCCTTCATTAAGCATCTGGTTCTTAGGTTAAGTATATGTAATTCTTAAATAATATTAGCACAGTGACTCACTATATTAGTTATTATTCTTGATCTCCCAAAGCTTTCAACACTGTTGCTCTCATCCTATCTAAAAGTCTTAGTGTCTTGGTTTCTCCTTTTTTCTAACTAACTACCAGTCATTAGCAGTCATCCTAATAGAGATTCTCTTCACCTTCTGCTTGAATTATAATTTATCTTCCTTCAAGATGTCACCATTTAATGCCTCCTTGATATTCAGTCCTCCCTAAATAGTACAAAGTCCTAAAACATCATACTGGCTATATCAGTCTTTAAAGTATTTAACTCTCTCCCCCCAATACTCATTGCTTATGGACTCGGTATCTGTGTGTGTATGTGTGTTTGGGTGTGTGCATATGCACGTAATCTTAGATTGCAGATTTCTTTAAGTAAGGCTTGACTAGGAGCTGTAATAAATAACTCTTGACAATAATGAAATTTTTAAATGCAAAATTACTCATCTTTTAAATATTATAAATATTTATCAGGGGGAAAATCACTAAATAAAACCTGGTTGATAAAAGAGAAATAGATTATAAAAATTCTTTTCATGCTGTTGTTTTTATTTTCTTATTTTTTTTAATTTAAAATTAAAATGTCACTCAATTTTTGTTTCATTTGTGACCCAGTATAACTCACACCCTCCTTGGTTAAAATCCTCTTTTCCATAACTTATAGTTTTGTAATTGCTTTTCTTTCTTAAGTGAATTTTTATTTTCCTACTCATTGAAGATTTATCTGAACATTTAAATATTCTACTATGATCTTTATGATAAAAACAACTGTAAAATGCAGTATTTGCAGCATTTGTCCTTCTGTTTATTTTACACAGCATAATGTCTTCCAGGTTCATCCATGTTGTCACAGAGGCCAGCATTTTCTTTTTTAAAGTTGAATAATATTCCAGTGTGTGTGTGTGTGTGTGTGTGTGTGTGTGTGTGTACATATATACATATTTATAGCATCTTTATATATTTGCTATAAATATGTATATATGTATATATACATATATATATGTATGCATAGATATAGATATAGATATCTCACACTTTCTTTATTCATTCATCTGCCGATAACACTGGGACTGTTTCCCTATATTAAGTATTATGAATAATGTTACAATGGACATGGAAATACAGATATCTCTTTGAGATTTTGATTTCATTTCCTTTGGGCATATACCTAAAAGTGGGATTCTTGACTCTAAGGGCAGTTGTATTTTTAATTTTCTTGAGGAACTTTCATACTGTTTCCAATAGCTGTGGCATCATTTTACATTTCCACAATAGTGTACAAAGCTTTTGATTTCTCCACATCCTCAACAACACTTGTTATTATTATTATTTTTTGATGAGTCATCCTAATAGGTATGAAGTGATATCTCATTGTAGTTTTGAATTGCATTTTCCTGATAATTAATGATGGTAAACATCTTTTCATATAACCCTTTGAATGAAACTAGCCAATTTTAAATATTTGAAAATTAAATCCTTTAGGATACAATCTATCCTAAAATTAAATATATCTCTGCTTTCTTACACAAAAATCTGCAAAACAGAAAAATAATAGAGCAAAAACTGAGCTTGTTTATTTTCTTTAATGGGTCAGAACCAAGAATGCTATGTACATCTTTGTCTGGAATCAGTTTGAGCGGTGTTGTGGAAGTTATGGAAGGAATAGCTTCCATAACTATACTCAGCTTATGTTATGGAATAGCTTCCATAACATATACTCAGAGGCTGAGTAGACACTGTTACAAATAGTCAAGATTTACTGTGAGGCCCTATAAGGCTCTCATCTGCCTTCCACCTGCCTGCCTCAACTTTTGCTGCTTCAACTTGTGGGCCTCAAAACTAATATAAAGTTCAGCTTCTTTGTGATCCTCCATAGCCTTCAAAATGTGGAGGTGGCTTTAAAACCCAGCTATGACTGGAGCACCTGGGTCCCTCTGTCAGGTAAGCATCTGACTCTTGATTTCAGCTCAGGTCATGATCTCAGGGTCCTGGGATGGAGCCCCTCATGGAGCTCCATGCTAGGTGTGGAGCCTGCTTGAGATTCTCTCTCTCTCCCTCTGTCCCTCCCTCCTCACTCCCACCCTGTTCCATCTGTCTCTCTAAAATAACTAATTAATTAGTTAAATAAAATAAAAACCAGCTATGATTAAAAAACAGATGGTGTCCTCCACATACTCATTATATTGCTGTCAAACCTAAAGTAATGTATAATGGATCCCTATTGAAAATGTGCTTGTAAGAACTTACTTTTTCTAAAAAAAAAATAAATAAATCTTATGCCCCTCCCAAACTTCTTCTCCCTTTCTCTCTTAAATAAATTTTTGGAGTGCCTGGGTGCCTCAGTAGTTTAATCATGGAACTCTTGGTTTTGGCTCAGGTCATGATCTCAGAGTGGTGAGATGAAACCCTGCATCGGGATCCACACACAGCTCAAGATTCTCTCTCTTTCTTCTTCTCTCTTCTCTTCTGCCTCTACCCACCCCCCACCCCTACCCACTAACATGTGCTCTCTCTCAAATAAATAAAAATCTTTTTAAAAAACTAAATCCTATGATTTTTTTTTTGCCACATAAATCATCCTTTTTAAAGTATTTGTGTCCCTGATATTAAATAGCTTTCATGGAAAATTAGAATAATTCTATATTTTCCATGTGAGTACCCACTTGTAAACTAGAGGCTGTTTAGCTTGTCTAAGAGAGAAAGCAAATCTTAAAATCAATATTCATTTCTTAGTTAAATTTCAAATATTAGAAAACTCTAATTACGTGAGTTCCTTTGTGATCTAAAGGGAAAATGAAAACCTGAACGTTTTGATAGCATTACATTTAGGAAACTTCAGATTAATCTCAGAACTCTGAAACCAATTTTCAAAAACAAAATTTCAGTTATTGCATGCTCACCAATTTCTTATTGAATTAATAAAGTTAAGAAAACTAAACCAGTATATTTCTTTATTTCTTTTCATTATCTTTGTTCCACAAGGACAGAATGCAAAATCTGTATGAATTTTAAGTGTAAATCATTGATCACTCATAAAAACTTCTCTTCAGTAACATTTATAATTGAGTTGGAAAACAAATAATATAAGTATTTATCCCATGAGTATTCCATCAAACTTAGCTCTAAAAGTATTTTATTGTAATAAATGGATACTTAAAACTACATATAGAAGTAGCTTATGTCAAGTTGTGATATCTGATGCCAAGTAAACAAAGATGGCAAACCCTACTCCCTACCCTAGTTTTTCATATATTCTTTGTATGGTTCCTAGTCTTAAAGATTATGTGTATACATACATTTCCACACAATGTACACACTCATATTTTAGGGTCTTAAGAAACTACCAAGAGAACAATGATCATAAGAAGCAGAAAGTTAATGTAAGTTAGTAGTATATAGGCCTCTGCCAACTATAACGGAAAAAAATGCCCTATTTAGAAAAAAAATATTTCCAGGTCAATATGCAAATATCATTTGAAAGCATTCTATTTTTAAAAATAAGTTGTTTCTCTTCAGCAGTTTTACAAATATCAGCTGTGTTGGTATAATATGTTTGCAAGCAAACCAAATTTGGGGACCAAAGCAGATTTTTTAAAATAAATCTATATATGAATCTTAAATAAGATTCAATAAGCACACAGATGGTTCTGCAGGTGGTAATGTCTCAACAACTGAAGCTCTTCAAGAAGGAGCATGTGTTAGCGTCTTGAAGTAACAATGGACACACACAACTGCTCTAATTCTCCAGTCCATTGAGTTGACATCTTCTGTCAATCATTTGGCCACCATTATGTCTCCAATTGTCGTCTCAACATGTTACACTCTCTCAACAGTCCTCGTGTTACCATCCCTGAATGTACATCCTGAACAGGTGTATATGACATGTGTGAAAAAGGTTGGAGACTGTCAGACCTGGAAAGGATATAAAAACTGATAAACCAAAAAGAAAAAGGGAAGCTCTAGTAGTAAATGCGGTTAGATCAGACTTCCCACATTCATCATAAGAACAGAATAAAATCAACAATCATTGTATTTATAACCCTGAATTATCCAAATTGACCAATTCTTTCATCTCAAAAAAAATGTCACATTTTACAGATACAAGTTAGTCTCAGCACTAGACTATGTGTAATTAACCTATGAATTGTTCACATAATTTTAGTAAAGTGTTAGGTTTTGATAAATTTTGGTTTAGAAAAATGAGTTTAGTCTTCTGATTTTAGAAAATGTCATCAAACCATCATCCTTGGCAAAAATCTTATTATTCTTTGAAAGCGAAACATCGCAAATCCAGTCACTTATTCAGGTAACATCAGCGATCTTGTTCAAAGATCCAGTAAAGATAGCTGAGATTGTATAGATTGCTGAATCTCAACGAGGATGTGAGCAAAAGACGGTGCTTCTAGTCAGATTTCAGCCCTTCCAACCATCTAAAGGTTTCTATTTTAGTTACAATAAAGAGGTCAGAACAAGCTTGTTCACTGAAACCTCTCCAGTGCAGAGGTGTTAGTTTCCTGCCCTTATGACTTTAGCAAATATAATAGTTGCGCGATTCTCGCTTAGTTGAAAAAAATGACACAGATATCATCTTGGTACTAGCTGTTCTACTAACAAGTGCACAAAACTTTACCTAGCACTAATTGTAATTAGAAATACAATTATTCATACTGTAATCCAATAAATTGCTAATCACTAGATTTATCATATGTATTCCCGATAACTGTCCATTTTTTAAAGTCACAAATGTCTTGTTTTGTCTACAAGATCCAATTAAAATGTAAAAATGACCAGCTGATTCATGAAGAACATAAAAGGTAATTGAGTACCTATTGTTATTTGATTACTATTAATAGTGTTTTCTGGGATCAACACAATGGGAAGAAACAAAGACAAAAATGTCATCTTATGGAATCTTTGATCTAATTGAGGGTATATATTAAACAAATGAATAGGTATGCACATGTATCCTAAGGTGATAGGTATTGTGAGGAAAAAAAACACAGCAGGGGAGATGGATAGGGTACGTGTGTATTTGTGTGTTGGAGGCAGGGTTTGAAAATTAAGTGAATGGCTAGGGGAAAAAAACTCATCAAAAGGTCATGGAGAAATCAAATAATTTTTTTTAAAGATTTATTTAGTTATTTATTTGTCAGAGAGAAATTGAGAGACAGCACAAGCAGGGGGAGCAACAGGCAGAGGGCAAAGGCTCCCTGCTGAGCAAGAAGCCACATTCCAGACTTGATCCCAGGACACTGGGATCATGACCTGAGCCAAAGGGATATACTTAACTGACTGAGCCACCCAGGCATCCCATAGAAATCAAGGAGGTTTTATATTATACTTCTAATCTGTTCTTCATAGAAACCCCATAGTGAACTTCCTGAAAACCCAAAATAGTCTACCAAAAGTAAAAATATAGCCTTACCTCCAATACCTACATAATTTTATCTATGTTAACTATTCAAGTGTGTTTCTCACATAACCTATCCTTTGGGCTCAGCGAAGTTTGACTCTCATGTCTTACGTTCATTCTAAATGTAGAATCCACTCAGAAATTTCTTTATCAACTGTGCCAATAAGTATGAATTAATGACTGATTTAAGATAGAAATATTCAAATGTTTTATTATAAAAGAAACTATAGTAACTATATCCCAAATATGATCTAATAAGTGATCTAAACAAATGTATGATTATATTTAAGAATATCAAAGTTTATAAAAGAGGAATTTTTAACCCGTTGAGGGGTATATGTATTTATGTGTAAGGGCCACAAAATACATATTTATACTGAGTTAAACCTGAATTCTGAGCAGGAAGGTACTCAATTTTATAAATAACTATAAGTGACAAAATAAAGTTTAGTGTTTATATTGTTTTTTTTTCTTCTATTGAATAATACTACATGCTAATACTATTGGAACTTACAGAAGTATTAATACATAGGACAATAATCCGACATTACTCCACAGATTAAAATAAACCACTCCTATCATTTTGGTACATGTATTAGCCCTTTAAAATAATTTTGAAAATATAGTTGTATTCCAACAGCATTAACAATGTTATTATGATTATGTTTTCCTTTATATATATTATATATAGTGTTATGTATAATTAGCATTTCAAAGATCATTAACAAATCAGCTTTTCCATTTAATTATATTCTTTATATTGTCCAAAAAATACTGTGGTTTCTTTTGAATGTTGGTAAGTTCCAAAGTTTTCAAAGTTTCTTCAAGTTACTCATTCAGTCAAAGATGTGGGAAATATTTTTGTAACTTCTACTCTGTGTCAGACACTCAGCTGTGGTGATAACCGAATAAAACCAGCATGGGTCTTGCACACAGACAGCATGTTTTCTTATGAAAAGGAAGCAGACATTAAATAGTAAACAATGAAAGAACATATTATGATTATTTATATGAAGGGCAGAGATAGATCCACGAGATTATAACTGGGAAACTATATTACATGTCCTTGTAAATATAGATTTCATGATAAAGATAAAGAAAGAAGCTTCCAATATACGTATACACTTATTTATAGCTACTTATATATTTTATTATTTGCTATTTAAGAAATTAAAGTATGGACATGTGTGAACATCAGCATTTTAAGACCATTAATAATATATATAAAAATACTATTAAATCTAGTAATGTTAAGAATAATGATAATTTGGGATGCCTGGGTGGCTCAGTTGGTTGAGCAGCTGCCTTTGGCACAGGTCATGATCCCAGTGTCTTGGGATCGAGTCCCGCATCGGGCTCCTTGCTCCACAGGGAGCCTGCTCCTCTCTCTGCCTCTGCCTGCCTCTCTGCCTGCTTGTGTTCTCTCTCTATTAAATGTATAAATAAAATCTTTAAAAAAAAAAAGAATAATGATAATTTATGGTGAACATCATGAGTGCTTTAAAGGAAAATTGTGCTTCAATAAGAATTTTCTTAATGTGTAATTTGGTTATTGTTTTGTACTCATATCTATTCTCTTGTCAAAAGTAACACTTTTGAATATTCACACACAATTTTTGCATAGTAATATGATTCTAAGACTTATTTTTCAAAGTGTGCACGTTATCATTTCTTCAAGTATAACACCTCAGAAACAACTTGTTCTTCATTTCAATCACAGAAAATACACACTACTACGTATAGAGAAAACATAAATTCCTTATGATGCATTTATCTTAATAGTTGTAAGTTTTTATGCCTTTGTCTATATGATTTAATAACACGTGAAGATTGTGAAAACTTGTATGTGTGTGTGTATGCATGCATGTGTGAATATAGTGAACACACATTTTCTGAACAGATGCCTCACAAAGTTAATTCATATATGAGAACCCACAAATTGGATTCAACCCACTGGCGTGGCCTGGCCCATGTCCCAAATCTAAACCTACATCAGTTTGCACTTATGAGTAACACTTCACTGTTACAAGAAACCTAACTGCAATCACTCTCCAACTCAGCTTGAGCTAGTTTACTTTACCCTAGAAAATAGGACCTACTAGCCTTATAAGGAAATTCCCAACCTCACAGCCAATCATGCCCTCTTTCTGTTCTGCCTTTCTAATATTCCATCAAGTTGTTCTTGCCCACAAGCCTGGGGAAGAGTGCACCACTGCTTGTGAGGCACTATATTCCCCCATCCATGGATTATCCTCTGTAGAATAAAGGACATCAAACCCATTACTATTTTGTCTTAGCTTTGTCATTTCATATGACTAATTTGATACAACTCCATGGTTGGTTTATGTGTTCAAAATGATACAGATAATTTTCAATTTTCATAATTGGAGGAAAAAAATCTAAACATTTATTTAATGTTATCTTGATTTTCAAGTTTGATCCAAGTAAAGTACTGGAGAAAATAAAATCTCTTAAGGGGCTAATAATAAATATGATTAACTCTTTTTTTCTTTTTCAATTGTCTGCTTTGGCATGTCAAATATCACATAATTTACTTAGAGAAATAGAGAAAATTCAGCTCGCCAGCAGTCAAAATAAGAATATAATATTACCACATAATAGATGCATCTAATTTTCTTAAATGTAAAAAAATATGGAATCCCATTAGAAGGTGTGATAGTGTGATTTATAATAAGAAATATATAATTTTAGTCTTTGTCCTGGTTTTAGCAGAGCTCCTAAAAACTTTGGACTCTTTTAAGAGATAAAGATGTCTTTTGTTATGTTAGTGAGTTGACTTTCCGAAAGCCCTTAGGTAACCAAAAGGTGGGCTGGTTGCCAGCAGCCCCACCCACATGTTCATTTCCACCCTCTTCTGCTCCATGGAGGAGAGAAGGCCTAGAGGTGGATAAACGGCCAATGACCAATGACTTGAGCAATCCTGCCTACATACTGAAGCCTTCATAAAAACCTATAAAGATGAGGTTCAGGGGTGCCTGGGTGGTTCAGTGGGTTAAGCCTCTGCCTTTGGCTCGGGTCATGATCTCAGAGTCCTGGGATTGAGCCCCACATTGGGCTCTCTGCTCAGCGGGGAGCCTGCTTCCCCCTTTCCCTCTGCCTGCCTCTCTGCCTATTTCTGATCTCTTTCTCTCTGTCAAATAAATAAATAAATAAAATTTAAAAAAAAAAGATGAGGTTCAGAGATCTTCCATGTTGGTGAATTTGTGAAGATACAGGGAGAGTGGTTCCCTCAGGGAAGACATGGTAGTGCTGCACCCTTTTCCCACACCTTGCTCTATGTATCTCTCCCATCTGGCTGTTCCTGAGTTATGTCCTTTGTAATAAACCAATAACCTAGGAAGGAAAATGTTCTGTGAGCCCCTTTAGCAAATTATTCAAGGCCAAGGAGGAGGATGTGAAAACCTCTAATCTATATCCAGTTGGTAAGAAGCATTGATGATAACCTGGAATTGTGACCAATATCTGAAACAGGGAGCGGTAATCATGTAGGAATGAGCCCTTAAGTTTGGGATATGACAGTATTTGCAGGTAGACAGTATTAAAATTGAGTTGAATTGCAGGAACCCAGATAGTTTCTGAGAATTGCTTGGTGGATATTGGGGAAACTACTTCCTTCGCCCACACCTGTCAGAATTGGTTCTTGAAGCATTTAGATGGCAATGACAGTCATTCAGGAAAAAAAAAAAAGTTTTTTCAAAGGACACAAATTTAGTCATTTTTAAAACTTGTTTCTAAAACTTCAGCAAACATTTAGATGTCATTTATGTTCATAAAGTCCTTGATTAATTCAAAATTCAACACAATTGTAATTAAGTTGAATTTTCAAACACGGAGAATTAAATCAGTTTCAAGAGAAAATGTAATGTCACTACAATTATAAGCATCAAATCCGGGTCCAAGGTCACAACGTTTTAAAAAAAATGAAAGTCAATTAAAAGACATATTACTCTAATACTTGCAAACAATTGCTGTAATCCTTTCTCTCTCTGTGTGTGTGTCTCTCTTTTAGAAAAAGTCATTATAAATGTCTGAGAACTTTTTATAGGCGTATAGTCATAACATACAGTGTTACTCCTATTCGCTTGTTCTGGATCCTTGGTCATATTACTTAACTTCACTGAGCTACAGTTTTCTCATTTCAAAAGTTTACTAGCTACAGTTCATGAAAGAGTCAAAATGTGATCATGAGTATGTAGGGCTTAGCACAATGCCGAATGCCCTGTTACTACTTTTACTACTCATATGTATTTTTTCATGAATGTTTCTTACATTTTCATCTTCTTTGCTATTTTTAAACCACTTTACCCTTTATCTTTTTCTAACTACTTAATGAATTGTTTCATTTATTGCTCATCTCTAGAAAGTGTTCATTTCCTGTCCATGTTTCCCAAGGTGGCCCTACATCTCATCAGATGATTGTGCCCTGACACTTAATACTTGCATGGCCTGGGGTGAATTAACTTTTTACATCTCCACGTTCTTATCTGTAGCCTGGAAATCATAGGGTGATACTTAACTCATGAAGTACTAAGAAGGTTATATAAGACAATGTATGAAGCGTTTAGAAAGATGTCTGTAACTCTTAACTGTGACCAACGTGGTATAAATGGATGTGTGTTCTTGCTCTCTTCAAATCTGATTGACAAGTCATTTCCAGGATTGACAAAATATGGGCAACATATTTTGAATATATTAAATAATCTAGAATTGGAGAGATCACGTTACTCGGATTATCTGTGAACCTTAGGAAAGATGCCAGAAAATTCTATCATATATTATTAAATTATTTAAACCTTTAAAAATCATAAAAATAACTGTCAGTGAAAAATGGCACCTGCTGTCAGGCAAGTCAACATAAGAAATGACACATTCAGGACATATTCTGCAAATTCATTACAAAAATTCTGATGTGATAGGTAACTACACACATATTGATAACCAAAACAGCTGTAGATTTCTAGATTTACAAATGAATTATTCCCCCCATAAGTATCATATATTCTAAGCCTAATTTCCTAATATAAGAGCCAAAGTCCAGGTCTGGGGAAGTGGAATGGAAGGAAGGATTGAATTTTAAAATTTTGACTCTCATTCAAGAACTAAAGAGGAGGCTGAGTATTTTTAGTATTAAGCATTTATTTTAAGTTTGCAATTTTGGGCTGAATTAAAACAGTTTTTCTATATAAAAAATCTTTTGACATATATCATTTGTAAAAACGAATAACTTTTACAGTAAAATTTAAAATGCTAGGGTATTATTACCTTGTTTCAACTTTTTATTTCGTATATTGAAAGCAATCTTTGAAATGTTAGAGTTTTTAATCTGACTTTTGAAGGGTGCCAATTTTCATTTGTGTTCCAGGCAGGCAGCAAGCTTCCGTTGATCTTTCTCATTTGAGAAGAAGGGAGAAGTCTCTAGACCCTCATCCCTATCATATTGTTTTTATATATGAGCATTTCTTTATGCTTAGGTCAGTTCCAGCTTCCAGGGAGCTTCTGAGGTACATTTTCCCCTGTCTAGGGTGTCATTAAAGCATGAACTTTTGTCATGAAGGGTTCCATTTGTTCCACACCCTTGTATGAGGTTTACCTTTTCATTTCTGAGACCTGACCACATATTTTCCTTTCATGACCATAGATTTCAATTCATGGACAACAATAACAAAAAATTATCCCACATTTCTGTACTTTGGAAGCACAATACAGTCTTTCTAAGGCAGCCCAAACCACAATATTGGCTTGAATTCCCTGTTTGTTTATTTAGCAGAAAATCAGAGAGTATTGACCAAATATGATAAATATTTAAAATAGACTCATATGATAATGTAAAAGTTTTCCTCCATATATATTGTGAACTGATAGCAGACAGATCAATTACTCTTACCATGTGAAAAATTACTGTACTTTGCATATGTGGCAATTGACAAGAAAAATATTGCCAATCCTTTTAAGTTTTACTTATACTTTATACTATACTTATGCATCCAAATATACCATAATTTAAAACATTTTTAAGATTAAACCATTACAAAAGAATGAAATATTGTCTTTTGATATTTTCCCATTTACAAATGAATTTGTCAAACTTTTGACTTCACACATTTCTCTCAAACTCTTCCACCCCAAAACACAGCATATGCACATACACTTCCTATCATTGGTGCTAGACATAAGGATTTTATCTTTGATCATTACTCTACAGAAGCTTTTATTTTTCTCTCCAAAGGGATTTATAATTTTATACCACCAAAATCTAATTTTGAACAATGTGAGGTAAATTTATGTTAACCTAGTTTCAGTGTTGCTCACAACCTGTTGTTTTATAGGATTTGCATCTAAATATTAAATTACATTTCATTTCTTAGTTGGTAAGAATTCCATAAATACACAAGGTTGCTTTTTTTAAGTAGGTATATGTGCAATCTATTTTTGGATTTGTTCCAACTTTTACAGATTTTAAATTATAGTTCTACATCTTCTTTCCATGAAAGAATTTGTGTGTGTATAGATTCCTGAGTCTCAACCTTTATTCTAAATTTTGTTGTTCTATTCTATTCTAAATTTTACTTCACTATTTTCTGGAATATGCTGTTACACAGCCAAAGGATTAAAGCCAGTGTAACATATATTAGTGGTTACTGCCTCATAATCACTCAAAATTCTAAGTACTACCCCTTCTCAGTCTCACTCAAATCTCAAAATAACAACAACAACAGCAGCAACAAAAACCTGATGTTGGTAGAGGGGGATTTTAAAATGGGAAGTAGAGTCTTTGTATGAAAGCAATATAGTCAGGGAAAGTATGGGAATTAATATTGTTAGAATTATATGATTATAGGTCTTAGAGTTAAGCCTTTAGTTTATTTTGAGTTAAGTTTTTGTGTATGATGTGGCTTTTTTTTTTTAATGTGGCTGTCCAGTTTTCCGTACCATTTATCAAAGAGTCTGTCTGTCTGTTCTCCATTGTCCTAAGCATCCATTGATGGATGAAGATGTAGTATGTTATTCAGCAATAAAAAAGAATAAAATCTTGCCATTTGCATTAACATGGATGGACCTTAAAGGCCCATCCATGGGGCCTTTCTAAAGACAAAGAAAGACAAACACCATATTATCTCACTTAAATGTAGACTCTAAGAAACAAACAAAACAAGGTCATAGACACAGAGAACACACTGGTAGTTGTGCAGTGGAGGATGGGCCAAAATGGGTTCAGGGGATCAAAAAGCGCAAACTTCCAGTTTGTAAGGATATAATGTACAGCATGGTGACTATAGTTAATACTATTCTATTGCATATTTGACAACTGCTAACAGGGTGGATCTTAAAAGTCCTATCACAAGGGAAAAAGATTGAAACAATTTAAAGCTATGAATAGTGATGAATATTAAGTAGTCTTATTTAAAGCATTTTTCAATATCTACAAATGTTGAATCATTGTGTTTTATACCTGAAACTAATATTCCTCAATAAAAAACGAATTATAGTTGACCCTTGAACAACATGGAAGTTAGGGGAGCCAACCCCCTATATTCATGTATAAATTTTGACTCCCCAAAACCTAACTACTAAATAGATCAAAAGCCTTACCAAAAACATACACAGTCAATTAAGTATTTTGTATGCTGTATATAATATATACTTCATTTTTATAATAAAGTACACTAGGGAATAAGGTGTTACTAACAAAATCACAAGGAAGAGAAAATAAATTTATAGAAGTATGTTCTATTTATCAAAAAAAAAAAACCCATGTATGTGTGGGCCCACATAGTTCAAGAGTCAACTGTATATTATTACAGGGGCTTTACATATTTGTACTTACTTTAATTCAGATTGTCAAGGTACCATACAATAGCTTAGTAAAACATTCCAACTACACAGCACTGAGAAATTCCTATAAACACTTTGATTCAGAAACTGCCCAATAGATTACCTTCCTGGTGTGCATATGAGAAAGGAATGGCAACAGCAAGTATAGTAGAGATATCTATAAGCACTGAGTCTGTCTAGAGCTTAAAGTTAGATCATGTTATCATAGAGAAGCTCTAAAAAATACCACAAAGAAAACCAAATCTAGAAGTCTCAGGAATTTTCACTATAGGAACCCATCTAAAGAAAGGATATCCTCTCCAACATCAGAAGGAAATGCCAGTAGTGTGCCAATAATATGCAAAGAAGCATGTAAGACGGCTTAAAAGAGCACATCTGGACTTGAAAAAGCCAGACAAACAGACGTCATTAAAGGAAAGATTAATATGAATATGAATATGAATATGAATATGAATAGACATGGGAGGACTTCAAGGAAAGTAGAATTGCAATAATACAATAAAATCAGATAAGAAGCAAACCCAAAGAGAACTGCACTTCAAATAGATGTAGCAAGAAATAGAGAAACATATCGAGAAAGTTATGCTAATTTGGAAAGGAAAAGAAAAAAGTGTTTAAAATAATGAGAAGCAAGTTGATACTCAAAGGACCAAAAACAAATATGAAACCTATCAATTAGATGTCCCATAGAGCAATTTAACACACATGGAAATTAATAAAAAATTAGATGGAAAAAAATTTTTAATGACTTGACGGAGATCTATGCTTGTAGACTGAGACAATTTAACAGTGTCAAGGTAACATCAGTGACTTAAAAACTTAACAGACAGATGTTGGTAAATATATAGCTACTGTCTCAAAATAAGTATGGCTAAACTCTAAACACCAAAGAACAATGCTTCCCCATCTTCCATTAGTCTCCAGTGACCAATTTATTAACAAAATGTGCTAGAAAAAAGAAAGTGAGTTCCATATTACTTGTTTCAAGAAAATTTGGATTTTTCACTTGCAAATAATAGCAATTCCTTATATTATAATTCACCATCATCATACTTAACAAGGCAATGGTGCATATTACAAAAAAGGCTAATGCTTCACTCCTTGTCCTAGAAACATAAACTGTAAGCTAAATAAAGTAAAGTGGATCCTATGAAAGAGGCTTATGCACTGTGTAATGTCATACAACAGCTAAGTTGGCAAAACCTTTGCTTGACCTTAAAGAACTATACTTGTTAGAATTATTTCCAAATCAATAACCATTAGACCCAAACAATGTTGATTTGTGCCTTTCTGAAAGGTAAATGGCTCAAACAGAATCATTGCAATAAAATTTTCCTCTCTAACAGTATTCATTTCAACAGGAAGCCAATAAATCTGACTTTCATGAAAAGCCAATAAATAATGAAAAGCCTAGCATTTTATTTTTAATCAGCAAAAATTTAAATGCATTGGCATATATAATGTCAGTATTGCAAAAAAGTTTCCCAATTATATGTTGATATGTATAATATGCAGCTTCAAAAGTGAAGAAGCATGCATTTTTTTCCAATTATTACAAAATAACCCAAGGAATGTAAATGTTTATATGTATCTTTTAGTTTAGAACTATGTAATGGAAATATTTACCTAATTTGGAGGATAATTTTCAGGATCATTTCTGAGGGAAGAAGTAAACTATTACCAGTGTCATCTTTATACTCTCTCTCTCTCCCTTACAAAATGAAAATAATAAAACATAAGTGTTGTATGGAAACAATAAACATCTAACATAATTTGCATGATTTTATTTCATATAGTATAATTTCTAACATTTTACCTTCTTATACCTTATGGGAGAACATATGAGCTAATTAAATTGGATATAATTATTAAAATGTAACACCTATAAAGAATGTACCAACAGAAGTGCTTATATTATATAATTTAAGAAAAATTAAGATTAAAAAAAGTGTAATCTCAATTGTCAAAAGAATGCCTAGAAAAAAGAAGAATGCCTAGAAGAAAATAAACCAAAAGTTAAATTTGGTTGTCTCTGGGTGGTAGGCTTTTAGATTTAATTTAAATATTTATACCAAGCCCTGTTCCAATTAAATCATTCCATTTTCTTCATACTTTTCCTTAGTTTACAATTCTTTATAATACCATAATACCAATTAATTGATACCATACCAATGGTATCAATAATACCAATTAATTGATTATAATACCAATAATACCAATTAATTGATTAATCAAAAAATAGAAAACCATGCTATAAGAAATATAATGTTGAATTCTAGATCAAGACAGCATTATGTTGTAAGCAAATTCCTAACTTTCTCTTATGTCTTTTTTAGAAAGGTCTAAATAAAAGTTATTTCAGGAATTAGTATGAGAACTGAAAGAGACAGTGAATATAAAATATCCAATATACTCTCTGGAATCTCGGATACTCAATAAACATTGAATTTTCTGTCATTTATTTCACTAATTTTTACATTTGATCTATGGGTTTGTTTACTCTTCTATCTTTAAAATGTTATAATCCTAAAATCAAAGAGGTGTTTTGTTTATTTCATAAAATAAAATTTTCAAATGAGCTTTGAAAAGACTTCTATGTCTCTCACCTATGTGGGGAATAAAACAGATCTGTAACTAGTGTTAGCCAAATGAATATTGTGTTCTCGTCTGTTTAGATAGCATGCTTTTGTTTTAACTTTATATGGGAAAGTAAGACGATAAGCAATTACATCTTCTTATAAAAAAAATTCTCTTAAATTTCAAGTTATTTAAAATACTGTGTATCTGTATACAGTCACTTAAAATTATTACAGAATATTAAAAATAAGACCCATTGAAGCATTACATGTACAAATGAGAAATCATATAGGCAAAATAAATCTGGAAGCCTTCTTTCAACAAGAAGAACTCTCTATGAAGTAAAAAACTGGTTGAATTTAGATCACATACAAAAATAATTTTAATTATTTTTAAGTATACAGGATATTTGACCTCTAGAGCTATAAAGTAATAAATCGCGGTGTTTTAAGCCACTAAGTTTGTGGTAATTTTTACAGCAACAATAAAAAACCAGTATGTCTATTGATACTAAAATATATTATGAATAGAAATTTTTGTGGTTTTAGTTCAGGAAAAGGATGGTTTCTAGTTCCATTTCTTTCTTTCCATTAATACCTGACAACAAAAATATATATTCATGTTTCTACTTAAAAAAAAAAGATTGTGCTCAAACTTGTCTCACTGCCTTCTTCTTAACAATCCAGACCTTAAAACAAAACTAAACAAAACAAAAACAATCCAGAGCTTTTTGTAAATGTTGTCTGAAATCTCTGCTTTCTTTCCATTCA
>CM052814.1:17831251-17899027 GCA_028533885.1 Nasua narica
TTTTTTTCAGTCTAAGTTTTAGTTAAAATTCCATTATTTAACATACAGTATAGTATTAGTTTAGGTGTAGGAACTGGTGATTCATCACTTACATACAACACTCAGTGCTCATCATAAGTGCACTCCTTAATACCCATCACCCATTAACCCATCCCCTGCCCATCTCCCCTCCAGCAACCCAACCCTGTTTGTTCTTTATAGTCTCTTTTATGGTTGCCTTGCTCTTTCCCACCCCCCCTCCAAGTTTATCTGTTTTGTTTCCTAAATTCCACATGAGTGAAATCTTTATTGTCACTTTGCCCCAGTCAGATTTAAGAGTGAGAGAGACATATTAATGCTGTGACCTAAACAGAAAACCATGGCAGAAAGCTAAGTACCAGTACTGTTACACGGGTTATTATTTACTTAAAAAAAAAAAAATGTAGAATCCCAGTCACCAGAATCTGAAACTGTAGTTTGAGTTGAACTAGACAAATATGGATAAAAGGCTACAGCCATCTACCTTTCTTTTTGATTGGGCTAAGATTTATACAAGGGGCTGACCGTGCCTACTCCAGAAGGTAAAGGTCAAAGGGCCCCAATTTGGGGGTAAGGAGGAATGCAGAAATAGGAAATAAGTCAGAACTTCATAGCTAAATTGTATAATGAAAGTATATTTTAATCTTGTATGTGAGTTTTCTCTTATCTAGACTTAGCAACTTCAACCATTATAAGGGATAATTTCCAATTCTCAATGACATTTAAAGATCATCAGACACAAGATGAGGCTATGACAGCATTGCACATTTTCTTCTTAGTGCGGAATGCTGAAGTATTGACAAAAAGCCATAATTTAGCTTTATGAAACAAGGAATTCAATTGTTGTGGTTCTCGCTGTTGGAGCCAATCTATAAAATGAAACAGTTCAATCCTATTGTATAATTTATAAGAAATCAAATTAAAGGTGCTGTAAACTACTCAAATATGTTTATCCTGTTAAAATGATTATCATAGAAGATTTTTTTCTTAGTAAACTTATTCTTGAGTAATATGTTTGATAGAACTACAGGATAATGGGGTGATTACTGGAGAGTCTCAGGAAACAGAAAATGTATGACATTATGTATGTATGTATGTTCCTTTAGCTGAAATGTTAGTTTGAGCAGCTATGTCTAAAAGTGTAGTACATTTCTGAATTTCCATAACATTATGAAGTTTAAAATGTATCTGGGATTTTATTAGAAATTTTGTTTAAATAATATATTTAGTATGGCTATTTAATTAATTCATTTTAAATACATTTGATAGTCTATGTGCATAAGTTGCACTCAAATATTTATATGCAAGTTTAAGAGATTATTTCATACAGAAATTTTATTTTGGAAATTTAATACTTCTAACATAAAAATGATTATTTTAGGGGAGCCATGTGGCTCAGTCAGTTAAGTATGTGCCTTCAGCTCAGGTTATGATCTCAGGATCCTGGGATGAAGCCCAATTTTGGTTGGCTTCTTGCTCAGTGGGGAGTCTCTTTCTCCCTCTCCCTCTGCCCTTCCCCACTCATGTTCTACTCATGTTCTGTTTGTCTCAAATAAGAAGAATCTTAAAAATATATTGTTTTCATAAATTATTAAACTGAAAAAAGATGATTTCATTTTCAATGAAAAAATCTCATGGGAAAATGAATGCATTCATACTCATAAATTTTGCCCATAAACCACAATTTCTTTCAGTAATTTCCTACTGCATAAGTGTATTTGTTTTTCTGTCAGATAATGCAAATTAAATGAATATTAATCTATAATATTATGCATTTTCTTCTGAAATGTCATTCAAAAGCTTATCTGCATTGCTGAAGCTGAAAGAATTGAAAAACAATAATAATTTGCACATAAACCCATGAGCCCTAATAGGCATTCATTTTTAGTAAAAATAACGAAATAATGGTATTAAGAGGAATGTACTGAAGGTAATAGGAGAAAATACTAACAAAGTATATTCATGCATATACAAATGTACATACAAGTGGGAAGAGTGATGTACTGGAAATAATCAAAACTACAAATCACAAATATATAAATCCTAGCAGTTTCCTATGAAACAGAGCCTCTTTATCCAATCTTATTACTGCTCTCATTCACATGCAAGTCAAATTATGCCCTACTTAACATAGCTTTCATATTTAAAGTCCAGAAATCATGGACTTTGGTCTTAAACGCAATATTAAAGTCATGGAATTTTATTGCAATTGGAAATAGTGGAATATCTAATTTTGTTCTGGTATACCAATCCTTGGGTGAAAAATTCTCGAGCAAAGAATCCTAAAATCTATATAGTAAACAATCTTTCCTAGAAGGTCAATAATCTTGCGACTTTCTTAGATAAAAATTACCAATACCGTATGGGAGAAACTTAAATTCTCATACTTGGGGGGAAAAAAAAAAGATCCAAATTTGCCTTTTAACATCTTTGAATTATAAATGGCAAATATGTGACACAAAATAGTGCTTAATAATTCATTTAAAATTATGTTCTTACATAAAATTGTCTATTTCTAAATAAAATTATCTGAACTCATCACATGGAATATAATGAAAAATTAAATATAGAAAAATATATTTGATTGAAAATCATGTCAGGCAAACAGAATCAACACTCAATTGGCTCAATTGTCCATGGCGGAAAATAAAGAAATGTCTTGGTGTGACATGCAGACACTCGATGCCATCTGGTGGAAGCTTGTATTGCATTATTATTGTGTTTATTGAGCATATATTATGTACAAGGCTTTGTGCCACTTGAAGGAGCTACAACAATAAATAAGATACTTTGTTTTCTCCTAAGAAGCTGATACTGTCAGGTAATTGTCAGGCAAGTAAGAAATTGCAATATAACATATGTCTTACCAATTTCACCCTTTTAATAAGACAAACTTCACCTTAGTGAAAACTAATCAAACATTTGGTATAATCAATATTATTTAATCTGGCTGTATGTTTTTGTAAGCTTTTCATATTATTAAATTTTTACTAAAAATAATAAGTGATCTCATTAGGTTTCTTCAACAAAATGCCAAGTTGGCACATTGCATGTCAAAATACCTGGGCTCTATTCCTATTGCCCGTCAAACAGATAAAAATGATTTAATCTTTCTAGACTTTCTTTTGGTCATGTCTGATAAAACCAAAGCCTTCTGAGACAAAATCGTCTCTCTGTGGTTTTCTGTCTATATTAACATCCTCATCAATATAACTTTATAATTCCAGAAAATTCTTGCCCAGGAAGGTAAATTTCAAATAACTTTGTTGTTCACTCCAGAATCTTCCTGATAAGATTTATGGACTCTTCAAAACAAACCAAACAAGAGTTTATTTCCAACAGTCTGAACTCCTGGCCTCGAAATCCGTATTTGATCTCTCTCTAGAAGTCCTGAACTATTACATCCAGGGTCCTTATCCAATCCTAATCAAACTTCATACTATCCACATTGATAGACCCAGATAAGCAAAATTGTAAAACCTCAGTAATATTATTCTAACTTTACCATCTCCTCTCTGAGACACTTTTGGGTCTCTGTTGTGGAAATGGTGGCAGTGAGAATAAAATCAGCTTTGTCTTATCAACAAGTTATTTTGATAATACTTTGGGAAGCCAGGATTCCACAATGTTATTATTTAACTAATCTTTATAATTATATTTTAAAATGTTTAATGACTTCTTGCTATTTTACAATGCTTACAATTTATTTAAAATTATGTAGAAATATAACTAACCCATTTAATTTTACATTAATAGAATTGTAGAATTACATTTACATTAATAAAATATATTCAGGATAAATGAATATATTAAGAAATAATGTTCCACACTATTTTGCTATTAATTTTTTCTTTTAAGATATATAGTGAAACTATAAAAGTATGCTAAAATAAATATTAGGGAGGGTCACATTTATATAGCAGTTATTTTGCCAAAGCACTCTCCTTCATTCCTCAAGATTTCACAGTAAAATCAAAACTGTAAAAAAAGAGACTTCCAAATCAATAACCCTTAAGAGCTCTTCCAAGTCTAGGAGTTTTTGTAGAAACACTCTTTGATCATTGTATATTATTAAACACACCCTTTAAATGTTTCAACAAAAAATTATAAAAGTAAATAAAATATTGTGATTTTGTTACAAAATAATATAGAGAACCCTAAATACTATTTTTAAACCACATATTCATTTCTTTAGATACCAGGTGATCCTATTAACAGTTCACATGCTCACTCTCTCTCTCTTCCTCTAATTTATCACCCCTTTCTGTATGTGAACTGTGCTAAAATCAAGACCACATGAGTATTTATTCTGTATTAACAAGATTTTCAGAATTACCTTGTCAAAAAGACATACTGCCTGACTTTGGGGAAACATATTTTACAAATGGAACTCCATTGTTAGATTAAACTTGTAACCCATGTTGGGGTTGAGGGCTTTTTACATGAAATCCCATAAGCACCTTAACATTGAAAGACACTGGAGTGATTATCAGAAAGGTTCTACCTTTAGGAAATACTGGTGTATACTAAATCCAATTCCATAAGTGATTTGTAAATAGCAATTTTGTTTGAGATAAGACCTGGGTCAAAGATCCGTTGAAAAACAGGGCACTAACCAGAAGAGGAAATGTCTTCTCTTAAGATATCCTAACAATAAGGCACTTTCTGGTATCAAAGCAGGTAATAACAGATGCAAAGGGCAAGTTAATGTCAGCCCTGTTGTGAGAGTTCCTTGTTTCTTTTCACAGGATCCACCCATCTCAGAGAGCCATTCTTCTGGTATTTTGGGGTTTACCTATATTCATTTTTACCCCTGGTTGCTTATGGCAGAGTAGAAATTGACCAGGTCTTTTCTGATTTGATATCACTCCTTCTATCTACTCAAGGTTTTGGTTTTTTTTTCTTCCCCAAATTTTCATTTAAATTCCAGTTAGTTAATATTAGTTTCAGTGTAGGATTTAGTGATTCATTACTTACACACAACATCCAGTGCTCATCACTAGAAGTGCCCTCCTTAATACCTATCGACAATTTAATACATGCCCCCCTCCCAAGTAACCCTCAGTTTGTTCTCTATAATTAAGAGTCTGTTTCAGGGTTTGCCTTTCTTCCCCACCCCCACTATGTTCATTTGTTTTGTTTCTTAAATTCTACATATGAGTGAAATCATATGGTACTTGTCTTTCTCTGACTTATTTCACTTAGTACAATACTCTTTCGCTCCGTCTATCTATTCTGTTTAATGGTATCATTTTCAGAATTTTGTGTATGTGTGGGAAATGGCACAGAGGGAATGGGAATGCATGTGAATATGTTTCTTCCCTTTGGGCTCTGAAATAGCAACAGACATAAAGGTGAAAATGACTTACCCTATATTCTACCTTCCATTATTTCTAGGAGTGAAAAATGTGTTGCTCATAAGTAGGTATAATGCTCACATGAAGATATAATGAAGAAGAAATGAAGAGTATTTCAACTTAAATTGAATATAAATTGAATATATTAACATAAAGGGTTTTTATATAGTCCTAGTACCCTAAGTGGTTTGAGTTTCCCATTTTAATTTATTTTGAAGTTTAAAATAGCACAAGCATAGCATAAGACTCTTTCATATTTAACCAAACAAGGCAGGTGTTAAAAACCAGATCAAGAGTAATGTATAGCATAGTAACTATGGTTAATATTGTTATATTGCCTGTATGGAGGTTCTGAGAAGGTGGATTTTAAGAGTTATCACATGAAAATAAAATTCTGTGACCATGTATGGTTACAGATGTGGACTAGACTTATTGTAGTGACCATTTTGCAATGCATACAAATATTGAACCATTATGTTGTACACCTGAAATTAATATAATGTTATATGTCATTATACCTCATTTAAAAAAAAAGTTTATTCCAAGGCAGGAAAAATACCAGTTCATTATTAGTTTTTATAAGAAGGTCTGTGTTTGTGTGTGTGTGTTTTGAATAAGTTAATGGTAGAAAGATGTTGAACTGTGTGATGATCTATTTTAGGAGTATTACTAAGGCCAGAAACAGAAGGGAGATAACTTGATAAACCTAAGGCCTAAATAGTAAAGCTGAACAGCAAACAGTGCCAGTGAAAAGATTAAAGTATGAGCACGTTTAAGATGCCAGAAATAGAGAGAGAGAATATCAGTCTTTAGGAAAGATAATATTAAGTTCATATCATATCAATAATGATCTTATTTCCTCTAATAAGGCAACTGGAGATAAGTAAGGGCAAAAACAGGACTCAAGAAGTTAAGTTCCTGTGTCATGGACACGTTTTATTGTTTTTTGATTATTTTTCTGCTTGTGAAAGGGAAGGAATATTCACGATGTCATTTTTTTTTTTAGAAAAATACTTTGAATAACCACTTGAATCTAAAATATACTAAAGTAACATTCAAGACTCTGACTAGACGACCTTTCTTCAGAAGGCAGATATCAAACATCATATTTTTGAAAGCTAGAATATAATATAAAATGCATTCAGTGAATGTTTAGAGTTTGATTATAGGAAGCAAATATTTGGAATTTTTATAAAATAAAAAAACTAAATTACTATGGCAGAGTCAACACTGGAAGTTTCTTTGCCATCCAGTAGATTTAATTTTTTTATTCATGTAGTGTACATTCCTTAAATCTCATTCTCCTTTTGGAAGCAACTAAGACCGCTTATCTTTAAAAATTACATATGAATTTTAGAAATTATTTTCTAGAAAAATCTGAGATCTTTATATTCAGACATAGTGTTCACTAAGTAAAATTCTTTAAATCATAAACTTAAATTCAAAATAA
This sequence comes from Nasua narica, assembly GCA_028533885.1. Lineage (NCBI taxonomy): Eukaryota > Metazoa > Chordata > Mammalia > Carnivora > Procyonidae > Nasua > Nasua narica. Next base: position 17,838,077 of record CM052814.1, read on the forward strand.
ATTCAAATATTAATCCTAAAGAAAAAATATGCACCCAGTTCTGTGGCATATTAAATACATTTACATTTAATTTCTATATGCAGTGATGATATCCTAAATAATTATTAACATTATAAAATAGCTTCTGTGAGAAAGATGATGAATGAAAACTTTGCTTCAGCTGAATCTCAAAGTGAGAAATAAACTCATAGAGTTTCGTGTTATTCCCATTTATGATATGAAAACTCAAAGGAACAGAGGGGTGGTAAAATTTTCCAGGTTTACACAAAAGGTAAAGGATAAATTCAGGCCTGAAACCTTAGTGCTATAATCCAAATTCATCTTCCCTATCCTACTATGAGTTATCTTTACCTCTCCATTCATATAGTGGGATTAAATTAATATAATGTCAAAAATAAGTAATTTAACTCCTTATTTAAAGATGAACTAAAAAAAAGATTAAATAACTTCTCAATAGAACACAAGAATTACAAGGTCACAACTTAAAAATAAGAATTTATTAATATAATTTCAATATTTAAAATGAAAAAGGAATGTCCTACATTGAATTTTCATATGTGTAGGTAAGAATAGAAAAAAAGTATTTAATTTCCTCCTTAGATGGGCTTGTTAACCTAAAAGATCAACAAACCAGTTGGTATTCTGTGAAATTTTCAAGGATTATCATGTTGAGGAGAAATGGGGTTTAGTTGATATGTGGTATGAGCCACACTTTCTACAGGTGAGTATGGGGACTGTGGGTTGGGGGTGGCATACAAGTATTTCTCATCCTAGGAGGATGCTGCTGGTCCCATGTAACTCCCAAGATCCCTGGAGACATAGCTTTCCCTGGGAAGAGTGATCACAGCAGCAGTGGCTCCCACCTGATTCCCCTGTACTCTGAGCCATTCCTGACAGCACATCCTAGCCCATCCTCTCCTTGGCCCTCCATTTGGACCTGCATGTACTCCCCATACATACCTGAGACAACAAAACACACCTTATGGGATCCAACTGTGCTGTTTGCATTTAATGTGGTCAAAAATATTATCTTAATGAAGAAGCTGGGAAAAGCATGGAGGTTAACACAGATCCAAAGTGCTCTATCTGAAGCCTTTGGGGTTAAATGCATCTGAATTCAGAGATTTTCAGATTTTAGAGGAAAAATAAGGTAGCTATTGCGTACGTTTTGTAATATGTTCAGTGGAAGGGCATCAACCCATCATCAAATACATCAATATCTTTGCAATGAAACATGAATATTTGCATTAAGGACAAAAATAAAAACTATAAATAGTTTCACATCTGCCCAGGTCAGGAAAGGTTTTCAAGTCATATATACTATGAGAGAATGGTTCATTTTCAGAGCTTTGAGATTCTGAAATTGTTGATAAAGACTCTGAACATTTACAATATTTGAAGTGTATCTGGTTGAAGGAGAGTTTCTCATTTTGTGATTGAAAGATCTATTTTTACTCTTATTCAGCTAAAATTATCAGTAGTGCAAATGAATATATAGGAGACATTCTTTTCAAATGTGCAGATATGAAATAAAACAGTGTCAGATTACTTCAAAAACAAAATTCTTTACAGATTTGTCAAATGACTAAAAATGTTTTTATATTACATTATATGAGATACGAACACATGTCAAACAATGACATAACAAAAAGCATGCAGTAGAACCAAAATGATTTGAGCAGATGGAATTTAAAGACTTTTTATTATTAGAATCTTCAACTTAATGTTTAAAAAATTTTACTTCTGAAAAGAAAATTCCCCAAATAATCTGTTTTTTTTTTATAACAAACCAGGAAAAATATTTTTGTGTGTGATGAATTTAGTGGTAACTCTGAAAAATCACTCTTCATATAATAATCTTTTAAAGATTATTGTTTGAGGAAATACTTTATACATATTTATTTGAATCTAATTTCCAATTATGTTTTGGGATGATAGAAGTATGTGTCTTTTAAGAAAATTTAGCACACAAGGCTGCAGCAAAAGTGAGCCTTTGCTAATTTCAGGCTGACAGAAAAGATGGTTTAATTAGTAAGCTGCTAATATCTATTTAAGTGAGTAGCCTGAGAAATGTCTGCTAGGAAGAGGACATGCCAATGCATGGTAAGGCCATTCATTTTGCCTCTTTTCAATTGCATCAAAAGAAAAAGAATAGGTAGCCTGTACATACATGGAAAGGGGAAGAAATTACTTTTTTTTTTTTTTAAAGATTTTATTTATTTATTTGTCAGAGAGAGAGAGAGAGAGAGCACAAGCAGGCAGAGTGGCAGGCAGAGGCAGAGGGAGAAGCAGGCTCCCCGCTGGGCAAGGAGCTGGATGCGGGACTCGATCCCAGTACCCTGGGATCATGACCTGAGCCGAAGGCAGCTGCTTAACCAACTGAGCCACCCAGGCGTCCCGGGAAGAAATTACTTTTAAAAAGAGAAGACCAACACAAAAATAATCATACGTCTGTGTGTGTGGGTATATGTATATGTATATGTATATGTATATGTATATATACCTACACACACATACATGGTTGACAATGGGAAAGTTAAGGTCACCGACCCCATGTCAGCTGAAAATCTGTGTATTACTTTTGGCTTCTCCAAAATTTAGCTACTAATAGCCTACCCTTGGCTGAAAGCTTTACGGATAACATAAACAGGTGATTAACAAATATTTTGTATGTTATATGTATTATATACTGTATTCTTACAATAAAGTAAGCTACAGAAAAGTAAGTGTTATTAAAGAAATCATAAGAGAAAAACCTTTATAGTACTTCACTGAAAAAAAAATCTGTATATTTTTGGACCTGCACATTTCGAACTCATGTTATTGAAGGATCAACTGTATTTTCAAATATCATGGAAATTTCTGTTTCTTGACTACAAATAAAACACTCAGGGAACTGTAGACAAAAACCACAATGAACTATCACCTCATACCAGTCAAAATGGCTAGTGTCAAAAAGAAAAAAAAACATAGTAAGTTTTGATAAGTTTTGACAAGGATATGGAAAAAAAGGAAGCCCCTCACACACTCTTGGTAGGAATGTAAATCAGTGCAGACACTGGAAAACAGTATGGAGGTTCTTCAAAAAATTAAAAATAAAACTACCATATAATCCATAAATCCACTTCTGGGTATTTACATAAAGAAAATAAAAACATTAACTCAAAAAGACATATGCACCCCTATGTTTATTGCAGGATTATTTATAATAGTCAAGATATTGATGCAACTTAAGTGTCCATCAATATATGAATGGATGAAGATGTGGTATACACATACAATGGAATATTACACAGTCATAAAAATGAAATCTTCCCATTTGTGATGACATAGATGGACCTAGAAGTAAGTAAAATAAATCTGACAGAAAAAAAACAAATACCATATATATATATAAACAAATTCCATATATATATATATATATATATATGGAATCTAAAAATCAAAACAAACAAGCAAACAAAAACAAATAGACTCATAAATAGAACAAACCAGTAGTGTCAGAGGGAAGGATGGGGGGATGGGAATAAATCATGGGGATGAAAAGTATAGCATACAGTATATAATTAATAATATCATAATAACTATATGGTGACAGTTGGTAACTACATTCACTATAATGAGTGTCTCAAAATGTAGAATTGAAGAAATCACTATTTTACACACATGAAACTAATACAATAATGTATGTCAATTATACTTCAATAAAATTATATAATGAACATCCTTTGTATAATTTTTTTCAACCAAATTTGTTGGACATCTACATATTATCATATGCCATTTCAGTCTGAGAGGCAAATTGCATGGTTAAATATTACTAATTAATTGATGGTAAAATAAACTCTTCTCTGAGCTGAATGAACTTTACTGGATAATTTTTACATTGTAAGGCAGATTATTGAATTGTGATTCTAACTGAAAATAATGGGAAAGATAAGCAATTTCTAGAAAAAGTAATCTCAAAAAATTTAAAATGTGCTACTTCCATAAAAGAATGCTCTAAATATAGATATTAATTAAATAAAGCCTATTACAAAGTACTAATACTCAGTACAAATTTTAGCTTTAGCTTTGGAAAGTATAATTTGAAGGTGAGGGTCTAAACTTTTACGAAGATTCACATTACATGCTTATTAAAGTAAAAGATAATATTTTAATCTTAATCTTTTAATTAATATTTTAAAGGTTGGATTTTTTAATATTGCAATCAATTACTTTCATTATTTTATATTAAGGCAGAAAAAGGCATAATAAATGTTATTTAGGACCTTTCCTTACTTACAGTGAGAAATATAATGTAAATGGCTTTTTTAAATAACAGTCCATTTAAATAGGCACAAAAAAAGCCTAGAAAAAGGATTATTACTTGTTTCCCCCACTTCAATTTTTAAAACTTTTATTTTTGGAAAAGTGCTTGGTTTAAAAAAGCACCTATTAACAATTCAAAATCCCCAGAACAGTGATACCAAGAGAAAATAACACTGATAATTTTGAGAATTTTATTTGGAAGAAGACCACAGAGATAATGACACTGAAGGATTTGGTAAGATGGAAGTAGAGAGGGCAAAATAATCAAATAAATTCTTTGTTTGAATGCCAAAAACCATTATTGTTATTTCCTCTTCTGTATATAATTGTGTGAACTGGCAGTCTTGTTCATTTTTTCATTTTAATATCAACAAACATGAATGTACTATTAGACTAAAAATAATTGCTTACAAATTATAGAAATTATGATAAAGCATGCCTTTTATTTATAGTTACAAGATTATATACAATCTCCTTTAAGAACTGAAAGTCAATTATAATTCCTCTAAAGCCTTGATTTAATATTTCAATTTTATTTCTTACTAAAATTTTCCCAATGACAGCTAAAGGACACTTAAAGGATGAATTCATATGTATATTTGAATGTGAATTAGAATTAAATAATAAAATTTTAAATTTATTATATGGTTTAATCTCAAAATTAGAGATGTAATTAAATAGTTGACTAAATATTAAATACCAAATAAACTTAGGTTATTTATGTATAAAATCATTATCTAAAATATTCTTCCTAATTTATCATACACTGTAAAGTGTGCTACCAGACTAATGGAATGATTTGTAGAAAGTCATCCAAGTGGGAAAAATAACTTCTTTCCACTCCAGCCTCTTTAATAGAACACTAAGAAATAGAAAAGAATTCGAGTGGTGTGTAGGAGGATAATACAAAATTGATGTTAAAGTATGCATAAATACAGAGTAATATAAAAGATTCACACATTTTACTTTTTTAAGAAGTATTTATAAACAACTTCTGCAAAGGAAGGAATAATACACATAGCAAAATTAACCACAGTTGATTTGTTTTATTTAATGCTTATCTATCTATTCTAATATTTTTCATTTTGCTTTTGAGATTACAAGCATGGAACTTTATAACTCATAGGACCTTTAGCAATCTAGTGTACCCTTAATTTTACAAAAAAAGGATACTGAAGTCTGAGAAATTAATTTATAAATCTGAGGTAGCACAGTTTTTAGTAACAAAGACTGAAAACAATTCATGTCTCCCTACTTACAGTCAAGTGGGGATCTTTTTAAATGGCATGAGCATTGGTTTTGAGACCAAGCAGCCCCAAATATAAAGCCTACATCTTTGATGAGTGAGCAACTGGATTGTTCCAGGAATATAAAGATGGATAAAAATATAGAAATAAAATAATAATAATAATATAGAAATAGAAATAAAATAGGAAGATGGAGAAGTTCTGCCTTGAAGGCATTCAGAGTTTAGGGAGTCTACAGGTGATTTTAGTGTAACAGCATAAGTACAGTGAAAGAGATATTCAGGAATAGTAAGAGTAAAAAAAAAAAGGGCAACAGTTTATGTTTTTATTTGTTAATCGGTAACATGAGAATCATTCTACTAGGTTTGTTTGAGAAATTAAATGAGGTCACATACGAAAGCGCAAATACATAATGAAAACACAATATTTAGTTCTATCTCTTTTGCTTTGTCTACACTGTCTGTTCCATTAAACATTGCTGGCTTATTTTATAGTTCTTCTTTTGCATATAAAGCGGTTTTATTATAATTACTTTGAAAATAAGTGTGAAGACTCAAAGAGAGAATGTGTTTCATTTTATAAACTTGATTTCTTACTTTTAATAAAGAATTTTGGTAAATTCTAATAATTTCACTTAATTATTTGGAAGTCATTTTTCAAGTATGTCTCATCTTAATAGTTTTAATGACATTAAGTATCTTGACCGATCATAGAGTCACACTTATTATAGAAAAATGTAATAAAAATCTATAAAATTTTCCAACCAGCGATAGAGCAAACAGATATATTTACTTCTAATCTTCATACTCCACATTTTTATTTTTTTAAAAAGTAAAATCATAGAGAAATCATTTGAGCCCCACTTTCTATTTTTGAGTTAGGAGGTTTTTTTTGGTTTATTTACCTTTGTATTTGAAAAAGTATAAAAGAATTTCTCATAGTATTAAATATATTTTAAATAAAATCATATTTAATGTTATTAAATCTGAAGTTTCAATTTTAGGAGCAAATAGTTAAATTAATTTCTCCAAATTTATATTCAAAATAACTAGTTTTAAGGCTATGTGGTAAGATTTTTTAAATTTCCATATATGTGTTTAAGAAGTATATCACATTTAGCATCACATTTCAACATGTACAACTCTATATATGAAGCAATTGCACTAGATCCATACTTAAGTATTCTGTTTTTTCCCACTCCTACACTCCGTGTGTGTGTGTGTGTGTGTGTGTGATTATTTTCAACCATGAAGAATAAGAATGGTAGACTAAAATCTCAAGTGACCGTTATTTTTTTAACTTCCTTTAAAAAGTCTAGTATAATATACCATTCAGTAGATAGCATTATATGGATTGTAAGAGAATTAATTGATTATCTTTTTGGCTTTTATATTAGGTATAACTTTGTCTTAGGTAACTGCTAATAGTGTATTCAAATAAATGTTTTAATCCAAATACAGTAATTATCTTTAGACCTTGACATATATACATTCATTACATTAACCATACGTTTGGTTTTTCTGCAGTCCCCTTGTCTTAAGTTATAGTTTTCATTTTCATTTTTTTTTTTACTTTTTATGTGTGTTTTTATATGTAGCAGTAAATTTTAAGATATATATCATGATTTTGTATCCACTAGTCATTACTGTTAAGGTTTACAATAACATTTAACTTATTCCTTCCAGTTCTATTTTCAGATTTTAAGTAAATTCAAATTTTGATTCTTCACTTAAAATTTTTGTAAGACTTTACTGTCTTTACCATGACTTTTCTTCTGGGTATTTATTTCTATCAGTTGAGCTTATAGACCCATTTGATTTAATCATGATCTTTCATGTTAAATATTGTATCCTCCAAGAATTATATTTTAACATTTACATGCAATTTCATAACCATCCTTGCAATTTTTACACTTACTGTGTATAATGGTCTTTAATGTGAATTTTATTCTTATTGCTGCATTTGATTTATTTACATTATTGTGCCATCTTACCCAATTCCCTTTTCTTTTCAGATTATTTGTTCCTTACCACCTCCTGTTTAGTAGACTTCACAGTTTCTTACAACCCATGGAGAAAAAGTATACACTTTGTGTGTATACTTTGTATATGTGTGTAATACTTGTATATGCGCATATGGAGGGGGGAATCATAAAGAGGTCATCTCTTCCACGGACTCATATAACAAAACATTTCTGTAAAATTTATGAGCTTAATAAACTTTAATAATAAATATTGAATGTGGAAACAATTCAAAAGAAAGAATTAATTTACTTAACTTGAGGATTTCAATTTTTCAATTCAAAGCTGACATAATATTTACTTTTAAGATATTTTGTATTGTGAAATATAAAATATTATATGAATAACTATCTAAAATATTTAGAATATAAAGAACACCAGTGTAATGATCACCCATTTAAAGAAATTCAGTATTGTCATTTCCTTAGAAATCCCTCATGTTCTACCCTAAAAATCCTATCCTTCTTACTTCCTCATAGAGATAATCACTATCTTGATTTTTGTTAGTCATTTCCTTCTTTTCTCTAGGTTTATCTTTACGTATGCATCTTTAATAATATAAATTGGTTTTGTGAATTTCTTATAATAGAATCATACTGTGTGCAAATTTTACCTGTGTTCAGTTTCTTTCACTTAACATTCTGTTTTGGAGATTCATCCATGATGATGAATGAGGAACTAATGTCTACGTTCCTCATCAACTCAGGTATATATATATATATATATATATATATATATATATATATATCTCATAATATAACATATATATTTGTTAATATACCTGAGTTGATCACTATCTTTTTGATGTTTAATGTCTGATGTTTTAAGAAATTCTTACATATCCCAATATCATGAAATGCATTTTTTTCTTCTAGAAATATATGTTTTATTCTAGAAAAAATATTTTTGCCTCTCTTATGTAGATCCTTATTCCACATTAAGTGGATTTGTATATATGGTACGAGAAGGGATCTGATTCCTGGTTTCCTCATATGGATACCCAAATTGCATACCATTTATTCAAATGTTCACCCTTTCCCATATACTATTTCATATTCCCCTGTCATATATGAAATGTTTATACACTTTTTTTAAACCTTTCTAGACTATCTTGTCCGTTACACAACATTTTTTAAATATAATTTTTTGCAGAGAACATGACCATGAAAACCAATAAAGCACAGCATTTAGCACTTATTTTGAAAAATTGTTTCAAGGAATTAAACTAAGTTGTTGTAATAGGACATATCTTCATATTATCTTGGAAGATTCTAAGAAAAGCATTATCATTTTCTCTATGATTCACTTGTACATGTGCTTAAACAAAGAATAGTAGAAGTTTGGCAAAGAAAAAAAGAGGCTTTTATTTTGTATCACCGTATTTGAAGATCTATTATGGAAATAAAAATCACTTCCTTATGACATAGAACTTATAGCTGTGATTCAAGATAACTCTAAGTTTGAGTTACTAAAAGTGAGTCCGTTGTCCAGAGCTCTTATAATTTATGAAAAGAATTGAAAATCTCCAGGCCTGGAACAAATTATGCATTTGCTGGTGGCTATAATACCTAAGGGTATTTCTAGAACATAATAACCGATCACATGGCTACAACATTTTAAGGGACCAAGTGTACCCCTATTCTATGCTTTTGAGTGGACAAAATTTCTCCAAGCATAGCCCATTTTCTAAAAGTGAAGGTACTTAAAATGCCTATACTTAGGTTCTATTATGAATCTTCAGCTAAGACGGAAAGATGACTAAAAATCCAACTTTTAGTGTTAACCAAATAACAAGTTAAATGTTAACAAGTTCACTCTAGGTCTTCCAATCCAATGATCTACTCATAACATGATCTTTTCTTAAATCATAATGTTTCAGAACAAAATCTAAAAATTATTTATTATTATAATATATAAAAATACAAATATAAGCTTTGTTAGTTGACAAAAATACACTTTGTCAAATAAAAAAAACAGCACTTATTTTTTCCCTCTATGCCTTGACTATGATCCTAGTAATAAATGTTCAATGGTTGTGATCTTGCTATACTATATTTGAGGTGAAAAGAAAAATATGTTGCTGGAGAATGAGATAAAATGAAGACAGCTGAGAGAGATTCGACCTTATTGTTTTAACAGTCTTAATATGTTTTACATTTAAAACTAATGCCTTTAAGAAACTATGTCAATGCAACACCCCACATAAAGGAGCTTATAACAGTTATAATAAACACTACTAGAATTTGACCACTTTTTGAAATTACATGGTCTTTTAAAATGTTTAATCTAGTGCTTAATATGGAAAAATATTAATTTTCCATCTGTGTCTTAAATACAAATTCTGTATTTCAGGACAAACATTTATAAAAGATAAAATCTCTAATAATTATTTTTTTAAGACAAATACTTTTAAAAGTAAAAACAACAGCCAAAGGCTATTTTAGTCCTTGGAGTTGAGATTCTCTAATATCTCAGAAACAAGTTTAACTTCACCAGGAAAAATGCTGACCCATTATATTGTATGCATAGGTGGATAGAATTTGCTGAAATTTAGGTAAATACTAGTTGGATAAATGAAATGTCTCACTGTTCTGACACAAAAGGAACTCTCATAAATATATTATATTGTTCATTATATAGTAACCACCAAAGGTAACATAAGAAGTTATAGCCTGCCTTGGGTGGGGCTAAAAGGATGCCATATTCCGTTTATAAACAGAGAAGTTCACAAGTTCAATACATGTTTATTCGAACCATGAAGGCAAAATCATAGGAAGGATAAGGAATATAGAGCTAATGAAGATTTTTAAGAATACAGTCCCATAAAGACTAAAGGGAATATATGAGTTTTGCAAACACATAACAAGGCATTATTTTTCATTACCCTTCACTATGGTGATCCAGATAATGTCTCTTACATTCAACTGAGAACCTCTAAAAAGACATGTCAAGCCATGTTTTCAACTCACAGTTCATCGACCAATAAGCTGAGCCAAGCACTCACACACCAGCCAACACCTCAGACCTCCCAGTAGAGAGGTCAATATCATGAAGTCACGCTCTGGGTTAGTTCGTTTGACAGACTGTTAATAATCCTCTTGCAGAATGCTGAAATATTAGACATTCTTATAATCTTAAATTCAAGTAGCTCCACACAATTGGTAAGGGAAATCTGGCTAAACCAACAAACACATGTAGAAAGGAATAAAGCTAGAATGATATTATATTGACTGTTTTCTGTTGGATTTCAGAAAGAAAATCTTTAATATTTGTTATGTCATTTTTTAAAAAATTAGGATAAATCTTTCTTATAGACTTGTGATCATGCTCTAGCTGCCTAGACTAAGGGATTTCTTATTAAACACACTCACACACACACACATGTAGAGCGGTGTGACTTCATGAACTTGTTCAGTACCTTCAGTCTGTTCTCTAAATATGCATTGCTCATAGGATTTATAAGTCTCTCACAATCCTGCATAAAAGACTACATACAGACCAGAAGCACAGTGCCCTCTGGTGCACATACAACATAAAATATTTATATAACAGTATCTACATAGATGCAGACACAAAAATACAATACTAAGTTTTGCTTCTACATAAATGCTAAACCAGCTGCTGGGAATTGCAAATTTCTATCATGAAGAAACAAACCAAACTGATAACTTTACATAAAACATTCTTTATGGCAAAGATCAATACAATCTAATCCAGTCAAGCAACCATTTGTACACTCCTCTATTTAATGGATTCACTGGGCTTGGGGAAGCAGGCAGTCTGTTGGACTTAATATATGACTCCTTTTGTGTGACTTCTTTAGATTTAAATATATAAGAACAGTAAAAGTTAAAGGCCATATCTCAATCCCCTCCTTTTTCTTGGCCTTTGCTAGCATGTCACCATTTATCTGCTACTTCTTTTTAACCCATCACCATTTTCTCCTTTTTTACCTTTAAGGGGAAAAAGAATGAGGTGACAACTTCTCAGTGACTTGAAGAAGATACCATTTCCATTTAAGCCAAAAAAAAAAAGGTAACATAGCATGGTATAGGTAGAAAGGAATCTCAAGAAAATTCATTTAAACATTTGGCTATTTAAAATGATAAACTCAACCTCAAAGTTAATTGAAATTTACTTTAGGGACTATAACATTCCTAGAATTTGAGAGAGATGCACAACTGGTCACCATTACTAGTTTCTTGGGTTTTTGGTTTGTTTTTAATAGCTTGTTACATCTATAAGAAATACTTTTAAATAACAAGAAAACAGTACTATTATGAATGGTAAATAATAACCCTTCTGATAATAACCCTTTCCCATCTGAAACTTTCCCTTAGAGAAACTTATTTACATACAACTTTCAAGGAAGATATCTCTGTAATTGCTTTCCCTTTGCTTCATACCTGTATATCTTGTATCTTGTGCTAAATCCCTGCCGGCTTCTGTCCACAAAATCTGTGTATTCCTGTGAGCGATGGAAGGGTCCCTTATCAGAGAGCAGCCAGTCGAAGGGGCTTGTGGCATGCTGATCCGAAACAGCAGCAACCGCTAAAACCCAGCAATGAAGACTCAGGGCTATCCACTCCCATAGAGCCATCAGAGAGAACAATTCAGCACCAGCTCTGCTCCGCCATATCATGCTTCCACTGGGGATTTAGAGCCTTCATTCTCTTAGCTTTCCCTCAACACCTAGACAAAATACACAGGCAATTAGTTAGCCCCTAGAAGATTCTTTACTAGCAATTAAGGTGCTGAGTTGGGAAATTCCTTTTTTGTTAAATCTAATATCATTTGTTTTAAATTACATGATAACAAAAGTAAATAAAAACTAAAACAAAATAATTTTTTTTTCCAAAGCTTGTATGTCTTTCAGACTTTGTGTCCTTTTGTATTCATTGGAAAATAAGTCGCTGAGTGATAACAGACTCTATCATGACAGTTTCCTACAGCCACAATTGGTTTTGACTAATCCTTCTTTTTTGCTTAACAGTTTATAACATTGGATACTTTCAAAATAAATATTGACTATTTTAACTATCTCATAAATTGTGTTATAAATTTTAATATTCAGTGTATTTTATGGTTTACTTAAATGTTCTAAGATGCTTTAAAAATGAACTAAAGATATTCAGATAATTATTTTAATAATATCAATACTAAAAAGGAATAAAATTGTGGATGCAAAAATACATAAATAAATTATTGTGTTTATATTTGTGTGTGTATCTACCTATCATCTATCAATCTCTATATATAGATGGATGGATGTGGGGGGGTAATGGGTGAGAGGCGGTCTGTCTGTTCTCTCAGATATTTTTTTCTATAGATATTATTCTATTAAGGACAAATTTCCCTGATTATTAAGGCAGAATCATAATTAAACTATTTCTAGGACCTTTAAAAAACTTAAATGTGCATCCATGTCTTATTCATGAGACAAATATGCATACTTAAAAAATTCATATACACACAAAAACTAAGACAATGCAGATTATACATAAACCATGAAACCATATACATTAATTTTTTAAGCATTCAAAAATAAAGTACCAGGAGGTGCAATATATAGTATAGTATATATGACTTTAGGTATAGTATAAATGACTTTACACAGAGAAGCTGATGCAATGTCTATATACTACACAAAATATTCTACAAATATTTGAATTCAATTTTCCTTTCCATCTTCACTAATCTTTTCAAATATCATTATTTATAGCACACAGAATTATGCAGTTTATAAATTCTGACTAATGAAAAAGTTTTGATTATGAGAGTTTTTAGTCAGCAAAATATCTTTAGAAAGCAATCAAAATGTATAGTATTAAACAAAGTATTTTAATTATAATAGTTGCCATATTTCTCTGTTTTGATAGGGCCATTGATATTTTCAATTTGCTTTCTAGTTATAACCTTATAATTTGTAATTTAATACTATACTATTTATACATGAAAGGTATACAGCAATAATTTTACAACAATAAAGTATCTCAAACAGTGATACATATGACTGACGTAGGTCATCAGATCCAGTCATACAGACTACACAATCAGAAGGACCAATGCCCACCTACTGTATGAGTTTCCCCAACCATGTGAGTTGCTCTACTGTGATGATCAAACAATGTCCTCTTTTGTAAACAACAATGGAAGTCTTGTAAGTAAAGATACTTTAAAAATTATTTATCATAATAAAGGATGACATCATATAATAGAAAGATTTTGGAATGTTAGTTGGGAGTTTCTGGATCTCCATCAATTACTTGTATAAATGTGGTACTGAAAATGATTCAATACATAATTTCTAATGCTGATTGAAAAAATAAGTACTTTTAGACATTGTTTCTCCTGTAGGAACTATACCACTTATCTTAAAATTAATTTTATTTCATTTATATTCATAAAAAAAGAATTATTCCTATGTTTAATGGTATAGTATAATCCTCTTATGACTAATAAATATTTATCTTTGTTAAACACATATTTTATTCTGCTGATCAAATATATTCAACTAGAAACATTTAATCATTATTACAAAAAGTTATACGTTCTTATGTAAAGCATTTAGAATAGTGCCTAGAATGTTGGAAGGACATTAGGAATGTACATTTCATACTGATATGAAATCATACAGTTGCATACCATAAAATTAAACCTAACTCTTTTTGCTCCAGCACAATTTTCTAAGACTCACAGCATTAAGAAAGTAGTATACGATTGACTTGGATGGCATTTAAGGTCTCTGAAATTCTGTGACTTTTCGATATATAATTGGCCAGGACCAGTGTATTTATTCTTTCCTTTACTAAATGTGTTGAAGATGTTTCATGGTTGTCATATTTCCTAATCTTAACACAGAGAAAAATGGAAAGGTTTTCTTATATTATGTGTGGAGAAACCACCTAAAAATGTTAGTATTAGATTTTATTTCTTTGTTTCTTCTACTTTTGATTTGGGTACATGCTCCCACTTTCATTCAGTAATTTTTTTTCTGAAAAAAAGGTTATCAGCAATGATATTCTGAAAATATCAATCTTGTCCAAGTTTATATTAAGTTTTGGGATCTTTTGAAACCATTATAAGGTCTTTTTAAAGACATGAACAACAACCAAACTATGATACCCAACATTTCAACTCAAGCCATCTTTGAGAAACTTCAAGAGTTACAAAACACTGTTTAATTAACATACATTGTTAAATGTATTGTTAAAATACATAAAAACAAGGATGTATGCTTCCAAAGATCCTTAGGACAAGTGGTCATTAGACTCAATGCTCACTAAAGAAAAAAAAAAAAACGAAGGACTCAGTCACCTAGTTTTTGACAAAAGCAGGTAAATGCGGATTTGTAAATGAGTAGTAAATTTTAAATTATTACTGAATGGCCTGAGTTGATTCCTTTATTTGAGTTGGATTAATAACAATATTTATTTTTGTGTGAGAGAATATATATAGATTGCCAACTTCAAAAGTAATAAGTAGGACTCCTCCTTGGAGGAATCTTGGAGGTCACTACTAAAGTAAACAGCTACACTTAGAGGTATTATTAAGGTAGGGGAATTGTGAAGTCCAAGGAAAGAAAGTAAGAATTATTAAACTAATAAGTGAATTCACCAGACATTGTCATGACAGTGGAGTGTGAGGAAATGGCAAAATGATCTTGAATTTACTATTTCTGACTAAGTGTCTAAGAGGCCAACTAAGAAAACTACAATGTCAATGCACAGTATATTCTGAAACATGTAATACGGGTGTATTTTGTGAATAACAAAATACAATAAAACATTAGAAAAACAAAAAACAGGAGTTCATATTTAAAAAGTGTCATTTATTTTTTTTTATTTTTTTAAATCTTTTTTTTTAAGATTTTATTTATTTATTTGACAGAAAGAAAGAGATCACAAGTAGTCAGAGAGGCAGGCAGAGAGAGAGGAGGAAGCCGACTCCCTGCTGAGCAGAGAGTCCCATGTGGGGCTCGATCCCAGGACCCTGAGATCATGACCTGAGCTGAAGGCAGAGGCTTTAACCCACTGAGCCACCCAGGCGCCCCTAAAAAGTGTCATTTAATTAAAAATAGTACTTATCAAGTTTTTCTGTTCAAAAATTAAGAGGAAGCAGTAAATACTGAAATGTCACACTGTTTAAAAAATGGATATGTAGTATGTGGCCTTCTCTTATAACAAATTCTCACCAAATAAAATTTGGTGGGAACATTATCAAGTCACACAACTTTATTACTTGCAAATACCCAAAAAGTTCGTGCAGAAGAAAACACACCAGAAGAAGTTACATATATTGTAATATGCACTAAAGCATATAATAAATATATAAAGTAATATGTAATATATTATATATAATGTATATAATACATATTCTAGTACACAATAAATGTTTCTCGTTAGCTCTTCTACATTATTTTTATCTAAAATACTGGCATATCATACATACTTGAATTCATAAAATAAGGGAACTTATAAAGTATTTCCTATAATATTAAAAATGAATTTCTCGTATAATAGAAATTAAAGATAGGAAGAAGATTACTGACTTAGACTTAATATCCTTTAGATTGGTGGGTCATGTCATAGAGGTTCATCTTTTAGACTTCATTATCCAATATCTAGTTGAATGTTCACAACTAATTATTACTATTTGTTGAAAGATTAATATTGTATATTATATAATTCCTTCTTTTAGGTTTGCATTTGAACTGATTTTTTTGCTGCTAGCATGTTCAAAATAGTTTCTCAAGAAATAAAACCCACTTATAATCTTGCATATGCAAAGAAGCTTCATAAAATAATTGTCAAAGAGATTCTATTTCTTTAATTTTGAAAAATTTAAAACCCACAAGAAAGTTGAGAGGCTAATACGGTAAACACATATATCCTTCAGCCACATTTACCAATTGTTTACATTTTTCCACATATTCTACTCTCTTTCTCAAGTCCATATTTTTTTATGGAGCAAGGGTCTAAGGAAAATTGACTCCTTTGCTCCAGGTAATGCACCCATTTTCCATATTCCTCATTTTCAGCAACTGCTATACTTCTCTATAAGATAGCTCCTTAACATTCATGATCACTATTATTGGAGTTTGTATGTATAAAAAGTTAAGTCTTCAAAATAAAGTATCCAATTTCCAAAATGATTGTATTTATTAAAAAGCCACATTCTTCCTCAATAATCTAATGGAATATATATTATTCTATGAGAGTATATAGGGCGCCTGGGTGGCTCAGTGGGTTAAAGCCTCTGCCTTCGGCTCAGGTCATGGTCTCAGGGTCCTGGGATTAAGCCCTGCATTGGGCTCTCTGCTCAGCAGGGAGTCTCCTTCCCCCTCTCTCTCTGCCTTCCTCTCTGGCTACTTGCGATCTCTCTCTCTCTGTCAAATAAATAAATAAAATCATAAAAAGTATAAAAATCAGAATCATTTTATTATAAAATAAATATATTATATATAATTCTACTAGACTCTATTAAAATATGTAGCATATTATGTTACCATGTATCATATATATTTAATTATAAATTATAATAAATATTAGCTCTGAAGTAAATATCTACTAAATAAACACTGTTTAAGTAAATGAATGATGGAAGAGTTAAATATATTTTTAACTATAAAATTTCAATAGTTTTTACAAATAGTAATAATTTATGTTTCTTTTGGTGGGATTAATAATAAAGAAAACCACAATAAAAAGGTAAATATTAATTATCATTTACAATGTGCAAAATATCCAGATATATTTTAGTATGAAGCTGGATAACAGGTATTAAAAATACTGCTTTGAGGGGTACCTGGGTGGCTCAGTCTGTTAAGCAGCCTACTCTTAGTTTTGACTCCGGTCATGACCTCACGGTTGTGGGATCAAGCCCCATGACAGGGTTCTGCACTCAAGCAGGGATTCTGCTGGAGATTCCTTCCCTCTCTCACTGTCCCTTCCTCCAGCACATGTGTATATGCATGCTTTCTCTTCCTCTCTGAAATAAATCATTTAAAAAAATAAAATAAAATAATAAAATAAATAAATAAAATAAAATAAAATAAAATAAAATAAAAATATTGCTTTGGGGGTGCCTGGGTGACTCAATTGGTTAAGTGACCACCTTTGGCTCTGGTCATGATCCCAGGAACCTGGGATGGAGCCCCATGTCGCACTCTCTGCTCAGCAGAGAGCTTGCTTGTCCCTCTCCCTCTGCCTGCTGCTCTGCCTGCTGGTGCTCTCTCTCTCTCTGTGCCAAATAAATAAATAAATAAATAAATAAATAAATAAATAAAATCTTTTAAAAATTTACTGCTTTGATTTTAAGAAATTTAGAATCAAGTGACAAAGGCTTTATGTGAGCTAGAACACATGGCCTATGATAATCTCGTAGAGGCCAAGACATCTACCAACTAAAAATCAACATTCTTCATTTATTTTTCTTTTTCTGTTTCCCTTATCTAATAAATAATATGTCCATATATTCAAATCTTTCAGCCTAATTCTTTTTTTATTTAAATTCGATTAATTAATATATAGTGTATTATTAGTTTCAAAGATAAAATTCAGTGATTCATCAGTCTTATATAATACCCAGTGCTCATTATATCACATGCCCTCCTTAATGTCTATCACCCAGTTACCCCGTCTCCCCACTCCACTCCCCTCCAGGAACCCTCAGTTAGTTTTCTATGATTAACAGCCTCTTATGGTCTGTCTCCCTCTCTAATTTCATCTTGTTTTATTTTCCCTCCCTTCCCATATGATCTTCTGTTTCTTAAATTCCACGTGTGAATGAGATCATATGATAATTGTTTTTCCCTGGTTGAATTATTTCACTTAGCATAATACCCTCTAATTCCATCCATGCCATTGCAAATCACAGGATTTCGTTTTTGATGGCTGCATCAAATGGCTGCATAATATTCATAATAGGAATATTATGCAGTGTATATATATACTTATATATATGTATATATATACCACATCTTTTTTATCCATTCATCTGTTGATGGACATCTGGTCTCTTTTCATAGTTTGGCTACTGTGGACATTGCTGCTATAAACATTGGGGTGCAGGTGCCCCTTCAGATCACTACATTTGTCTATTTGGGGTAAATACCTAGCAGTACAATCACCGGGTTGTAGGGTAGCTCTATTTTCAACTTTTTGAGGAGCTTCCATACTGTTTTCCAGAGTTTTAACCTAAAATCTTACTTTCCTCGACCTTCTCACTCATTGCATACATTCAATTTCCAAGTTCCTCCCAAGAATCAAATCTATCACTTTCTTTCCACACCCACTTCACTTGAGTGGGTTATTCTGTGCCCCCAACACTACCATCATAGCCTCATTCTGGATTGCTACAATGGCTTCATAATTGCTCTTCTTAACACCCATGTGGGTTTCCCCAGTTTGTTTGCTTCAGTTTTATTTTGTTTTGTTTTTACTACAGAGTTATCTTGCTATAAAGTTAAATTAGAGCAAATAATTCTTTATCCTCACTTATGATTTTGTGTCATCTGCCCCCTGGACAACATCCAAACTCTTTAAGATAATTTATAAAATTATCTTCTCTTACTTAATCCTCCACCTGTGTTTTTCCGCAGTGTATGCCACCACAATTCTCAACCAGACAACTATGCTTTGGTCATAATTTTATTCCTCAAATTCACCTTACTTTCTCCCTTTTCTTCAGCATCTAAACTATCTATCTAAACTATTATATCTACTTGGATCCCTTCACCTGCCTAACTCTTACCTATATTTGAATTTCAGACTAGATTGTCCAAAAAGCTTTCTGGGACTCTTTAAAATTGGTTGGTCTTATTTCATAATCCCATTACTTCACCTATTATAGCACACTTACATTGTATATTTATGTGTATATTTTGTCTTTTTTGGCTACATATCTCTCCTGCCTCCAATTAGACTTAGTTTTAGAAGGACAATAATTATTCTTATTTTAATGATAACTGGGTACAGTTAGCAAAGTACTTGAAATAAAGTTGCTTAATAAGTATTGGTTGAATGAATGAATAAATGATGATTAAATAAGTACTAAATTGAGGTGTAATTAATGTGAAATGGATGGTAAGATTAGGAAAACTTCTATGTGGAAAGAGGAAAATTTATAGAGGGCTTTGCATTTGAGCTATACCTCAGAATGACAACAGCTTTTATAGTTGAGAAAAGAGGGAAATGGAGTCCTAAGATAATGGCCTACGTATCCAAATCATGATGGTAAATGGCATGTTCAAGTAGTATCAAAGCAAAGCATTCTTAATAGTACAAAAAAAACCATTAAGAACAAGGATATAAAAGCATAATTATTAGCTTTAAATTCAGTGATAAGGAATTATCATGATCATGCATATAATTGTGAAAAACTTAGGATCTTTTCATTTATGTTTTATTATTCATAGTTTCTAAAGATAGATCAAATGAATAAGAGTTCAAAGGTAGAGTCAAACATAAATTCTCTTCTCACTAATAAGCACAGTATATGTTTTACTATGTTATCACTCTTGAATTTAAATAATAATATAGAAACAGCAGGTGAATAGCTCGCCCCTTCCCATTCGAAAAGTCATATTCTAGGGATAACTTAGCTGAAAACCTTCCAAACTTCACTGGAGAAAAAAAAAGACGATGATGAAAATGACATGCTATTTTTACTTTCTTCCCAACAAAATTACCTTTATCAAGCTTTTTTGATATGCCAAGCATTTTACCAATATTTCCTTATTTCACCTCCTAACAACAATACAGTATAAATTATTATCACTATTAGCTTGTTGAGATGACAGAGGTTCAAGGTGAATAAATATGCAGTGGACTGAATAGCAATATTCTTGAAGCCAAATTGAAAACTATGCTGTCCCTATTACACCAAACTGCAACTTAATCAGAACTGATTGCAGATCAAAAGTTATTTATTAGGATTTTTGTTGCCACCTAATGAAATGCTCTTGAACAAAATAAAATTTTAAAATGGAAAATAGGAGCACCTGGATGGTTCAGTCGGTGAAGCGACTGACTCTTGATTTTGGCTCAGGTCATGATCTTAGCATCGTGGGATCCAGCCCCGAGTCTGGTTCCACACTGGGCTTGAAGCCTACCTAAGATTCTCTTTTTGGGGCACCTGGGTGGCTCAGTGAGTTGAGCTTCTGCTTTCGGCTCGGGTCATGATCTCGGGGTCCTGGGATAGAGTTCCGCATCGGGCTTTCTGCTCAGCAGGGAGCCTGCTTCCCCCTCTCTCTCTCTGCCTGCCTTTGCCTGCTTGTGATCTCTCTCTGTCTCTCTCTGAAATGAATAAATAATTTTTTTTTTAAAGATTCTCTTTCTTCCTGGGGCACCTGGGTGGCTCAGATGGTTAAGCTTAAGCATCTGCTTTGGCTCTGGTGATGAGCCTGGAGTCCTAGGATCTAACCCTACCTTGGGCTTCTGCCTCAGCTAGGAGTCTCCTTCACCCTCTCCCTCTGCTGCTCCCCGCCACATATGTTCTCTCGCTTTCTCTCTCTCTCTCTTGCTTGCTTTCTCTCTCTCAAATAAAATCTTTGGGGAAAGAAAAAGATTCTCTCTTCCTCAATCTCTGCCCCTACCTTCCCCTCCCTGAAAAAACAAATAATAAAATAAAATGGAAAATATAAATAGTAGAAATATAAAATAAAATTAAAATAGGAGGATTTTTTTAGTCTATTATAAGCAAGTGATCTGAGTATTACAGGCTTTCATAATACAAGTTTTCATATTACAGGTTTCAAAGCATATCTGTTTCATCTAATTTAATTTTTCAATGAAAGTTATAGTTTAATCAAATGTGACTCAGTTTCATATATTTAAAGACAGGTACTATAAACTAAACAAATCAGAAAACTACTTTTTTCAGTTACATGTATTCCTTATTGGGTTAAAAAGTATAATAATGATCAGCATGACTTAATTTACCTCTATGCTCTTCAGAGAAACTTCAATATTACTCCAAAAGGCTTAATGATGTATGCTTATTAAAAATTGCTTTATAGTATTACAAAAAGAAAAAATATATATCCAACATACATTAAACGGAGTTGGTGTCTCAAAATGGGGCACATAATAAAATTTCAGTAGAATGAGATGATTTTAATATTTTGCTGAAATGCTATCATAAAATTTTTAATTAAGGTCAGTTTTCTTATGTCCTCCAAAATGCCAGATGATGCCAAAAATATGAAGATCATTTTTAACAAGTGTTATTTTAAGGAATAATAATGTGAAAACTCAAGAGTACAATTAAAAATATATATTTTGTAGTGTTATTTGTCAGGAAAGATCCCTGGATATGAGGAAAATCATGTTAAAGGCAGTGCTTTTGTAAAGTGGCAAACTCAAGTATTAAATTTGGTGAACATATTCAAAGATATATGGATAATATAATGCATTATCTTCCCATATTCATATACATATGGATTTTCATCTTTGGACATTCATGACCTATATATTGTATATAGTCAAATTAATAAAAGAATAAGAGCTCCATTATTCAGTGATTTACATCATTACTTTAGTAATAACGTGTTAATTTATGGCTTTAGTTAAATACCAGTTATGTGCTATAATTTTAGACTTCAAATGACCTTAAATTGGTCTTCCTTAATCTAGAAATTGTGTAACATTGTTTATTTAAAGCTAATGAATTTTTAAATAGCCTAATGGAGTAGAATTAGGCATTTTATTATGTAAAGATGTCAAGAAATTCATCAAGATATAAAATCTTGCATATGTTACATTTTCCATATAGTAGACAGAATTTTGCCACTCTCTTTTCTGTACTCCACCAGGAGTATAGAGAAATGATTACTTTACCTTTGTGCACCTGTTGAAATAAATAGTCATGTGTAGGAATGGGAAATGAAGTCATTCTGACTTTTAGCTATGCAATTTGTCACTGAGATATACCCAAAGATTTTTTTCTTTTCTTTCCTTATGCACTGATAATTCTTTCAATTTCCCTCAAAAAAGTGAAATAAACTTACAAAAAGCCAAAAAGATGTGATAATCCTAAAACAAAAAAATAGTATATAACTTCAGGTATCACAGAAAACTAAGGTTATCCAATCAGAAACCAAATAAAAGAATGGAATGCATTCTTATTTGAAATAGCAATTCCTCTTGAAAGTTAAAAACAAATGTCCTGGTCGGTTAATAACTACCTTAAATCCTTTCCAATAGGCTAGTTTGAAAATTATTAAAATAACTGCTGACTAGATGGATTTCCACAATATGCTACTATTATCCTTTTTAACCCCTTTGTTCATATGACCAATTTATGAAGGACTGGCTGGCAGGGATTATGTTTTAGTAATCCCTGTGGCCCCTAACACTTAACAAACTGTCATGTAGACGGTAAATTTTTGGAACATACACTAAATTGAATTTCTTTATTTTTTTCTTTTATTCATGGGATATTTCATTATGTCTGCCTAAACCAGCAAGAGATTGCAATTATATTAATCTGTTGGGAATGCTTTATTATTATACTTTTTCACTTTCCTTTTGTTTTGTTGTTGTTGTTTTTATTTTTATTTTTATTTTTTTCTCCCTGTTGTTGTTGTTTTTAAATAACAGAGCCTACTTGTTTTAAATTATGTTGTATAGGTTAAGATTAGCCTGAGAAGTGAATTTTTCCAGTGACTTAACTCTGCTAAACCTATATTCCAGAGGGTCCTTCTCATTATTTATTTTAGCTGATCAGGCAATACAGTGCCTCTGAATTACAGCTTTAAGTGTTTTCCATCTTAATGAGACTTAGTATTCCTCTGAGGAGTATATACTGCAGAGGGAACTAATCTCCTGCTTGATCCTGTCAATACAATCTTGTCCTACCAATAAAGAAGAAGTTAAATGATACTACCTAATGGTAGAGCTGATTAGAAAAAATGAAGAGAAGGTGAGTTCCATTCTCCTTAATTCTTCTAGCATATAGGGGATATACTTCTTATAAGTCCAAAGTTCAAGAGTTACTTGGATTATCTTTATATTTTAAATGTAAAATATCTTGGTTTTTCAACATAAGTAATTATATAACAAAATATTTTGGTAAGATTCAGAATGTACTTAATTTTAATTCATAAGGAAAGTGGTCAGAAAGTAGAGAATTAAGTTCAGATGCAAGACATTTAGTATATTTAGATTGTAAAATCTAATTTTAAAGTAGAGTATGAGAAAGGCTTCTGAAAATTTATTATAATCAATATCTTTGATTAACAAAACAGTAAAAGAGAAGATGGTTTAAAGTAAAGATTTTTTCTTCCCAAGGAAGATATACAGATGGCCAACATACACATGAAAAGATGTTCAACATCACTTATTATCAGGGAAATGAAAATCAAACACACAATGAAATAATACCTTATCCTTGTCAAAATAGCTAGAATCAAGCAAACAAGAAATCACAAGTGAGAACTGGAAAAATAGAAAAAAAGAAACCTTTTTGTCCTGTTGATGAGAATGCAGATTGGTACAGCCATTGTGGAAAACAGTATGGAAATTCCTCAAAAGATTAAAAATAGAAATACTGTATAGTAATTCCACTACAAAGTATTTACACAAAGAAAACAAGAGTAATAATTTGAAAAGATATACGCATCCTTATGTTTATTGCTACATTATTTACAATAGACAAAATATGCAAGCAACTCAAGTGTCCATTAATAGGTGAATGGATAAAGACCAAAATGGAATATTACAGTGCCACAAAAAAGAATGAGATCTTCCCATTTGTGACAACATGAATGGGCCTAGCGGATATTATGCTAAGTGAAATAAGTCAGACTGAGAAATACAAATATCATATTATTTCACTTACATGTGGGACCTTAAAAAATTTCAAACAAAAAAGCAGAAATATCCACAAATACAGAAAATAAACTGATGGGTGATGTGGGGCAGGGGGAGGTGGGTGAAACAGAGTAGGAGATATAGGCTTCCAACTCTGGAATGAATAAGTCACAGGGATGAAAAGTAGAGCATGGAGGATATAGTCAATGGTAAAGTAAATAAATAAATAATTTAAAAATAAAGATTAGAAGTATCTATCTATACATACATATAGAAATGGAGTGGAAATAATGGTTTAAATGCAGACATCTGTATTTAAAATGGTTACTGTAAGAAAGAATAAGACTCTGCTTTTTCTTGTATAGTCTGATAATAAAGCATCCTGGTTTGTAAGGAGAATAAAACAATTCTTGTCAGTAAAATAATTTTGTCACATAAATGCAAATTTAAAGAGAATTTGAGGAAATGATTTTGAAAAAGGACTGTACGTACTAGGCAAATACAAAGACAATGAACATTTTGTCTCTGCCTTTATGGATAATGAATTCAGTCATAGTTTTGCAAACTTTTAAAAATGCTTTTTAAAAAAAATTTTAAATAATGATCCTGAATTAATACTAAAAGTGTAATACTAACTTGCTGTTCAGTAAAGGCATTTATACCACTGTAAAAAAAAAAACAACTAATATAGTTTAGGACTAAGACATAGTGCTGGGCTGAAGAGTAGAAATGTTGATGTTTGCAACCAAATGGACGATAAATCTCTCATTCTAGAATAGAACCAAAATTTACCTTGGAGTTAAGCAGGGGTACAAGGTGAAATGAGCTATTTAATTAGAAGTTATTATATGGAGAAATATAAATAGGAGTATATCTTCTGGAGTCACTTACAAAGGAAGTATTACATTTAAGGACCTTTTAAGGAAAGGCCAGTAAAATTATTAAAGTTTGTTTAAAAGGTACTGATTAGTAGGCCACAGGAATTTTTTTAATTTCAAAATAATAATCTCCAGGTTCTTTTTTGTCCGTTTGTAAGGAAATAAACATGTTCAAGTGTTTTTAACCTAGGAGTGTATGGTTATAAATATTGCCAGTGGACTCCTAAACTTGTCTTTACAAGTGTACAGATATCATTAAATTCACAAGATAATTCTTACAATTACTCAATAATTCCTATAATAATGTAATAATCACTGCAATTCCAGCGCAAGCAACATGAGGCAGGAATTTGTATCTTTTACTCACTAATGCATCTATAGCACCAATAAAATAATCCGGCACAGAGAAGGCCCTAAGAATAAGAAAATTAAGTTTGTAAAGTAAATTCTTATAATGTTAATCTTTTTTGTTGTTGTTGTTAATTTTGGTTACTAAAAAAATGTATAACCCATTGGAAATGTTCCCATTAAAAATAAGCTAACATTTAAGAACAAAACAAAACAAATCATGATAAAATGTCAACTAAGTCATTACTCTGAGAACTATAACTGTTTTATTTGCACAACTGTCCTGATTCCTCCATTTTTCTTTAATAATAATCCTCTAAAACTCAGGATAGAAAATGCATTCTTTATTGACCTATATCTACACTGAGGAATATGACAACCTTCTTCTGTCAAAGAGAATTATATTTGTAATATCAAAATTGGACATGTGTGAAAATAAAACGAGTGGCCAAGCATTAAATTTGCCTTGGTGGATTAATTAAAACAAAATGTACTACAAATAGCAAAAAAACTGTAAGCCTCTTATGCACAATTGTTATATCTTTTCATTGTTATATTCCCAAGGTTTACCCCAGTGTACAACACTAATCATACATTCAATAAGTACTTTTTAAAAAGAACCAACACTAACAACAAAAAGATACGATCCACAATAAGCAAACCAATCCAGCAACAAGTAGTTAAATTTTTATCTACTGATCTCCAGTGCCCTCTAAACAACCACCATCTAAGAAAGCATGTCAGAACTTTCTGTGTTCCTAATTGAAGAATGCTGGGATGGCCAATATTTTCACGTGGTAGCTAGCTCTATATTGCCTGATATTGGTCATGTATTCTAGCTTGTCTAAACTCTTTTCTGACAATATGTTTTATTTTTCCTTAACATACAATTTTGAAAACATCTGATATTCTCAAGGACCGTTCTTGTCACTAGATTACTTTAACTTCTAAAACAGCTCAAATTATCTTCGACTTAGAAAGTTATAAAGAACTTAAGGTACTAAATTTCAAAAGAAAAGCAAAGAAAGAGGTATCTGCATGGCTCAGTCATTTGGGTGTCTGACTCTTGACTTTGGCTTAGGTTGTAATCTGGGGATCTTGGGATGGAAACCCACATTGGGCTCTGTGCTGAGTGGGGAAACTACTTAAGATTCTCTCTCTCCCTCTACCTCTCACCCCACTCATGCTCTCTCTCTCTGTGTCTCTGTCTCTCTAAAATAAATAAATAACTATTTTTAAAAAAAGAAAAGCGAAATAAATCTATATGAAAAATAATTTATATTCCTGAAAAGAATTTTTATATTAAAAGACATATTTTGAAGGATATTATAAGAAAGCATAAATGGGACATTGCTATGTCTAACATATAAACACTACTGAGTATTAGCTATACCCAGCATATCATGTACACACTAGTGGTAATTTTTTAAATCATGTTATCTGAACTTGTCAGAAATTACCTTCTAAATAATAACTATGGAATCAATGTTATGAGAATTATCTAAAACTGAAATTTGGTAATAAATAAATTTTAATGAACAGTTAATGTTGTTTAGTTTCAAATCCTGAGTAAATAAATTGTCATCTTCATGTAAGACCTCTACAAATCTACTAATTTATCTAAAATAGAGGAAAGCATGCTAAGTTTTTATCACTTTGTGATGAAAGACTCCTGCAGGGAGCTAAAATAAACTCTTGTTTACCTTACTGACTCAATATTATTGATGAGAAATAAATATTTTTAATAGTAAATCACAGCTATTTATATGAGGGTGCTGATTCTTTAAATCAAGATTGATTTTCTTTCTTTTTTTAAGATTTTATTTATTTATTTGACAGAAAGGGAGAGATCACAAGTAGTCTGAGAGGCAGGCAGAGAGAGAGGGGGAAGCAGCCTCCCTGCTGAGTAGAGAGCCCCAAACTGGGCTCGATCCCAGGATCCTGAGATCAGGACCTGAGCCAAAGGCAGAGGCTTAACCCAGTGAGCCACCTAGGCGTCCCCAGAATTGATTTTCTTAAATAGCAGCTGTCAAGAATGGGTTTAAAATGTAATAATGACATGAGTGATCTTTCATGTTCATTCTGGCCTATATTTGTCTGATTGTAAAACAGCTGCATTTCATGGATGGATGACAGATACAAATGAAAACCTGCTAGAGTTCTGAGAGGAAATGTGAATGTTAGAAGTTACTTTTCCCCATGGTTTTGTCACCATTCAAACATAATTAGCCAAAATATAAAGATAGCTATATATTTAAAACATCAAGGGATACCTGAGTGGCTCAGTCTGTTGAACACCCAGCTCTTGATCATGATCTCAGGGTTGTGGGATCAAGCCCTGTAAAGGACTCTGCTCTCAGCAGGGAGTCTACTTGGCATTCTCTGTCTCCCACTCCCTCTCTAAAAAAATAGTGATAAAATTTTTAAAAAGTCAATAATCTGTCCCTGATCTAAAAGTTCTCAAATAAGAAGTGATATATTACAAAAATCTGTGTGTTCTGGGAAAAGAGGCTTAAATCCATAAGCTATGTCTCCACACAAGGGGAGAAAGGTGCTTAAAATAAGTACTTTATCAAAAAAAAAAGTTTTAAATTTAATTTTAAAAGATATGTGGAGTGCCCCTTAAGAATTTGTTCAGGAGTCCCTTTTCCTTAGATATAAATTTTAAGTTTCAATTCATAGAGAAGACTGGATTCATTTCTCTCAATTCACAATGTAAAAATGAAAATGTTTTTGGATAATTGTTGAAACTTTTCATAAGTACAAAACAGCACATCTTACAAATTGGAAAGCACATATTTCATAATAATTGCTTTTTCAATAAAGTTTTGAATTAACCTTAACAAGTTGCTTAAAAACTCCATTTAGAGTGAAATTTGTAAAAAAGGAATAAAAAATACTTTCTAGTTGTTACTGGTAATAAGCAGACCCTTTTTATTCTATTTTGGAGAGTTCTAGTCTGCCATATTATTCCATAGTATAATCTCCAAAACAATACTACCATATTTATAAACTGTACTTAACTTTGTCTTTGTATATTAGTGACAGGTCTGAATGAATAATCAAAAAGTCATTCAATTTGAATGTTTTGTGTAAGCTACGCTTAGTCTGTATGTTAAGCTTTGGCATTATATAAGAAAATGTTGAGAAAAGCATGAGTTAATTATCTAAAAGGATCATTTTTTAACAACTTTGCTGCAATATTTACATAACCTTTAATGATTTTCTTCTAAAAATTTAAACTGTTTATTATTTAACAGGTGTTTACTTCTGAAAAGGACTGTTCTATCACCTCTATGTAAATTTAGAGGGCTGATTTTTCAAACCAACAGAAATGTTACCATACTGAAGACATGAAAGACACTTAAATGTATTGTCTACACCAGCACTTCCTGATTGAATTAATTTTGTTCTATATTTACTTTAGCTACAACAGAAGAAGCTTCTGCACACAGTATTAAATTGCATATCTGAAAGCAGTTAAGAAAAACTTGTATCTTAAAAAAGGTATGTCTATCAAAGACATCACAAATTACAAAGAACACATTATACACAACATATGTGATTCTGTAATATGGTACTTGATTGAAACTAGATTGTTTCAATTTTTTAAAACTTTTTTTTAGTTAGATAAATCACTTTTTCCCAAACTACCTTGCATCTGTGGATATCATCTGGCATGTTTTAAAGAAAATGTTTTCCAGTTGTGAAAATAAGTGTTTAATGAATGTATAAAGTATCAGTGTGTTTATATTCTGGCCACTCTTTGACACCGAAAATCTAAACTGCATGCCTACTCAGTTCTGCTCTTCCCAAGGCAAGATTGTTTTTTAATAGTGCAATATTCTAGAGATAGGTTTTAAAATTAACAAGATGCAATACTCCAGAAAAGTTAATAAAAAACAGCTAAATCCTGATGAGGTTGGCTGATATTCACAGAAATCAGGAAGAATAAGTCTATCTATAAGTATTCTTTCACAATAACTCTATAATGGAATTTAAATGAAACACACCATTATGAGATAATAATTCTTATATTGCAGAGAGCTACAATACATTTGAATGTAATGTTAACATATTTATTAATTTAATCAATAAATGGGTATTTTATAGATTTAATTTGCTGGAACTATAACATGGTAGCTTCTTTATTAGCTATTAAAGGGAATTTGTTATGCTTTGGGTGCTTTCAAAGGCATCTACATCTGAGTAAATTAGGGTTTAGGGATTAAAACACTCCTAAAATATTAATTACAAATAAAAATAGGCCCAACTGAAGATAAACACCATTTTTAACTATAAATTAATAAAAAACAAAAATTATGAGAAATTATACATTGTGTTTAAGAAATAACAATGATTCTTACTAAGAGTAAGAATCTATAAGACTTCTTAATTTTTTAGGATGCATGTCATATTTCAACATCTGAATTTATACTTTCTTGGTTAAAAATAAATATTTTAAAAATCAACACAACTATTTGTTTCATGATAAATACCTGGGAATCCAGTCAACTCATTAAAATATACTAGTTTTATCCTTCAATCTTAGGGGAAAAGAAATTGGTTAGGAAATCATAATTGGGTTTATTTCAATCATAGAGCATCAATTAGTTATTCATGATTAGTTATTTGAATACAAAATTGAAAAATATCATGGAACTGTATGCATGAATACTTTATTTCATATATTAAGTATAAAAGAGTGGATTCATTGTTTATGATGTCATTATCTATTTTATAACTCAATAGGTTTACATATGAGTAATTGGATGCCAATATTCTTAATAGCTCATCAAATATGTCCTGAAATGATAGTAATGAAAGATTTAAAATGTTATTGATGGGGATATTTGATGACGAGTATAAAATGGTTAGAATGGCTTTTTGATATCACTTAAAAAAAAAAAAGAATGAACAACTTCCAGATATATTTTCAATAGAAAAGTCATTAGTGTTCATGATAAAATTGCAGCTTTAGAGAATCTTTATTTCCACACTAGAATAAATATTATTATACTATTCCCTTTTTTTAATAATCCATTAGCAATCTATAATATTCAAACACAAATTATTTTTTTGTTTTCCTTTAGAACTTACGGACTACATATATTAAAATCATAAAACCATATAACAGTGAACAGAGCTACATTCCTAAATGTTTAAATGAAAATATCCAAGTAGTTGCTAAATTAAAACATCAACAATGCCAGATGTCTTCTAATTTATTCTGTTAAACTAAGCATTAGTTTATAAATGATGTTCGAAAAGTCTTTTTTCTTGAGTTTTGAGTTGCTACATGTGAATGTTTTTATCTTGCTTCAGTTAAAGTGAAAGGAATCATCAGGTTAATAGTACAAATCTGATAAAAAATCAGACTTTCCTTTCACTAAATGATACTGAAAAGTTAATAAAAAGTAACTATTTTTGTAAATGTGACTATTGTCCCAGAACTGCATTAAAGCTAAGGTAAATATAATATAATTAAGAATTAATGGGCCTCAAAGAATGTATTCTTGAACTTCTGTTTTGTTTTTTAGCTACACAATATCAAAACAAATAAAATATTCTTTGAACTCATCAGAAAGCATGACACCATAGACCAAGAACATTTGATACTAATATTTTTTTAAAAAGTTGTCAACATCAATACTTTTTTCATGGAATGAGAACTTTATCCAAGAAGAAAAAAAAATTAAATATAAATGGTATCTTTTCAAAATACATTTTGTTTTCATTGCATGTTTGTCTATTTAAGGCATCCTCATCTCTTATGTCATTTATCTGTAACAATGCTATGAAGTAGATATTATTTTCCCCATGTGAAAGTTGAGGAAAATAAATGAAGAGTGGTCAAGAAATTTCACTAAGATCATATTTAGGAGGTAGAACTAGAACTGACATTGAGGAAAGAGTCCTAAACCCATCTCACTCTACATTTCAAGATAACCCACCAGTAGGGATAAAGAGAAAAATGTTGAGATCTTAGAAACCTACCTCATTAATCATAAGTCATATTCATAATATCCAAACACTTTGTGATATTTTTTTCATGAAAGATAAGTTTGTACTCAACATGCCACAGATTGGTGTTACATTCCTGTTTGTATCTTAACTGCAGACTAATACCCAATTTTTTAGATTACTAAAATTCCAGGTACTTATTCTTGTCAGTAACTGCTCAGTTTAGTGAGAATATGAAAAAAATCAAAATAATAGGGAATACAGGAAACTGAAGCATAGATTGATAACAAAGTATCAAACTTTTGAAGTTCTACCAGTTAAGTAATTTGCACTTGTAGAGAGAAACACACAAAGGCACTATTCTGAAAAGAAATTCCATTTTTATTTAAAGAATATACAAACCTAGTAATAAAGCTAATTTTCTATATGTATATGTATATATAGTACACATAGATACACATACATACACGCTCTCACAAGCATACACATTCTTTTAGAATCCCAAGGTTTCTTCCTACTTAGGTTTCATCTACTTAACTCTAATATGCCAATCATTTTGCATGAAGAAAACTAAGATATACTGTATTTTATTTTTTAAAAAAATCTACATTTCCATTATAATGTTGAGTTTAGGAAAATATTTCATGAGACACTAGAATTACATATTATCTGATTAAATGATAAATGAAATCAATCATATATGTATCACGTCTATTTCATTTGGAAAACATTATTAAGCAATGTAGGTTTAAATAAATACCTTCTCCACCCACCCAAAAGTGGGCATTCACACACACACACACACACACACACATACACACACACACACTGATCATGTTCACTACAATAAAACTCTAGAAGGTAAAATACAAAAGAATTGAGGATTGGAACTCATTGACAAATTACTTTCTCTACGGAAGTAAAAACTACCTCTTTCCTCAAGCTCCCTTTAAAAAAAAGCACTGTAACTTTGCAATTTTATGACCCAAAGTTTCAATTATCTTTCTTATATTTTCAAGATGTTATCAGTGAGCCTTACAAGCAGAAAAATTATTGATCAGGGGATCAACGTCAATAAATGTAAGCACTAAAAATATTGCCAGAGAAAATCTTAAAGAATACAATTTCTTAGGGAAGGAAAGTGTTAGAAATAAATGGAATAGTTTTAAGATTATGTTTTATTAATTTTTTGCCTCATTTTGTGGGGACTCCAGACTCCTTTAATATGTAAGCAAAACATCGTAAAACATTATCAGTAATAATAACAAAACTTCATATATTCAAAATATGTTGCCATTTTAATTAAGCTTTTTATTAAAGCTAAATAGAGGAAATCTATGCACTGCTAATACTATACATCTACAAAAGTTGGAATTTAAAAAAAGCTTTATTTATGGAAGATTTACTATAATTTTCTAAATTTATTTTTTAGTTTCCAACTGGTTTTTCAGCCGAAAGATTTCTATAATTTCTATATTAGGGTCATAAGTAACATAGCCTTAGGCAAGCTCTTTTCTTACTCTGTTTTGAAACCCAACCAAACCCCCACCCCAAGATTTTTTTGAAATTGAGAAAATAATGGGGCTATAACCCACTAAACGTGTCTCTCAAGTAGTCAGAATTAAATTACTAGTTCAAGATGCCCTCTATAATTCTCCAATTGTCCTTATATTAAGGTCTGTGACCTTAACAAGCAGCACAATTTCAAAGCATTTCTGCAACTGCAACTACTATTTTACATACTTCATTAGGGTTATGCATCCCTTCCTCCAACCTTGTACCCTCCCCATTTGTTCCTCTCACCTCTGCCCAGTTTATGATTTTTGTGACATTGTTAAGCATTTAAATGAATACAAGTTAAACATTTAAATGGAATTAAAGGGTTCACCGACGTGAATACTAAGAAGTTATGCATCATAGCAGAACCATCTGAAAATACATGTATCCCATCGCTCGAAAAAGGAAAAATTATTACAGGATGGGTCAAATACAGGTTATATGATTGTCAATAAAATATAGACATTCAGTCCTTACCTGCTTAACAGCATGATGACAAACAAATCTAAAGAGCATGCAAAAAAAGTCTCAAAATTCTGAATCATCTGTCTTCCAAGCGGCTGTGACAGTTTTATACCCTGATGCTTTCTTCTTTGCTTACATGCATTTGACTGGCTAGAATATTTGTAAGCAATACTAGGGTTATTTTGCAACCCCAGTCACCTCTTCCTCTTTTCAAGCCTCTGGTTGGCATCTCACACAGCTCAAAACAGGCATCTTATCTTCGGAGGTAGAGCCTCCCCAGCGTTTCCCAAACGGATTCCCATTAGAAGGAGGTCCCTGCTCTAAAAGGCTGATCACGTTCTCGACCTGGTGCAGAGTAAAACACTCTGGTTCAACTCTTAGGGACTAGGAGCACAGCCATCAGAGACTTAAACTCTGCCACTGCTTGGCTGCAGAACCAGCAGTAACCGGCGGCCAAGAAGCACCACCCCCTCTCGGGTGGACACCGAGGGGAGCGCTCCCAGTCCCGGATCCTCCTACTTCCCACCCCACCTCCAGAAAAAGGGAAACAGAAAAATAAAAGCCCAACTTGAAAGTGCATCTAATATAAGCCAAACGGTTCCCAACCTCACTCTTCGATTCAACTTCAACCTTGGATTCCAAGCGCCAGCTCCAAGTGGAAATCCAGCTCTCTTTTGCCCACCCCACCGCCCCCCAGATTCTTGCGAGTTGGTGAAGGCAGAGAGGGAATGACGGTCAGTAATACTTTAACACAGAGCCTGAGAAGTCAGTTAGCAAGTGTAAGTTCAACTAAGCAGGGGGATGAAGAAGGCGATTATGGTTTTAATGAAGCAGGCATGCTGAAAAGCCGTCATTTATGAGTCTTAGGTGTAGCTCATTAAAAATAATAAATAAATAAATAAATAAATAAATAAATAAATAAATAAATAAATAAATGCGAAAGGGCGTCGATAAGAGTCTAGAGCTCCCAAAGTCTGTCCTATCAGACAGAAAAGACGTTTTGCTCAAGTTGGCCTGAGGCAGGCTGGAAATGGAGCGTGAGCCACGGAGGCAACCCCCCCGCCCCCCGGCGCGCCCCACGCACGGGAGCTGCAAATGCCCACCCCGAGCACAGCGCGCCGCAGGGGCGAGTGCGGAGCCTGCGCTAGCCCGGCAGAGTGCGGGACACGGGTCCAGCCCGCGCCGCCATCCCCACACCCAGCCCCAAGCCTACGGCCAGCCAGGCTACCCGGCACCTTGTCGTCCGCGCTCCCTGCGCCCAGGTGGCTTAGGCGTTGCCAGGAGCTGCGGAGAAATCTCCAGGCACCGTCGCCTGTTGATAGCCCTCCGGTTAAAGCGTCCTTGGCGGCAGAGCCTCTCAGACCTTACTGTCCCCCTCACAAGCTTGAGTTTCAGGCTATAATATAGCAAACCGCACTTACCTAAACACCGTACGTCTGGGCTTTACTGGAGTAGACTAGATTAAGCAGAAAAGATCTGACTGCACTGAAAGTTGCGTTTTGGGTTTTGTTTTGGGGTGTTTTTTTTTAACCCCCCCCCCCGCCCCTCCTTCCACCCCTGCGCAATAGCAGCAGTCCTCCAAAGAGGATACTTGAATCAGTGAATTATACTAAGCCCTCGATTCTTCAACTAGAGTCACGGCGGCTGATGGCACTTGTCAGGCAGGACGACCAGACTAGGAAGGAGACCAGGTAGAAACTAGTGACGGGTGAGGGGCGCCAAGTGGTGCGGACCACAGTCTCAGCCCTGTTCTGATGGGCTGGTGGTGGGAGCCGAGGAGGGGAAAGCCCTTGAATCCTGAGACTGGGGGATGGGGTAACGCTGCAGCTGGAGTACTTTTATGTCTGGAAGCTAAAAGGGCTTTTGAATTTAAAAAAGCATTACTTAGGTCGTCGAGTCAGCCATCAATGAGGACAGGGATAGTTCTTTCTGAGAAATTAAAAAAGAGAGACAGAGAAAAGAAAAAAGAAAGGAAAATGAAGGAAGAAAAGACATAAGGAAAGAAAGAAAAGCTTAAACAATAGGTTCTCACCTCCAAACATCCCAATAAGGAGAAAATGTAGAAACCAGGAACTTGCTCTGATGGGGTCCAGGCAAGGGGGGGGAGGTCACAGAGAAAATTCTAAAACCTTAGTATGTATTAGAGACTGCAAAACATGCAGGCTTGACATTTAATTAATACCATGTCCTTGTCAATATGTAAAGTAAAAGCTAAGATTTAAATGTTCCTCAACATATCTATACCTAAGGGGAAGTGATAACCATAATTGTCAGGTAAGCCCATAAAAAAATGTTCAGAAAAGCAAAAATCACTAATGTTTTAACATACTTATTAAAAATTGAGTATGGGAATTGAACAAGTGTGAAGAGTGAGGCAATTAAATTTTTTATATAAGTCTGTCCCTGATTTTCAATTTATTAGAACCTCGATAATCAGTGCTTTCTTCTGATAGCACTCTTCCTCTGAAATGAGCACTCTGTGTCCAATTAGCTGTTCACCAGCTAAATTCACAAAATCAGAAATGTACTAAATATGATGCCTGAATTGAAATACAATGCCCAAAATAACATGTTCATGTGTGATTTGGGATATTGTAAGAAAAAAAAAAAAACGGTGCACTTAAAACTCCCACCCTTCTTCTTACCATAGAGTGGCTTTTAGTGTTTAGTGTCCTGCTAAACCCATAAAAATACACTTTACAAAAGTCTTCCTTCAGTCATGTAATTAGTTGCAATGAACAAATGCTGACCTGAACAACCTTCTGAAGATCAGAGACCAGTGAACTTTCTTGGACCCTGAAATTGTCAGAAGGTTTCTTTTAAGCTTGCTCTTAGATAAACATATAAAATTTGACCTTTCAAATGGCACAGGAATGTGTGCCAAGAAGCATTAATGGGAGGGGGGAGGGATGGTTAATGTTTCCTATAACTTGTAATATAAAGGAGGACAGAAATAAATAATGCAAAAGGTGATGGGATAATTCATTACATGGGCTATATCTTAGTAACACAATTGCAACTGAAATACTCATTAATGAACAGTCACATAGATCTTTGAGTTCTGAAAGTAACAGAAATATCTTAAAAATGAGATATTGCTGAAACAAAGCTTATTAAAAATAACACTAGCAATAAGTTTCTAATAAAATGCACAGAGAATAACTTACCAGAGGACATTTCAGGAAACAAGATGACTGTGAGAAAAATATATCCAGGATTCAAACGGATATTCCATGATCTTCCAAATCAAGATAGTGATGAGCTGCAGGGTGGTGGAAGTTTGAAAAAATCAGCAGTTCCTGGTGGCATGTAACCACCTAAAAACCAGTTACACAGAAAGCCATGAACCCCCAAGGAAAAGAAACAAAATGTGAGAGAAGTGCCTTTTATTTTGGGGGTTGGGGGGCTTATTTGTATTGATCCTTAGGTAGACAAAGTGAAATTTACTGACTGTACCTGCCCACACAGTGGGGGAAAATAGAAGCTCTGTAACCCCGGAAAACAGGAGGTGAAATATAGATAAATCTGCAAAGAGAAGTAAAAGGATGTGTTGAAGACAAGAGATAAAGAGAGAACTAGTGAGCAAGGCTGTAGTCATCCTGATAGATACAGCAGCAAGAATGATTTAGGCTGCTGGGAAGGATCCAATGAGAATTCAAGAGGGCACTGCTTCTGAAATCCTGCTCTGATCTTCCCACTCTCAGTTCTTTTAAGAGTTACCTGCGTTGGGAACATTATTATTAGGATTAATAGTATTCCATCAGTGTATTTCACTAGGATTTCCCTTGAACTCTCTCACTCGCAGCAACTGAGGGAGGCATAGTAAGGAAGCCCAACACAATCCCCCTCCCACCCCCAAATAAACCACTATGGTCACTTTAGGATGACCAAATCACCAGCGATTTGCATTGGGGGGAGTGGGGATCGAAAGGCTGAAGATGCGGAAGAGGCCGAGTCGCCGGGCGCTTTCGGGGGCGCTGTGCCGGAGGCTTAGACAAGGGGGCCCGGAACCGTGGTTACGAGCTGCAGCAGCTGCAGCGGGATCCCTCCCAGGTCCTGTTTTCTCGGAGAATTCTGCAGCCCGTGACTCAAAGCAATTCACTTCCATCCGAAACCTCAGCTCCAAATGCCTTGTTTTAGAAGCTAGAGCTTTGGAGGTTCTGAGGACCGTTCCTGGGGGAGCGGGTGACAGGCTGAGAGGCTCTCGCCTCCCCTCTGATTCCTGCACAGTTACCGAAGGGAGAGTATGCTAGAAATGGCTTTGCTGCCGAATGCGTGATCTTGCCATTTTCGTATCCCAATACGGCACACACGATCGCCTGATCGATCGGGTAAGATTAGCTTTATTCCTTCTTTTTCCTCTCCATGGTCCCATCCCTTCTCCAAGCCCAAACCCGAAACCCGAATCCTAGGTTCTCTTCTCTCTCTCTCTCTCTTTCTCTTCCCCCCTCCTTCAGTTGAAGAACTTCCCTTTCCTCTTTGAAACCTACGTCCCCCAGGGAATTGCCTGTGTGACTGCGGGGCTGGTAATTCTCTTTGTAGATGATTTATATTTTGGCTGTGAAATGATTCCCCGCTCGCCACCTTCGGTACCCTCCTTAGAGAAGATCCCTCCCTCCCCATGGGTTCACTCTCTCAGCTTGGATCCGGAAGAAGAGCGCTGTGGGAGTCTTTCGCCCTCTGCTCTATCTTTCTCTGGACCCTGAAGCTTAAGCATTATCCCCCTCCCTCTCTCTCTTTCTAGAAATAGAAGGGAAAGGTAGAGTGGAAATTGATTTCTTGCAGAGACTGAGGCGCCGAACGATAGAGGGAATAAACATTTGCCCTGGATAAAAATGTTCTTGGTAAGTAATCTTATTTTCTGCGGTTGAAAAGGAAACACATTGCTTCTCACTGCCCCATCCCCCACTCCATTCATTTATTTGCTCTCTGTATGTAAATCACGAGCTGGGTTAGTGGAAATTTTCTTTTCCTCCTTCCTAGGAGAATAGCAGCATGTAAGGGTGAATTTGAACTAAGGGGCTTTTAAGAAGGCAATATGAAGGCTTTCAGGCTCTTCATTTCTTATGTTCAAAACCTACACACAGGTAAAGCTGGTTTCTGCTTGCTTGCTAGAAGAGTATTTAAATACCTCCTTTATTTCTTACTGTCTTTTCTTTCTGACAGAAAAAATAAAATAGTTTCAGGTAGTAGCCCCATGTCCAAGGTTTTCATATTCATTGGCCATGTTCTAAAATTCCATTCCAGAAATAACATGTATTAGGCTAAAGCTTAGTAAGTAAGCTTTAAGCTAAAGATAAGTTAAAGCTATAGTGCCCCTTACTAATGTGTACATCTTTGTTCCAGTTCTTGTACCAGAATCAAATTATTAGCATCCAAGATAGCTGTTTGCATGTTGTGATGATACCTATAAATTCAGAAAGCCCTCTGGTTTTCATGAGGCTAGAGCACCCCCAGCCTGCATTTGCTTATTATGTGAAGAGTATAAAAGTGGGAGGAAGCCAAACAGCCCTGGATTGTGCTTACATCATATGTCACTAGTTGTGTATAATAATACATTTTGCAAATTGTGTGAACTTGGTTTATCAAATGTCAGCTGACCATTTTGGATGTGAAAAACTAAAGGAGAATTGTTCTAAGAGAAAGTGTTGCGATTTTGAGTTACAGAATATATTTCACTGGTGTAATATCTATATTATTTTTTCCTCCATTATTTATAGCTTATACTATACACCTCTTATTCCCCAATTTTTTTATTCCCAAATTTTAATGATAAAAAATAAGCTACCTTGCACAAAATTTATTCCTGATATAAACAGGATGGCCTTAACTTAATCCAAAATATCTGATAATAAAATTCCGTTGATGAAAATAGACTTCATTTCAGATCATCAGTTTTCTACTAGGAAATCCCAGAAGAGAGAGAGAGCCAATTGTCATATTTCAACAGTAAAGCAAACTGTGCATGTACTCAATCAAGTATCTATAGTCTTTATTACTACCAAAATTGTCCAGGGAAAAAATTTCATGTGTGTATAACTTTTTTTTTTTTTCTTTCTCTCCGTAGGCTGTATTCCAGCCCTAATAAGAACCTAGAGGAGAAGTTTTTCTTCAGTCATCTAATTTTACCCAAAAGATTACCACTGTGTTATGTCTCTATTTTACACAGGGTGACAAATGTTGGTTGAGGGAAACAGGTCCACAAAAGGAGGTTGAACTTCCTGAATTACATTTGTTACAAATTCAACCTTAACAATTGTGATATATAGAGAGCATATGTTTCATATATGATCTTCTTATGCTGTCTAAACCTACTTACCTAAATTGCTATTCAAAGAAATACAGTTGTTTGTTGGGGACCCAACCTGACTTAAATTAGAAAATGTAACATTAAAATTTTTATTTTATATGTGAAATAAATGTGAGCGTGCTATTCTTTTAAATATTTGGAGAATGAAAAGTACAGGATAAAAACATTAATTTTGTGACCTATGGTTCCTTAACTTTAGCATATTTTATAGCATTTAAAGTTTATTAAACTATCTAAGTATTTGAACATTACATTAAATCATATGATGAAGTTTGATGAACTTCAAAATAGAGCCATAGGCTTTTACATCTCTTAACTAGCTCTTAACCTAGTTTGTACCTAGACCCATCTCACAAGTTATATATTTTAATTTTATACTGAACATGTTTTCCCTGAATAACTCAAGACACATCTACCATTAGTATTTTAGCACATTTTATATTACTGGTATTGTTTTTGTTTCCTCTCCTGGCTTCTTTTAAGTGTATAGGTACCATCTAATATATTTCTTACCTATTAATCCACTAAAACATCTAATCTAAAAGCAATGTTCAAGGTGTATTATATTAGAGAAATTCTGAATCAGTTTGCTTGTGACTAAACAATGTCAATGTGCTTTAGGTCATTTTAACCCTAAATCAAATTTATAACAAAAATGTAGTAATAGAAGTAAACTCAATCTGTTTTTTGCATGCAAAAGAAAGTCAGTCATACATCACACACACACACACACGCACACACACACATATAATTTCCTTCATTAGAATATAAAAATTTATTCCTTTTAGTCTCTGCTATATGTTCATTTCGGTTTTGAGCTTTCTCTTTGAATGTCTCTAAAGTTTCTTAAATACCTAAATGTGAAAAACATTTTCATGTCTTGCTCCATAAGATGAATATGCTGCTAAATAAACTGAGCCAATATATTTGAGTCTCAAAATAATTACAGTAGTCTCCTGCCTTATCAGTGAAGGATAAGTGAAGTGAAGGATAAGATAAGTGAAGTCTCCTGCCTTATACAGTGAAACCATAGATAGTACAGAACCCTAAATTATACCATATTTTTTCGTACACATACATACCATAATAAAGCTTAACTTATATTAGGCACACTAAGAGTTTAACAATATTTATAAAATAGACCAACTATAAAAATATGCTATAATAAAAGTTATGTGAACGTGTCTCTCTCAAAATACTTATTTTACCTTACCTTTTTTCTTCTTGTGATGATGTGAGATAATACAATGCCTATGTGAGGAGCTGAAGTGAGCATTGATATAGGCATTGTGACATAGAGTTAGGCTACTACCGACCTTGGGACTACTTGTCAGAAGGGGATCATCAGTTTCCAGAAACTGAAGCTGCGGGAAGGGTAACTAAAATAGGGGAAAGTGAAGCCAGAGATAGGTTGTATGTTGGAACTTGAACGGACTTTAATGCCACTGAGTCTTAACTCCTTTATTATGATGAAGAAATTGAGAACCGGAGAGGTTGATTAGTGTAATCATGTACTAACTGGTAATCCAAGGAACTTCAAATTTAGTCTTAACTTCTTAGCTAGTATTCATTATAAATCAATCAAATTCTATCACTAGCTATTGAAACAGGTATTGTTTGAATTGGGATAAGGAGTAGATGAAAGAGAAGGTGGTACCAAGATGAATAAATTGCACCCTTCTTGGAGTTGATTTTGTTGACAACTCACACTCCCCATTGTAGAAAGTTTTTATTTCCCCATCATGTTTTATCTTCCCCAGCTCCCAGATCTCCCTGCCCTCAATGACTGAGAAACGTTTCTTAGTGTAATTTTGCTTTCTCTGAAATATTCTTAGTGTTTTTGTACTTCACTAGGTTGTTCCTTAGACTATTACACACCTCCCTCCCTCCTCCTACCCATACAACCTACCTGCAGTGTCACACTCCATCATGTCACCTGAGGTTCTACTTCTTTTTTTAAAGATTTTATTTATTTATTTATTTGAGAGAGACGGGGGAGCACAAGAGGGGGGAGGATCAGAGAGAGAAGACTCGCCACTGAGCAGGGAACCCAATGTGAGGCTCTATGCTGGGATTCTGGTCTTATGACCTGAGCCAAAGGTAGACACCTAAGCACTTAACTGACTAACCACCCAGGAAACCCTGCAGTTCTACTTTTTAAATTCCCTAGCAATGTAAAAATAGAACTGCATCAAGAGGAAAGCCATCTCAAAATAAGATGGTTAGTTAGACTTACATCTGAAACCACATACACACACACACACACACACATACACGATATGAAATAAATGCAGAGACTCAAACAATACATTGTGATGAAGACATTATTATGCAAAAAAAAATCCATGTTCCATTAACAAAGGGCTTTCTTAATAGGAGAAAAGCTATAAAACTTCAGCCATTTAGGAATGTTCACTTTCTGGAGTGATTGAAGCCATTTTTCATTCGTCCATGCACACCAAAATTTGAGTATTGCCAGCAAGTTACCTTTCTTGGAAATTACAAACCTAAAGGATAAAAACAACATTGAAATCCATTGGTGGTTATTGCTTCAAAGGGGTCCTTATTCTTGGATTAAACAAGAATAGAGGCAAACCTGAAAATATTTTAAAGTCTGTATAATATGCTCTTATAAAATTAAATTTTTACAGTAATTTGAAATATTGCAAAAGATGGAATACTTATGAGAAATAATTTATATTGATTAATTTGTGTTTTAAGGATTGAAAACAAAATCCACACTTATTTAAAACCTAACTATTCTTCAGTAAAACTTTCTAATTGCTAAAGAGAAAGATAAGTAGAGTCATAAAAATCTCTTTTAAAGACTTATTTATTTGAGAGAGAGGGAGGGAGAGAACATGAGTGGGAGAGGAGCAGAAAAAAAGATTTCCAAGCAGACTCCTCCCTTCATACTAGTCTAACACTGAGCTCTAATGATCTCACAACCTTGAGATCATGACCTGGGCCCAAAATCAAGAGTCAGTCACTTAACAGACTGAACCACCCAGGGGCCCCAATTCATAGAATTTTTTGAAGAATCTACTATACATAGGCTTATCGTCTTAAATAGTTTATATCCATATCAACTGTGCAATTTGGTTATAAACGTTTCATATATGAAGCAACAGTCTCAGTCTCAAAGTGTATTAATTTACCCCAAATTACATACTAAGTAGAAGATTCAGAATTAGAAATCAGTTTCTAAATCAGAAACTTCAGAAATTTCAGAAATTTCTGAAATCAGAAATCAAAGTCTGGTGGATTCCTGCTGTACTTTTCTATCATGTATAAAATATTGGGACAATAGAAGTATTCCGGAAGCATTTGTTAAGTAGCATTTGTACTGCTGTAGGTGTTTTGTGTGATTAATAATGTCTTCACAGGTGTGTAATAGAATTCAGAGCCTAATCTATTTCAAAGAACATGCTGCCTACTATCAGTTTCATGAACGAGAAACAATGATTGTGTTTTTTCACATTTATTCTTAACTCCCTTGCTTTGAATCTCCACCACCCAATACAAGGCTTTATGTAGAGATGGAGCTCAGTAAGTATTTATTTAAAGGGTGAAATTAAGTGCTTAACCAAACCTTCCATCCTTAATATTCCTTTGAGGGCTTTCTGTATTTCATTTTTATCCAGCATCTAGAAATATTATTACTAAGTGACAACATTTTTCAAAACATTTTCAGAATAGTTTGCATATATTTGGCTTTAGTAAGCCATGCCTAAAATAATAACATTTTGCTATTGCACAGGACTTTATATTTTTATAATACCTTATTATCTGCCATACTAATGTAATCCTCCCACTATGCTGTAAGTTAAGGCATCTTGTTTATTTTAAAATAAGGGAAATAAAGTATGAAGAAATTAAAGCACTATTATTGATTACTAAAAGAAACAATTAAGCTGTTTTTATTCATCATATCGTATTTCCTAACTTGTTGGAGGGAAGAAGAAATATGACGGACGTATCAAATTATTTGTTAATTTTATTAACAAACTATATGGGTATAAATTCTTCATCTGTCAACTTTTGCAAGTAAAATATATTCATGGAAGTGAGAAATGTTTCTAATTTTATGAGCTGAATTAAAAAACTATCAGTTTTTATAATATTTTGCTAATCAGACTTCTCAGAATTAAGATTTTTGACATTAAAAAAGATTATTTTTTAAA
Organism: Nasua narica; assembly: GCA_028533885.1. Classification (NCBI taxonomy): domain Eukaryota; kingdom Metazoa; phylum Chordata; class Mammalia; order Carnivora; family Procyonidae; genus Nasua; species Nasua narica. The sequence goes on from CM052814.1 coordinate 17,882,176, forward strand.
TTATTTCTACTGCCAAAATCTATTCATGAGTGCAGTTTCCAAAATATGTTCAATGGTGTAGTGATTATATGGATTAATGCATTATCAACTGACATGAATAAACTTACACAATTTTTTAAATAACCTAAAAATAACAATTTTGAAAATATTCAAGGAAATGATCAGATACAACTTCCTTACAATCCTCCTTTAGATCTGGATTTCCATGATTAGTCAGTGTGGTAGAAAGAATACAATTGGGACATCTGAGTGGCTCAGCCGGTTAAGCGGCTGCCTTCAGCTCACAGTCATGATCTCAGGGTTCTGGGATTGAGTCCCACATCAGGCTCCTTGCTCAGAGAGGAGCTTGCTTCTTCCTCTGCCTGTTTGGCCTGCTGCTTCCCATGCTTGTGTGCTCCTTCTTTCTCTGACAAATACATAAACCAATTGATAGTATTATATCAATTGAAAGAAAGAAAGAAAAAGAAAAAAGAAAGGAAAGAAAGGAAAGAAAGGAAAGAAAGGAAAGAAAGGAAAGAAAGGAAAGAAAGGAAAGAAAGGAAAGAAAGGAAGAAAGGAAGAAAGAAAGAAAGAAAGAAAGAAAGAAAGAAAGAAAGAAAGAAAGAAAGAATTTCCCAAAATATCCACATTCTAATCCCCAGGATGTTTGGCTAGGTTACCATGTTTAGCATAAAGGTTTTGTAAATTTCATAAAGTTAAGGACCCTGAGACACTGAGAGAAGCCTAGATTACCTGTGTCTCCTTAATATAATCACAGGCATCCTTACAAGACAAAGGCAAAAGGATGGAGTCAGAGAAAGAGATATGATGACAGAAGCAGATGGAATAGTGAGGAACCATTAGTCAAGTAATGCAGGCAGGACGCCCTTTAGAAGCTGGAAAAGGGAAAGAAACTGATGGTTCTCTAGAGCTTTCAGAAGAAATTAAGCCCTACTGATCAATTTTAGAATTCTGACCTACAGAACTGTTGACTTAATAACTTGTCTTCCTTTAAGACACTATATAGCAATAGGAAACTAATAGACCCAGTCATCCAAGGAGTTCAAAAATAAGCAGTATGTTCTTTCCTCTCTAGGAACTTTAATATTTAACAGCAAATTCTTGCTTCATGACCATTCCGTTCCTCCAGATATTGAACAAACCATTGTCTTTCATCAGGCAGAAACTTGATTTCCTCAAGACCCAGGCTGATTCATCCAACTTGGCTATGTCACCAATTGGGTGAATAAGAACCGGGGTAGGGACAACCAGTCAATTGTCCTAGTCTCCAAAAATAAACAATTTAGGAACTTATAATATTGCATAGTTGTATTCATTTGGTATATACTACCTAGCATAAAGTCTTAAACATAATAGCATCTAATTCATGCTGATATGGTTGTAACAAATATCGATATAGGTGTAAGAAAGTAATGATCATTACACCCGAAGATTGTATGAAAATGAGATGGTATGTAGAAAAGATACTAAGCACAATAACAGTAAGTACAGAAACCAGTGAAAATTAGCAAAATATTAAAAGAAATGTGAGGTCAAAATGAGACCACAAGAGACTGACTGATAGGGAGTGGGAGGATTTTTATTTTCATGGAAGATGGATATGAAGCAATTTGATAATTTTCTCCTTGTATTTTGTACAGTACTGCAATCAGGAAAAAACCCCAAACGTTTACTTAATTAGGATGCATCATTAATTTTAGTGTCTCATGAACTCCTAAGGCCTTTCACCCTTTGTAGAAATAAAAGAAACTAAGCTATTTGATTGCCAATTCTCTTGGTGTCTCTAAATCTCTGTAATGCGTGTACTTCTATTCTGAAGAAATACATACCTCGTAGGAGGAAGAAAAACAATCCTTCACATTGATCATGGAGTATTGCCTCTGAGGAGAAAATATGAATTTACAGACAAAAGCAATTTTAAAAGCCTATATAAAATGAATTCATTTCATATTTATAGAAGGAGCCCAAGCTTAAAAGTCAATTCAACAAATATTTATTGAGCATTTATTCAACAATCATTTATTGATAGTATTATATATAAGAAGCAAGGTTCTAAATGTTATAAGGACATAAAAATAAATAAGTTACAGTCTTTTTTTCCTGGTAGGATAAGAGGAGTATACGATAAATATAAAGATACTTTTAACTCTATCCCACATTCTATTCACATAATCAATCATCCTTTCATTAGAAAGAAAAATTTATTGTAACCTGTGGGTCACGCACTTCTTAGGATAATATGCTATTTGAATAAGATAACCAAAGTCATGGACATCAAGTATCTTACAAACATTGACACAATCCTAACAACAACACAAAAGAAAATAATAAACCTAGATTTAATTAATTGCTGGTTTCTTTGGTTGAGGCATAAGATCTCTTCAGCAATATGTATATCGTGCTTCACTTATTTACATTGCATACTAGCATCTGAAAGCATGTGCTTTTACCTATTGCCTGCACTTGTTGGCAAGAGGAGTTTGTTTAGAGTTTTAAGAGGCAACAGTTTCAGCAGGGTGAATTTTTTTTCAGTATAAGCTTTTAGCTAACAACTCCAATGTTTTAAGCTCAACCACAATTTTAATTTTGTGCTAATGCACAGTTCAGTTTAGTCAACACAATGGTGTGGTGATCGGATACACAGCAATTCAAGGACCTAGACACCTTCTTTCTCATGACCTATTGTTCCACCAGATCCTTAGATGTTGTCTATTCATTTGGGAAATGTGGGAAAGACAAAATGTGGAGGGAGGGTTACTTAGGAGATTTCCATTCATGTTCCATTGACCTGAACACATTCTTATGAACACATCTAACTGCAAAGGAAGCTGTAAAATGAAATCAAGTTTTGGGTCTAGAAAGAAGACAAGAACTTAAATAGCAATCTGCTGCACTGATATTCTCAAACCAGAGTATTCTTTGGTTGTACATTCAGTCCAGGACAGAAACTTTAACTTTGCTTATGGGAAGGAATTAGAACAAAGAATTGGTAGATGGTGTGTTGCTAGGGAATAGAAGAAATTCCAGTCCTTGTCCGCATCTAGAATGAGCTCTGCAAATGGTTGATACTTAATAAATATTTGTTAATGAATGAATACCTATGACATTGGGTGTTCCCATACAGTATCCCTGTGCCCAAACTTGGCATTCAAATGTATATCCACAGACCTTATACTTCGTACAAAAATAAAATTGAAATAGAAATTAATTTCCCCAAATATTATAAATCTGAATGTACACTAATAATGTTGAAAGAACCAGATTTAAAATCAATTTGAGCATATGTGCTATAGACTCCTAAGTTAATTTTCTGTCCTTTCTTGAATCAATTGATGATATGCCTCAGGGACAAAACAAAACATATTTTAAAGTAAATATTGTTTATACAGACAACATTATAGGCCCTAAAGTTTTCTTAGTTAAATAAAATAATATATACATTCAATTTCTTCTAGTTTTAATTATATTTTAATTATATGACATAGAAAGAAAAGCAATATATTCAATTAAAGACTGAGAGAGGAATGATTAGGAATGGAAGGTACAAGTTTTGGCCACAGATAATATAAAATAGCTTTATATTTCCGGTAAAAAATATTTTAACACTACTAAATTCCTTTGATAAGGTCTCAATTTGCTTTGAGGAAGCCATAAAAATCCTCATTCACTGCTAGAAAATAATGCAGTATTTGTTACTAAGCCTGAGTAATTAGTAGACTTTTTAAAGCCACCATTTTCCTAAAGTATTAGAAAAACATACAACTTTTCAAAGGGCTATTATATTTGCAAATAAATACATATGTAATAGAAGAGAATGCAAACTCTTGGGGTGCCTGGGTGGCTCAGTTGGTTAACCAGGTGACTCTTAGTTTTGGCTCAGGTTGTGATCTTGAAGTCCTGGTATCGAACCTCATATCAGGCTCTGTGCTCAACAGCTTGTCTTTCTCCTTTGCCTTCTGCCCCTCTCTCTGCTCCCTTGTACTCTCTTGCTCTCAAATAAATAAATAAGTAAATAAAATGTAAACTCTTGGTATACTCATAATGCTGCCTATCCCACACATGATCCTAGCTGGTTTTAATACATTTTGATGATTTCAATAACATATATTCATGTATTGTTTTATTTTTTTTTTAAGAGAGAGGGAAGAGAGGACAAGGAGGGGCAGAGGGAGGGAGAGAATCTTAAGCAGGTTCCACATCTAGGACTGAGCCCAATGCAGGGATCCATCTCACAACCCTGAGATCATGACCTGATCCAAAATTAAGAGTCAGATGCTTAACCTACTGAGTCAGCCAAGTGCTCCAACATATATTTATATAAACAAGTTCTTAGTAAATATTCCCATTAATAAGTTCTGTCTAATATATAAATAGTTGGTTTACTTGTAATAGTGTATACAATTTATTGTTGCATTAGAATTCAGAAAAATGTATTTATTTATGTATGTAAATATGACTTGTTTAATGCAATTGTTTTATTCAGTGCATTCACACAAAATTCTTCAAACATTATCATGATATTGTAGTATAACTAATGATCTTGGTAGGTCTCCATCAGAGCTGGAATATACCAATCTTAGCATCTTTCCTAAAACTACAGGGAGTACTAAATCAGTAAAAGGCCAATAGCATTTTAGTCTTCTCAGGGTCCATAAAAACAAAACAAAACAAAACAACCCCAAAAAACATAACAACAGAAATTTATTTTGTACAGCTCTAGAAGCTGAGAAGTCCAAGATCAAGGTATTAGCATGTTCAGTTTCTCCTGAGAGCTCTCTTCCTGCCTTCTCATCGTGTTCTCACATTGTGAAGAGAAGGCTTTGGTTTCTTCCTCTTTTGATAAGGGCACTGGTACTATTGCATCAGGGCACTACCCTGATGGCCTCATTAACCTAAACTACTTCCTTAAAAGCCCTATGTCCAGTGCAGTTACATGGAGGCAAGGGGTTGTTAGGGCTCCAGTATCGGAATTTGGCAGGGAACCCAATTTGGTCTATAGCAATAGACTGTGCCCAAAAAATGATCATTTTCCTCAATACTAATTCACCTTTAAAGTCAGAGTCTTTATTCTTAACCATCAGGCTAAATCAGCAATAATTCACCTCTTTCTTCTCGCCTTATTAGAAGTGATAATGCTCAGATACAGAGTACCATTTAAAGAGAGGACTTGTGAGATTAACCTCTTGTTCCTTACTACACTCCAGCATAAAAATGATCACAAATGGCTAAACTCAGGATATTAAGTCAATCAAACAAATACACAAGGATGTGTTGAGACAAAAATTAAGGAAAGTCACAATGGAACTTTTCTGAGACATTTTTGGCCATATAGGAATAATTAGATAGCTGAATTTCTAAAGGAAGTATTTTCATTTTCTCAACCATATTGTCTCCTTAAGAAATTTCTTAAAATATATTACATAGTTAGTATAATGGGTGGACTGGACATGTGTCATAATATTGCTTGCTCATTATCTGAAAGCCATTCCTATGAGTGAAGAATTCTCCCCTGAATGAGACCAGTTGGGACTCAGAGAACTTTACAAAGATGCATTCTTTCTAGCACAAGCATATGTTCTAGGTTGGATAATCAAGTGCACATGCCTAGCAACTTAAATCTCCAACTAGGAAGACAAATCATCACAAACAGTAAGAGACTGATTTTCATGTTAGCAGCAGGCACAACAGCAGCTTTTCCTTTGCAGTTCCAATTGCGGCAACAGAGCCTACAATGCCTGTAGCAATACCCAATATCCTGTGGCACAAATGGGGAGGAGGTGTAGAGATGAGGGGGTATCAATGTTGTCACCAGATGGGCTCGGTGGTGTGATTTTTGCATGGATCTGGCTATCTTGTATTCTTTGCTCTTAATTGCTTTCTAAGCTCAGTTTTGTGACCATACTAGAAAACCCTTAAGCTAATAAAAATCCTTCCAATAAACATACACTTCTGCTTAAATGATCTGCAGTTGTTTCTACTGTCTATTTATGGGAAACCTATTTGCAAATAAATGGAACATGTATACTACCATTGCAGATTTCTCTGCAGGGTTTCTGATTGATATGTATAACTGACCATAAACTATCTCCTATTAGAAGAATGTCACAAAGCTTTCCAAATCAATAAACTCAAGACAGAACTCACCATTTTTTTCCTCAAACCCTACTCTTTCTCTACTATTCTCAATCTCAGTGAATAGTGCCATCACCCAACCAACTGCATAAGTCATTCTTGAATTGCTTGCTTACACTTCCTACATATTCAATCATCAGCAAGTACATGCAACCCAGTAAATAACTTTATTCTCATCAATTTTCTCTGACTGTACACCATAACCATTTGCCAGAGATATCATGATTTCTCACTTGGACTACTGAAAGCACCTCCTAACTGGATCTAATCTGAATTCTCTACAACATAGGGATATTTTTTTTGAAGCCCATATAACTGTGTCATCCCCCCAGTTATGATTCTTTGCCTTTAAAAATGTTCTTAGGATCAATTAACAATTCCTCAATTTGGTTTATAAGCCATATGACCTGACCCAACCAAATCCTCCAACTGCATGTTGTACAAAATTTTTTACCTTCTTCAATCAAAACCCTACTTTATTTCATTCTCTTCTATCTGCCATGCTCCCATGCGCTTTATGTCTTTTACACTTGCCATTTGCCTACCTGGAATAAGAGTCCTTTTCATCTATCTTTGCATGTTTTCTACTCAACTGTCATCTGACAAATTAGGTGTCATTCTCTGGTGGGCTTTTGACATCTGTGACTAAATGAAATCACTACTATAGACCCAACATTGGTAGCTATGTAGTCATGTTGCAGATAGCAATCACTAATTATTGTGAAGGAAATGAATTAGGTTTTCAACTCTGTGTAAACCTGCAATTGTGTTAGTTTCCCTTAGGTGGTGATCTTCTAATAGTAGACCAGTGTACCCGTGGTAAAGCATAATATCATCAAATAATCTTGTCAGCTTCTTTCCTTATTTTTTTATGAAAATAGTTTGGTAGGAAATAAGAAGAAAATGCTTGCAAATATCTATAAGTATTGAGAAGAAAAGGAATAGCAAGACACAATATAATATGGCTATTTTAGGGGCGCCTGGGTGGCTCAGTGGGTTAAGCCTCTGCCTTTGGCTCAGGTCATGATCTCAGGGTCCTGGGATCGAGCCCTGCATTGGGCTCTCTGCTCAGGGGGGAGCCTGCTTCCCTCTCTCTCTCTCTCTCTGCCTGCCTCTCTGCCTACTTGTGATCTCTTTCTCTCTGTCAAATAAGTAAATAAAATCTTTAAAAAAAATAATACGGCGGTTTTGGGAATGCTAAGTGACCAAAGTAATCTAAAACAAAACAACAACAACAAAAACTCTTGTTTTTCTCAAAGAATATAGCACAGCTTATTCTTCACTTTGACTGTGGAGCCAACTGTACCAGAAACAAGAGCAATTGGTCAAATGCACAAATGCCAGGAGTGTTGCAAGTGTGATCATTGGGAAAACTCACAGAGGTAAGAGTGATAGCAGGTGTGCGAGTTCCCCATGTCCTAGTACATACCCAGAAGTCTAGCAGGGCACAATGTCACACTCTAGGAAAGGGATACTGATCCTTAGGCCACATTGTCTCTTAAGTTGCATGAGTGATAAAGTACCCCCTCACAGTGGGATCAGGGTTAAGACACCACAGCAATGCAGCAGGGCAGAATTTTGGCTCCAGTCTTATCCTGCCAGTCCAGTATTTGTGGATGGGAAAGCATGAGCCTTTCATTGGCAGGACTGGAGGTGGCCCAAGTCTTACTCTAGACCAGAAGTGATTGCCTAACTACTAGACTATGACAGCTTTCTACGGCTCTGCCTGAGCTAGCTTCATTTTTGGTAGGTCAGCTTCTAGTAGATCAGTTTTGGTCAAGTAAACATTAACCTTTTACTGAACTAATTAAAATGATGACATTTGAAGTAATTCTAATAACTGTAGTGATCCTTAAGCATTTTCAATATTTTTTATAACGTTAATGGCCCTGATAATATTTTCACTCAAGGTCCTTATATTTCCCTCTCTATTGTCCTCATAGTTTCCTGTATTTCCTTTCCTGTTAATATCAAGCTTTGTGTAAAAGATCTGAAGTAAAATACAGTTTAAATTCCTCACCAATCTGTTTTTTTTTTAAGATTTTATTTATTTATTTGACAGAGAGAAAGAGATCACAAGTAGGTAGAGAGGCAGGCAGAGGGAGAGGGGGAGGCAGGCTCTCTGCTGAGCAGAGAGCCCAATTCGGGGCTTGATCCCAGGACCCTGAGATCATGACCTGAGCTGAAGGCAGAGGCTGAACCCACTGAGCCATCCAGGCGCCCCCCATCTGCTTTTCAAAAGGACTTTTCCCTTATTTGTTTTCTGTAGAATCAGGCATTTTGAATATATAAATTATGTGTCTTCCAATCTGCCCTGGGGATGTGAAGATTGTGTTACCATTTGTCTAAAGAAATATGCATATTCCCCTCTGGACTATGAGTTTTTGAAAATGTATAATATTGTAAACTTTTAAAAGCAAATTCATACTCTAGTTATAGATAATTACATATCATATATTATTTCAATAATGTATTATTTACATTTTTCTCTCAAGTATTATGAAATACTTAAAGGCATAAATCTCAACTTTTTGGTGCATAATATTACATTCCCATAGGAGCACCTGGGTGGCTCAGTGGGTTAAGCTTCTGCCTTCAACTCAGGTCATGATCTCAGGGTCCTGGGATCGAGCCCCACATCAGTTTCTCTCCTCGGCAGGGAACCTGCTTCCTCCTCTCTCTCTGCCTACCTCTCTGTCTACTTGTGATATCTCCCTGTCAAATAAATAAATAAAATATTTTTTAAAAAATACTACATTCCCATTAAATTACAAGTGGAAAATATTATAAAAAATTTAAAATTCTGAATTGTACATGATCAAATTTGGAAGTAATCTTAAAGATTTCTGTCATGGTTTTAAATTTTGGCTTCAAATTTTCAATTGCTATTATTACTATTCAAATTTTTATTAGAAACTAGCTGTCATTTTAAACTGAGAAGGAAGCAAAATTAAAACCATTTTTCATACAGATTCTGAATGAATTATCTTTTAAAAATATTTTAAGTGAGACAACATGAAAATGTCAAATCCTTCTGACATTTATCAAAATCATTCAATGATCAAAAATAATGTAACTCATAATAGAAAATGGAAAGCTAGAAATGCTATATAAACTGAAAATTCTATTTATATATATTTTATAAATATATATATACTTATAGATAACATTTGTTTATGATCAAACATAACTTTTAAAGCACTACATTATACATGTTTGTATCAAACTGAAAATTATCTTTTATAATTATGTAAAATTAACAGCATGCTTCATGATACATTGAGCAATATACCAGTATATAAAAACAAAAATGTTAAAGACCATATGTGTGACGATTCAAATCTGAATAAAAATTACCTTGATAATTGTTTGATTAAACATTAAAAATGAATACAGAAAATTTTCAAGTAAAGATATTATTCCTTTATTAATTTTATGGATATCAGGATTTCTCCATGTAAAACTTATATTGCTTTATCTTCTCAAATATCTTAGTGTGGTACTGACATTTTGGACAAGTTTTAATGGAAAAAAGAATTTCAGAAGTACAGTTGTAAGGCATATAGTCAAAATCTGTATAGATAATTTGTGATACAATTTATAGAAGAGTAACAATAATGCCTGGAACTTTGTGTATTTTATTATTAACCTTCATAAGTTGTGAGCTCCAAAAAACTATTCCTGTATAGTCCAAAGGAAGGGGTGGTGAATACTACTTGGGTTGGAGGGAAATATGATATATGGAAGCTCTTGAACACAGAAAAAGGAGGAAAAAGACTAAACATTAGAATAAGAAAATTATTAAAGTAAATAAACAGGCATTGAGAGATATGGATATACAAAACCACCTAACTCTGAGCCTAAGTCCTGCTCAAGTAGGAAAACCTATTCCATATTATGAGAAAGCTGAATACAGAGGCTTTTTTTTCCCCCTTCCTCCTTCCCTCTTCCACTCCTTCACTTCCTTCTCTTCTTCCTTCCTTTCTTTATTCCCTCCCTCTCTTTTTTTCCTTCCTCCTCTTTTTTTAATTTTTTTTTTCTTTTTTACTTTTTTCATCACACTATAGACTCAGAAAGAGAGTTGGCTTTCAAGATGCATCATCACTAACATTGTAGTACAGAATAAAATTGATGATCATGTATGGTTCCCAAGGTGAAAGGTGCCCCCAAGATTCCAGCATGCTATTTGAATTGACAAGTTATATAGCTATTAAAGCCAATGAGTTGACATATCAGATAGTTCAGTGTGATGAGGAAAAATACACTTGTAGAAAACTACTGAAGGGCCGAATGACCAGGTAAAGAATTAAGTAAGAGTCACAGGGAGTTCTCAGGTGGAAATGACCTGAGATTCCTTACTCATGAATCCTGACTATGAAAGACACAGTACTGAATATTGGAAATTGATTCAGAGCATATGAAGCCTTCTGGAGAACTTGGCTTCAAACCTGTAAGTCACCGCCACCCACCTGGTGCTATAATTGAGTCTTCAAAAGGCCATTCTAGCATTCTATCAAACCATCTGCTTCAGAATGCTAAAGAACATGGTAAGACCATTGAATTCCATGAGCCTCACTTTATTTGCTGTGAAATAATGATGAGAAGCAATGGTATGTGGAATACCAGGATGGTAGATGAGGAATTCTGTAAGTCCTTGGATGATATTTTTACCAGAAACACTGGGTGCAGGGAAAGCAAACCTATATTCAGACTGTCTACTTGAATAAGATCAAAATACTTCCCCTTCTAATATGGAAGCAGTCCAATGTAATCAACATGCTACCAGGTAGCTGGCTGATCAACCTGGGGAATGGTGCCATATGTGAAACTCAGTGCTGGTGTCTGTTGCTTGTGTATTGAACATTCAGTGGTAGTCGTCAGATTGGCTTTGGTGAGTGGAAGTCATGTTGCTGAGCCTAAGCATAACCTACATCGCTGCCAACATGGCCACTGGGCAATTACAGGGGGCGGCTGGGGAAAGAGGCTTACTGATACCAACAAAACAGATCATCATTCTGTTACTTTGATTATTAAAATCCTCCCTGTTGTGGTCACCCTTTGATGTACATTCACACGGGACACAAATAACTTCATGTTTTTTACCCATTCAGAAGATCAATACATGAAACTCTTCAAGTTTCCTTGTCATTGATTTTCAAATTATGTTCTTCCATCTCCCTGATCATCCCCCCAAACCATTGGCTAAACCCCATGAATTGGCATATAATTGCACATCTGATCTTCTCTCCTTCCAAAATATTATATTATTTGGCAATAAAAATGAATAGAAGAAACTTGAAAATATAATACTGTGTGTAAAATGAAGCCCATCACAAAAGATGCATACTATATGATTTCATTTATATGAAATGTCTAGAATTGGCAAATTCATAGAGATACAAGGTAGACTGGTGTTACTCGGTGTTTGAAGGGAGAGGGGCGTTAAGTGTAACTACTAATAAGCATTAAGATTTCTTTTTGAAGCAATGAAAATTTTTAAAATTAGTGATGTTAATGCAACTCTGTAAGTGCACTTAAAACACTGAAAACTGTACAGTTTTAAAAAATTAATTGTATGGTATTCGAATTAAGTAAGTTCAATAAAGTTGTTTGCATTTTTTTAATGGAAAAATGTGAAAAAGAAAAAGAACATCTCCCAGGTTTTTTTTTTTTTGTTTGTTTCTTTTTTTTTTTTGGAAGATGTGTAGGGTGGGGCAGAGGATGGAGACAAATTGGTGAAATTTAGCTTTTATCCCATTTCCTCCTTGGCTTTTCTGTGATGAGTCAATTATCTTGAATTTTTAATATCAACTGTTTTAGAGCCTGAGTCCAGGATGGAACATTGCAAGATGAATATCTTCACCACCATTAGAGATTCTTCCTAATTTTTATCCATTTTGTAAATTCATGCTGCTATATAGTTTAATATGCATATTTGCATAGAAACTTGTCACCAAACTTCCTGGTCTGCCTATCCTGTTCTGAACTCTTCTTTTACTATTGTTTGCCAACCAAATTAAGATTTTATATTTCGTTATGATTTGACACATTGAATAGCCATCTCTTTTGGTAACCCTATAATTCTGGAATATTGATCTTACAAATATAATGAATACAGAATAAAAATAGAGACAAAATTTAGTTTTTCTGAAAGTTAATCAAATGTGAATTTAATCAATTTAGAATAATAGGAAATGTTTTTTATTCTGTGTACCTAAAACCTAGTATAGTGCCTTGTAGATGACATAGCACAGAATTAACTTGTTGGGTTAATGCGTTTTACTTATTAAATTATGCATTTGACTCTTTACATTTTGTTTTTTTCTCCCTCTTTCTCATACTCTACGGATTTAAGAATGTTTAAGCTAATATTTTATCCTGCTTATTTTATGTAACACTATGTCAATGGTGTGTTATGTTTTTAAGTACTCTTTGCAATAATTAATTACTTATGACAGCATATCATTGTATAATTTTTAATTCAACTTTATTTAAATATAACTTGCATATATTTAAATGCATCCATTGAAGCATGTATTTCAAAAAGTTTTAACAAATTCATATACCTGTGTAACCATTACCATGATCAAATTATAGAATACTTCTGTCAACCCCTAAGTTCCCATACAAACACTCCTACTCCTCCACCTTCCTCTTGCCCTATGAAACTGCCGATTATAGAGTAAGCTTTTTTTCCCTAAGTTTTCTAAATTTTCATATAAATGGAATTCTACAGTTTGACATCTTTTGTTCAGCATAATGTTTCTGAGATTTATTTGTATTGTTACAGATATCAGTAGTTCATTACTTCTTATATTTGAATAATATTACATTGCATGAATATACCACAATATGTTTGTTTACTCATTTGTTGATGTGCACTTGAATTATTTCCAATTTTCTGCTCTTATAATGTTATGAACAGTCATGAATATGTCTTAGGATAAGCAAGTGATTTCATTTCTCTTTTGAAAATTTCTGGAAGTTGTATTACAAAATCATAGGATAGATACAGGTTTAACTTTACAAATCTGTCAAATTGTTTTCCAAAGTGGTTTTACCATTTTAATATTTCCACCAGCATAAAGAATATCCAAGTTGATCAATACCCTTACCTACACATGGTATTGTTAGTCTTTTTAATTGTAGCTCTGAATGGGTATTTTACTGCGGATTTAGTTTTCTATTCCAGATGAATAATCTCAAACACTTATTAAGTATGAATTGGCCATTTGTCTACCTTGTTTTCTGCATAATCTTTTTAAATAGCTTGCCCATTCAGGGGCACCTGAAGTGTCTCCCTTCAGCTCTGGTCATGATCCCAGAGTCCTGGGATTGAGCCCCATGGCGGTTACCCTGCTCAGCGGGGAGAACGCTTCTCCCTCTCCCTTTGCTGCTCCCCTGTTAGTACTCTTTCTCTGTCAAATAAATAAATAAAATCTTAAAAAAAATCCTTTGTCATCTTTGTTGTTTTTGTTAATAAGTTGTAAAAGTTTTCTTCAGAACTGTCAACACAAATTATTTGACCAAATTGTATATATAGAGCAACACATATACACACACATACATATTTTTTGAAGAGGAAAATTTAATTTTGATAAAGTCTAATTTCTCATTTTTTCTTTTATAATTCATACATTCCATGAATTCCAAAGGATTACACTTTGCTGATTGAGTGTTGTGGTATATGTACTGAAAATCAATTGGCCACGTATGTGTGGCTCTATTTCTGGACTCTATTCCATTGCTTTCCTCTATATCTGTCCTTAAACTAATAAAAACTGTCTTGATTTCTATAGCTTCAAATTAATCTGTTGTTAATTTATCCCTAAATATTTCATGATTTTGATGCCACTTTACATGGCTCACTCTACATACATTAGGACTTCTATAAATTTTTCTCAAACTAAGTCACCCAATGACATGTATTTTTTTTACCTTTAATTTCTCTATCTTTAATGGTGTCTATGTTCTGTTGATGTCCTTCTCTCATTCACTAGAATCTGAGATCTTTGAGAGCATGGAATAGCCCATACCCACTCTTGTGTAAGCAGCAGAGTATGAAGATGGTACCAGTTATGAATAAACAAATGAACAAATGACTTAGAGATGTTATTCTATGGGAATTGGAAAGGGACTTACAGTTGATGTAAATCTAAAAGTTATTGAGAACAATTGCAATTTGGGGTGCCTGTCACAGACTGTGACTCAGTCTGTTGAGTGGTGGACTCTTGATCTTGGATCAGGTCTTGATCTCAAGGTTGTGAGTTGGAGCCCCACACTAGGCTCTGCACAGGATGTGGAATGTACTTAAAAAAAAAAGTACAATATTCACAATTATAAGAAATATCAAAATTTGGCAAACAAATATGGAATATCCATTAATATGACTTCAGGATGTTAAATGATTCTAATATACATTATTTCCGTATTTCATATAAATGTGAAATGACACTTGAAACTTATATGATCCATACACCTTCAAAATGCTTTTTGGAAGAAAAAGGTTTCTTAGAGATTTCAGAGTCTAAAATAATTTCCTGTTATTACAAACTATAGGGCTCTACATTTGAAAATTTTTCTATAAGCTATTTAGAATCACAATATTTTAAAATATATACTTGTGATTTATCGTTGCTTTTACTCTACTTCTATCTTTTAAAAATCTTAATTATTAATTCTATGTTTAAAATCTGATGGTAACTCATGATTCAAAACTAAGTTGAAAATTCAGATTTATTTCTATACAACATGTAATGTTATCTAAGTTTATTGACCTTGGTAATTTTTATTACAATCATAAAAATTTTTCTGTTTCCTGGCTTTAATATATTTCCCGCTTATTTTCTTAAAACTATGGGAAGATTAACTCCAAAATACATTTGAAATATTATCCCTCCTCACAGTGCCTCCTGATTTTTTCTTTTTTTTTTGTTTTTTTTTGCTATATGTTTTATAAAATATATTCTGATGCCTGTGCATGTAACAAAATATGACTTACTGATTGCCAATCCCAGAGTTTTCTGTCAGTCTTGATATTGTTCAATTTAACAGTGGCCTTGCACACAGTCGATCACAATGTTCTTACCATTTGACTTCATGGGGTACCAGTGATTTCTCGTCTTGCATCTTATCTTTCCAATCATCCTTCTTGCCTGTGTAGCAAAGACACTTCCTAAGATTCCTAATATGCCACTTAGAGTATATAATTAGTGATGAAGGTTGGTTGAAGCACCATAGGGGGCTCCTCACATTCTGCTGTGTGTCCTGAACTTACAGTCTATACAGGGCGTTAGTAGTAATAGAAGCACAGGGAGCATTATATAGAGAAAGAATGTGTTATTTAATCATAATGTTTTTCTTCATAAATATACCATGTTCAGAATTCTGGATTTTTGTTGTTGAAGCAGACTGGTTTCTATTGCAGATAAAAACTCTTTATTTTTTTTATTTTTTAAAGGAAACACTAGACTTTCCTTCAATTGGCTAACCTTTTAGAGCAGTATATGTCAGATATTAACAAATTTAATATAATTAGTACATTGATCTTCTATATGACAAGGCAATGCATTATTATACACTTAGAATGGGTGTAAAAAATATCCGCAGAAAGACTGAAAGCATGCTTAACCAGAACAAAACTCAATTGTAAAATGTTGTATATTTCCTTTTTTAATGAAATACACCATGTATATAAATGCTGTCTTATTTGCAAGATGGCCTTTCAAATAAAATACACTGTGTGAGCCAACATCAGTAGTTCAGTGTATTCATTCAGATTCTTGGGTTTGCCTAGATAATTTATATCTCTTAAGTGGTTCAACTGTTACAATAGATATAATTTTAAACCAATCAACTAAATAATTAAAGGCCTTGAGATATTTGGATTTATCAGGATTGCAAAATCAATAAAGAATGAAATAGGATGATACAGAAATTTCCTCTTTTCTGTTTGCTAACTTTCCTTATCAATTCAATCAGCTATCTTAAGTTATTGAGTTTATTGACCTCTCCAGTACAGCTCATTTTTAAAAAAATTACATTTGAAGAACTTAACAGGTGAGAATTATTTTGGAGCCACAACATTTATGAAGTAGAAGGAACAGAGTTATAGGCATCAGAAGAATCAGATTCAAAAAACACTTCTTCATTTACCAACTGTGTGACCTAATCTTAAACATTTATGTGCTCCAGAATTGCAAGATAAGCACTAGATAAAATTATATATATATATATATATATATATATATAATGGACCTTTGTAGGGATATGCATACTTAATTGTGAAAGTTCTTTGGAGTTTTATGATAGAACAAGAAGGCAGTAACCTCTATGACATTAGCCACAGCAACTTCTTTCAGGACATGTCTCTAAAGGCAAAGGAAACACAAGCGAAAATGAACTTTTGGGACTTCATCAAGATAAAAAGCTTCTGCACAGCAAAGGAAACAGTCAACAAAACAAACAGGCAACCCACAGAATGGGAGAAGATATTTGCAAATGACACTACAGACAAAGGTCTGATGTCTAAGATCTACAAAGTACTCCTCAAACTCAACACTCACGAAACAGATAATCACATCAAAAAATGGGCAGAAGACATGAACAGACACTTCTCCAAAGAAGACATACAAATGGCTAACAGACACATGAAAAAATGTTCATCATCTTTAGCCATCAGAGAGATTCAAATCAAAACCACACTGAGATACCACCTTAC